>OY019130.1:60645523-61193023 GCA_955652365.1 Eristalinus aeneus | reverse complement strand
TTATTATTATTATTATTATTATTATTATTATTATTATTATTATTATTATTATTATTATTATTATTATTATTATTATTATTATTATTATTATTATTATTATTATTATTATTATTATTATTATTATTATTATTATTATTATTATTATTATTATTATTATTATTATTATTATTATTATTATTATTATTATTATTATTATTATTATTATTATTATTATTATTATTATTATTATTATTATTATTATTATTATTATTATTATTATTATTATTATTATTATTATTATTATTATTATTATTATTATTATTATTATTATTATTATTATTATTATTATTATTATTATTATTATTATTATTATTATTATTATTATTATTATTATTATTATTATTATTATTATTATTATTATTATTATTATTATTATTATTATTATTATTATTATTATTATTATTATTATTATTATTATTATTATTATTATTATTATTATTATTATTATTATTATTATTATTATTATTATTATTATTATTATTATTATTATTATTATTATTATTATTATTATTATTATTATTATTATTATTATTATTATTATTATTATTATTATTATTATTATTATTATTATTATTATTATTATTATTATTATTATTATTATTATTATTATTATTATTATTATTATTATTATTATTATTATTATTATTATTATTATTATTATTATTATTATTATTATTATTATTATTATTATTATTATTATTATTATTATTATTATTATTATTATTATTATTATTATTATTATTATTATTATTATTATTATTATTATTATTATTATTATTATTATTATTATTATTATTATTATTATTATTATTATTATTATTATTATTATTATTATTATTATTATTATTATTATTATTATTATTATTATTATTATTATTATTATTATTATTATTATTATTATTATTATTATTATTATTATTATTATTATTATTATTATTATTATTATTATTATTATTATTATTATTATTATTATTATTATTATTATTATTATTATTATTATTATTATTATTATTATTATTATTATTATTATTATTATTATTATTATTATTATTATTATTATTATTATTATTATTATTATTATTATTATTATTATTATTATTATTATTATTATTATTATTATTATTATTATTATTATTATTATTATTATTATTATTATTATTATTATTATTATTATTATTATTATTATTATTATTATTATTATTATTATTATTATTATTATTATTATTATTATTATTATTATTATTATTATTATTATTATTATTATTATTATTATTATTATTATTATTATTATTATTATTATTATTATTATTATTATTATTATTATTATTATTATTATTATTATTATTATTATTATTATTATTATTATTATTATTATTATTATTATTATTATTATTATTATTATTATTATTATTATTATTATTATTATTATTATTATTATTATTATTATTATTATTATTATTATTATTATTATTATTATTATTATTATTATTATTATTATTATTATTATTATTATTATTATTATTATTATTATTATTATTATTATTATTATTATTATTATTATTATTATTATTATTATTATTATTATTATTATTATTATTATTATTATTATTATTATTATTATTATTATTATTATTATTATTATTATTATTATTATTATTATTATTATTATTATTATTATTATTATTATTATTATTATTATTATTATTATTATTATTATTATTATTATTATTATTATTATTATTATTATTATTATTATTATTATTATTATTATTATTATTATTATTATTATTATTATTATTATTATTATTATTATTATTATTATTATTATTATTATTATTATTA
Organism: Eristalinus aeneus; assembly: GCA_955652365.1. Classification (NCBI taxonomy): domain Eukaryota; kingdom Metazoa; phylum Arthropoda; class Insecta; order Diptera; family Syrphidae; genus Eristalinus; species Eristalinus aeneus. The sequence goes on along the minus strand of OY019130.1, from coordinate 61,191,142 downwards.
TTATTATTATTATTATTATTATTATTATTATTATTATTATTATTATTATTATTATTATTATTATTATTATTATTATTATTATTATTATTATTATTATTATTATTATTATTATTATTATTATTATTATTATTATTATTATTATTATTATTATTATTATTATTATTATTATTATTATTATTATTATTATTATTATTATTATTATTATTATTATTATTATTATTATTATTATTATTATTATTATTATTATTATTATTATTATTATTATTATTATTATTATTATTATTATTATTATTATTATTATTATTATTATTATTATTATTATTATTATTATTATTATTATTATTATTATTATTATTATTATTATTATTATTATTATTATTATTATTATTATTATTATTATTATTATTATTATTATTATTATTATTATTATTATTATTATTATTATTATTATTATTATTATTATTATTATTATTATTATTATTATTATTATTATTATTATTATTATTATTATTATTATTATTATTATTATTATTATTATTATTATTATTATTATTATTATCTAATGTTGATATGCCATAAGATGTTAAATTAGGCAAAAAAATGTATTATTTATTAAAAAAATTATTTATTTATTATCATGATAATTTGCATCAAGGCTTAATGCGGTGATAATGCAAGGATAACATATCGAAGTAATTACTTAAACTTTGTAACATGACAACGGAGAATTCTCAATGCTCCGTCAAGGATGCTTACGAAATTTTTGAAATCTTCAACCCGCTGTGAGATGACTATTGAACATCATCTTTTAGAGTATCGTGGATAATTTATATCAAACAAATTTGTATTCTATATTGGTTCAACATTAAAAACATTATCAACATTCTGACACGAATGTTTCGCGTAATTGGCCAAGCACGTTTATCAAAAATTATATAGCAGATATCAAGACATCGCTTAAAAGATTCAACTTTTTTCTCAACTTTCATGAATGGAATCTCGAACATTTACTAAAACTGTAAAATACTTCACTTACTCTCTGATCGGTTGAGGCATGTATGTAGTATACAGGATAAGGATGCTAAAGTTTGTGCCTTGATAAATGCATATTTAGATATGGGCAACGCGTAGAAAATACAATTGCTGGCATTAAAATAAAATCTTTCTTGGAACACTTCAGTGTCCATAATCCTTCAAAGCTAGTTTATGGATGTGTATATTTTTCTATTTTTCTTAACTTTTAATCATTGATGTGTTGTGGTCTTAATTTGTTGCATTTCGAATTGCTTTACATTATTTTAGTAAAAAATGCATTTACACGGAAACAAAACCAATAGCATTGTCACTTTGTACACAATATTTTTCTATATTTGCATAGAAATGTTGAAATTATATTTTATGCTTTTAAATTACTTGAAATTAATACGATTAATTTATAAATGATTAAGATATGCAAACAACCGGCTTATTGGCACGTACCAAACACTTCACGTAGCTCCAATGAGAAAAAGTTTAAAGCCAAGCGGTCCATTTAATAACATTATACAGTAGGAGACAAGCTCATCATTATCAATATAATTTAAGTACTGTAACGCTGTTGTTTTAATGAATATCTTTTGGAAGAAAATTGAAGTTCATAAATTAAATTCATATAGTTTTTCAAGTCCAATTTCAATTTTCAATGGCTACAAATGTAAGCACATGAGACTAAATTCCATATTTTAACTTAAACAATCAGAAAACATATGCTCTCTTCCTCAAAAAATAATTTTTTAATTTAACACATGTGGTATTTTTTTAAAACATCAGGAACATGCAATACTAAATCATTATTTGAGATCTGACAGCATTAAAATTAAAATTTGTAAACTAATAAATGGATATTGAAAGATGCAGTAATAAGACCGTACCCAGTCGTTACTTTTGTTAATTTAATTAATTTAAGCAAACTTTTTGCGTTGTTATTAAATATTCATTTATATGTATATAAAAAAATGTTAACATCCTTCAGTGAAATTTTATTCTTTCACTGGATAACAACGAAAACGAATTAGGTTATATTACAATTATTTTATCATAAGTGGGGAGGTGGGCATTCATATCGATGTTTTGTTCAATTGAGTGCATTATGGATTATTTTACTATAAGCAATGAATATTTAAACTTCGAGTTAAGCTATAATAAAATTATCAAAACTGGTGTTGACAGTTTTATTTTATTTGTATATATTTACATTTTACTTCGTATGTTGGGAGATTCAAACAAAACCAAAATTCATAAACATATCTAATACATTCAACTTTGTTCGACTTGCATCCTAGGCAAGTAGGCAAAATATCAATTTTATTTCATTAGACTCGGTATATAACTAAAAACAATCTTCCTCATATACTGCAATCGATTGCACAACTTTTGCTTTACTCCGTGCAACTTTGCACACCATAAAGCAAATCGTCCAATTTTAATTTAGCCTTAACATTTGTCGGAGCACCATGTCCCGGTCGTCCCCAAAATGTATCAAACGTCTCAAAATGCTTACTACACAAGTCTTTTTCAATTTGCCTGGATAGTGAAACGCTGCGACGTTTCTGTGACATTTGCGTATTCAAATCGCTCAAATATTGAAGATCTATATTGGTCCATCTGCAGAAGCGTTCAATTGGATGGTGCGTTTATGAAATGATGTAAGAAACAATATACATTCACATATACATACGTACACAGATACAATACTTATATATGATGACAAAGGGTGCGTTTGTCTTTTTATTTTCAAATAAAGTATGATTTCAATTAAACGTCACTATGCTTATCGAATATGCAATGTGAATTTCTTTAAGCAACATTTACTATTTGTGTCGTACCTATTATCGGATGAAGTCCGTTTTGTGACATCTGTACTTGATAGGTTTATTGGGCGATTTTCGGCTCGCCGCCGTGCTAGTAGTGGAACTAATTCTACTCCCCCTTCTTCTTGGGTACTTGAAGCAATGTTGCAGTGGTGTGAAACTCGGGGACACAGTTTAATCTTAGAGTTACTCTTTTCAGAAACTTGTTTTGAGTTTTTTTGTTCTCCTTTCTGTGCGTTCAATATTTTGAAAGAGCTGCATTCTTTAACTGGGCATTTGCAAGTGCAAAGTGTACAGCATTTATCTAGCTTCTTTGGCAACCGTTTTTTGAATATCGTTTTCTCGGCAGGTGTTACGGGATTGTCCTGGTCCAACTCCTTTAGCATCTCTTTATTAGTCCAACCCTAAAAATGTAAATAAAGTAAGTTATAATCTTTAAACTAGTACAATACTTACAAGGGATCTCATGAATGAACTGCCAATGCTCTTTGGACTTCGCCACTGCTTACTGCTTGGCACCGGCTTAGCGCAATTCTTTGATGAATTCTAAAGCATTATTCCTTTATTATATTTGAGACAGTTGTTCACCAAATAAAACCTACCGTTTTGTGCTTTCTAACCGTTTCTAAGGGACATTCATTCTTTTTATTGACGACAATTTTTTCTAAGTTTTGTTTGCCTTTTGAAGGAGCTTTATAACAAACTTCAATGTCTATATGACCTTTATTTCTAAATGTCATTGCCTGGTGATCCTTCAATGATATTTGTAAACCATCTGCTGCACTGTGCACTTTTTCACCCGTAAAGGGTGACCTTGCAATAACGGCATATTTTTTTCCTTCACAATTGGCGCTGTCACCAATTTCGGTCACGGTCAGTCCATGACATTTTCTTCGCTTTCCTGGTGAAAAATAATTGCTATACCTACGGCAGGGTAATAACACTGAAGAACTGCGGTTCAGGTGTATAGCGCTCTACAAACGAAATGTTAAAGCTTAATATAATTCAAGAGAATAGTTGTTTAATAAATTACAATAGACGGTGTGGAGTGTAATCCTATTGAAGTAATGTCCCTTCTACGTATGTCAACATTCGGTGCACCACCACCAGGTCTTCCCCAAGGACAATGTTTTAGAAACATATCATAATACTAAATTTGAAAAGGATGAAGAAATGGGTAATAAGCGTATGAGAGCTTTTTTCATTTAATAATTATTTTATAAATTCGTAGTTTGGAATATTTGATTTTGATTAAACGATACAATAACCAGATTTATTATACAATATTTTAATTCGTTACACTTCATGCTCTTAATGTCTTTCATTTCTATTTATTCATGATTCATGAATTATTGATATTTTTATGTCTTTAAACACATTTTATAAATGATAACAAATCAAATGAATGGGCACGTTCTTAGTATTGAAATGTTATTTGTTTTCTAAAAAGTAATCCACAATGCGTTATATTATGAATATATTCTAATGTTAAACATATTGTTTGCCAGACAATTAAGAATATATTTATTTACCATAATAATAATAATAATTGTTGGCGCTACAGTCCGAAGGGGGACCAGGGCCTAGTTTGCTCATCAACTACTCGTGTTGTGCGCGCTACTGTTCTCTCACGAGTAAAAGGGACCTACAGTTTTTTGCCGACTCCGAACTGCGAAATTTGAGAAGCTTTCTTAGAGCGTTATTACTCTTTGAGTGTTGTCAGCAGCTCGAAAGAGGTGATGCCGTGAAAAATTCGAAAAACTGGTGTTGAGCTGGGAGTCGAACCTACACCCTTCGGCGTGTGAGCGTCGCACTCTACCCACTACGCCACGACGACCACTATTTATTATTTACAACAGTTTTAGTAAAATCATTACCTCGCAGCATTTGGATTCTAAATTTTTCTCATGTGATATTTTAGTATAAGACTAAAAGATAGGTAAAACAGCAGAATAATACAAAGCCAAAGCTAATTGTACAGATTAAATGTTTTTTTTCTACGCATTTGTACTCATGGAGCATTGCGACCGCTTCGTATATAATATGCACATGTACTCAAACGTAGATATAGATTGTTTGCTTCCACAAGACGCATATTTTGTAAAATAAAATTTTAAATTAAACATTTTTTAAAAATAATTTTAAAAAATTATATCAATATAAAAGTCAACTTGAACCCAGTTCGCAGTTCACTATACACTACAATTATATTATTAATAATTTATTATTTTCACTATATATCGATTTATTAAATTACGGATCATGAAATTATTAATAGTAACAAAACTAAAATGGAGAATAAATTAATATGATTCAATATTAGCAAACGAAATAGAGGAAAATAATTTTTCTTTATATTATTAAAATCAATTCATTTTTCAAGCACAAGTTATTGTTCTAAAAAATATATTTTTATTGTCACATACATCAACAATCAACCTTCATTTAAAAAAATAAATTAAAACTATTACTTACTTCTTGTTTATCCTTTTCGTTTCTTGCTATTTCCTCCGCTTTCTTTCGCCGCCACATACGTAAGCTTTCTTCCGCATTTTTACGTTCAATGAGTCTCTTCTTCTCTTCACACCACAGAAGAGGATGCTCATAGTGGTCATAACAAAAAGTCCCCATTTTAAACTTGTCTTTAATGACTCAAAACATCTTGGCGACGATTTCAATTTCACTTTTGTTGGAGAAATCTCTTGAGGATGAATTATAATTCAAATACAATAAAATAATTTCAAAATGTTTCCTTATTCAGTAAACCTTATCGTAGGCCATGCAAAAAGCAAACTCATACTGCTTCCGAAAGTTTATTCCAACTGAACCGGAGCATGTGAAACGAGGTATCTTGGATTCGATGGTACCAGGTACCAAGTGAATTGGCGCAAACAGAATTTCCATTATAGGGAATAGACTTTGGCTTCTACGGATGATTCGCGAGGCCCATTAAAGCGGTGAATATATTAACCAGTATATAAAATACATACACAATTGTATAAACACAGTCTACATACTTTTATTTCAAACAAAAGCACGTGGGTCGTCTCATGTCTAAGAAATTTTGTTTGCAAAACTCGTTGGGCTCACGCTCATTCTGAGCACTTCCTGCAAGTAGGACAAACAAATAATTGTTGTGTCTGCACGCCTTCATGAAGTCTTCTTTTAATAGAAAGCGAGGTATACACATTTCAATATATTCATTTTTGTAAATAAAGTTCGACTTATGTCTACAGTAAACATACCTTGCTATTACTGTATTCATATAGATACGTCAAAATGCGTCTACTTGAATGAAAGCATAGTGGAAATTTAAACAACCGTAAGTTTATCGATTAAACCCTTCGATGTCAATCAAATTCACACGTTAGTTTTTTGTTATTGTAGGTCACGCTAAAACGGAATCTGGTTACTGGGAAATATAACTGCAACTTAAAATTTCTAAGTTTTACAAATGTCCACTTTTGTTATCTGTACATGTAACATGCACATCACATTGAACATCACCTGTTCATGAACATAGATTGTTAATGTTTCTACACAAGCATACATCATATTTGGATATGTATCATTATCGAACAAATTTTATTAATAATTTATTTTTCGGTAACAAATTTTTATATAAATAAACAACAAAGAATGCCTGTAGCGAAAACTCAATTGGTAAAGCGCATTTTAGCAGTTTCCAAATTTTGAAGGACTCATGCACTCTCGCCGCAGATTGTATACTGCAATTGAGAGGATAAAGTCTATACCAGCGTTTCGTTAAAATGAATTTCTTTTGTGGCCAAATTTAAATGAAGAAGTAAATCTTTGGAAAATTTTGAATTATCGTTTCATACTATATTTTTCACAATTAATTTCACAAATTATAAGAATGGAATTTCTATCAAAAAGCAAGCAATTTTTTGACTTGCGACTTACGTTCAATATATTCTCAGTATCGGAGTGAAGCTGTGGTTATACCAGGTATACCAGTTTTTTTTTTGAAAATAAAACACTAATTATTAATGGGAAAGCAAAAACATGTTATTCAAAGTATTGGCCATTGTTTTCTACCCATTTTGACCACCTTTCTGGCAATTTGTGAATACCACGCCAAAAAAATTGTTCGTTTTTTTAAAGCAAACCAATCAGACACCCAATTTTCGACCTTCTCGTAGGAATCAAAGTGCGATGAAAACAAATGGTAGTCGGAAGGAGCCAAGTCTAGTGAATACGGCGGGTGGGGTAGCTGCTCCAGTCAAGTGTTTTGATTGTATCCTGAACTGGTTTTGCTTTGTGTGCAGGTGAATTGTCATGGAGCAAAATTACCTTGCCGTGTCTTCTGGCCCATTCTGGTCGTTTCTCGATCAATGCATGGTTCAAATTGATCATTTGTTGTCGGTAGCGATCAGTATTAACGGGTTCACCAGGTTTTAGGAGCTCGTGGTACAGCACAATTTGCTGGTCCCACCAAACACACAGCATTGTCTTCTTGCCGAATCGATCTGGTTTTGCAGTCAATGTTGATGGTTGTCCCAGATTAACCCATAATTTTTCCGTTTAGGATTCTTAAAATAGATCCATTTTTTATCGCCAGTAACAATCCGATGCAAAACCGATTTTCTTTCATGTCTTTGAAGCAAAATTTCACAAGTGTTTTTTCGGTTTTTCAAGTGTCTTTCATTCAATTCATGTGGCACCCATTTTCCACATTTTTGGATCTTTCCCATAGCTTTGAAACGGTCAGAAATTGTTTGTTGTGCAACATTTAACATTGCTGCCATTTGCTTTTGACTCAAAGTGTCATCTCCATCCAATATCGTTTGCAATTCGGTGTCTTCAAACTTTTTTGGTGGTCTTCCACGTTCTTCATTTCGCAGATCAAAATCATTATTTCTGAACCGTTGAAACCATCTTTTACATGTTGCTTTTGATAGAGCATGATCACAATATGCCTCAACAAGCATTCGATGCTACTCTGCAGGACGTTTCTTCAAATGAAAACAAAAAATTAATGATTTCACAAAATTAGATTAAATTAAATCTACAAAATTCGACATTTTTATCACGATCAAAAAATATGATGTTGTCTGTTCAATGACTTGATGTATACTAAATATTTTTCACAAATGTCATAGCAAACAAACAAAAAAAATAAGGGCGCGTTCACAACAAATGTTCCCTATCGAGACATTTATATCTTGACGCTCACTTCATACCGGTTACCTGGTATATATATACATATATACATATGAATTGACTTATTTATCAAGTAATACTATTATTTTAATGTGTTCATGTAAAATTTCATATAAATGTGATTATTAATTCGCGTTTTATCTCTAGTTAAACAGAATCATAATGGCAACTGAGACGATGATAGTGAAAATCGAGCATGGCGCTGTAATTTCATTTCACACTTAACAAGGAAAAGTCAAAAAACTATTCATGAAGAGATGATGGCTGTTTACCAGGGTTCCGAACCTTCATTATCAACTGTGCAAAAGTGATTAAGTGAGTTCAAGAGAGGCAGAGAAAGCATTGAAGACGTCCCTCGCTCCGGCGCACCAGCTACTGCTTGTACGGGAGAAAGCATCAAAGAAGTCGAAAAACTTGTTCTTGAGGATGCCCGAATAAGGTGAAAATGATGACAGAGATCACCAAGCTTTCAACTGGTACCATTCACACCATTCTTCATGACCATCTTAACCTTTCGGAGGTCAGTGCTAGGTGGGTCCCAGGAATGCTCACAGCCCCTCAAAAAAAAGTGAGAATCGCATGCTGTAGAGAGCTTTTGCAAATGTGTAGTGAGAACGCGGACGGTATTATGGATCAAATTGTTACTGGGGACGAAACATGACCCTGAAAGCAAACAAGAGTCCAGTGGCATAAAAAAGAAACAGACTCCCCGAAGAAATTAAAAGTCACTCCGTCTGCCGGAAAGCTCATGGCCACGGTTTTTTTGGGACTCAAAGGGAATCTTGCTTATTGAGTACAAAAAAGGTGAAACCATCAACGCCACATGCTACGCTTCGACTTTGCATAATTTACGGGAGGAAATCAAAAAGAAAAGACGGATTAAACTCGCAGCGAGTGTGTTGCTTCTTCATGACAATGCTCCTGTTCACACGACGCGAGTTTCCAAGGCTACTGCGCGAAATTGTAATGTCCAGATCTTTCCCATAGTGATTATTTCCTGTTTCCGGATTTGAAAAAATGTCTTTGCGGAAAAACATTAACTAATATGTATACCATAGTCACACTGTGACCTGGAAGATCAAATTGAATGCTCTGAAGACTCAAGCTATTTTCTTTTCGTACAAAAGGAAACATAGTTTACTCCCCAGAAACAAGGTTCTACTCAATGATGCTGAAGTTGAGTGAAAGTCTGGTGTAAAATAATTTGTCATCTATTTAGACAAACGTTTAATTGTCAGTGTTCATGTGCAGGAAGTTATTAAAAAGGTGGATAATACAATACGATTTCCGTACCCCTTTATTTGCAGATGTTCACAGTACAACACTCATAACAACGCATTGTCATTGTGCGCAGGTTACAAATCATTCAAAATAAGATCTTAAATATTATGCTGAATTTACCAGGACTTTTTTTTTACAAAGGAACTTCATACGAATATAGAAATTGTGAAACCTAATCAGAAATATAACATATCTTGCACATCATCTAACAACCACTAACTTCAAATCCAACTGTAACTTAAGCGCAATAATCAGATATATTATTGAACTCTGTGTCTATTTCTTATTTATTTATTTACATATTTATATATATTTTTTAAATATTTATTTAGGGGAGATTATATTGAAAAATAAAAACAATTTAAATTGAATTCGCATTTTTCTTCATATCGATACCGAGAATATATTGAACGCCCCTCGTACGCTATTGAACGCGCAGAACGATCCCCAGATTCTGAACTGAAATCAAAGTTGACAGAGATATTAAATATTTAAGTCTACATAAGAGTTGTCCAACAAAAGCTGTGTAATCAATGATCAAAATATGTAAGTTGTAGCCTTAAGACACCCAATATTTTCCACTTCAAATCAGTTGCTTGGTTAGGAATCATGATAAATATAAGTCCAAGGTATAGATTGTGTAATGGTTGGTTACAGATTGCAAAAAAGCAACTTTTTTAAAGCAGAGGCGCGAAATTTCTCGGCACATTAGAAAATGCTAAAAACCTTAAAGTTTCGATCTTGAATAAGAAAATGATTGCTGATGACAATGAAGTTCTTATAGGAACACTTAGGACAAATTATACTAATTAAATTCAGCATAAATATTTACATATTATGGAAATTGACGACAAAAAAAAAACAGTAGACGAAATTAAAAAAAGAAATTCTGGTCAAAACAAAGAAGACCAAATAAAGGAATACGTAACACATAAGCTATATTTACATGTAGCAATATCTTGTATAAAATAATAAAAGTCAGAAAAGACGACAGTAAGTAATAATGTAAGTGGTAACCAGGAAATGCTGTGGAAACTAAGTATGATACTTTAATTTCGAAAGAATATTTAGCTTAAGAAAGAATAAAAATGGAAACGGGTAACGTTCAAAACACCTTTAGAGGCAAAGGGGGTTTTACTCAAAATCTAGGAATTGGTTTCACTAGTACATTTTCACCTCTTGTTCGTTGCTCTACAATACGACTAAATTTTGCTTTATCCGTAAAATATATTTTGCATATTCATCATTTGAAGTTATTTATGCTTGTTTAAATGGAAAATTAAAAGAATTTTTTCAATTTATGTTCATGGCATATTACTTGCATGGTGTGAGCAAACTATACTTGAAGAAAGTGAGGATAAGTTTTAAAGTAAATTTGAAATTGTTGATAAAGGAAAATTAGGATACTTTCTCAGATCAGAAGTTAATCCAAACGAAATCAAAGCCACATACAGAACATTGACACTTAAAATATTCTCTGCAATTTTCTTTCAATTAAAAACCTTTTAAGATCAACTGTTGAAATATTCTGATGCTGATTGGGAAACAAATTATGATAAAAAATTTTATAATGGCTAGGTTTTGAACTGTTTGGTGGAGCTAAAACGTGAGCTACAACTATAGCGTTGTCAACTTGAGAATGTCAAGCACAGTTGCAGAATTCATGACATAAGCAACAACAAAAATAGCCGTTAAATTAAAAAAAATTAAATTAGCTTATGTTTAAATGGACAAAAAAAGCATTTGTACAACAGCTTATGTCTATCTTGAGCACAAATCGATCAAAACAATAAGAAAATATATTTTCTTGAGATGGCTTGAGTCATGATATAAGCGTTTATTGTGGAAATCAAAAGAAATTATAGCTTATGTCGACATAATTTACTTTAAACTAAACCAAGTGGGATATTTTAATTAACTTATGTCGACGTATGTAAGCGATTTTAAAAAAATAATTTCGAATCAAACTCAATTTTATAAGCTCCCTCAGAAATTTTGACAATACTTTTTTTTTAATTTCTTATTCGGTTTGTGCTTAATATATGCATGTGCGTCAAATGTACCTCATATTAAGACCTAATTAAATTGAAATAGCGAAGAGGAATCACTTCAAATCATGGACCGATCAAAATAGATGCTTCTTACGGCTTTACGAAAAGATGCACACCAAACATCAATACTTATACGACAAAAGTGAAATTATAGCCAAATAAGAAATAAAGCCATTTTTACTATGCCAAAAATATTAGAAATTTAAATATATATAATAAAGCAGTATTATTTAATATTTTGTGTGGTGGCCCTTCGCTTCCTTTTCAGCTTCTAATAGCATTTTCATCGAACGAACTAATGATTAAGTGATATCTACTGAAATATTGTTCCAGATATCCTGTAGGGCTTCTTGGAGCTCACTTTTATTATGGATCGGTCTTTCTCGCAGTTTTCTTTCCATATGTGCCCACAAATATGCAATGGGGCTAAGATCCGGGCTTTGGGGAGGGTGTGGAAGAGTTTTTTTTTTTACATTATAAAACAACCATTCTTTTATGATATAAGCGGAATGTTTTGGGTCGTTATAATGTACGAAGAAATAATCGACTTCAATGCCTATTTTCGATGCTGATTGTTGCAAATTATTCTTCAAAATATTTAAGTAATCAATTTTATTCATAGCTGATTCCACAAAAACCATGTTTCCAAAAACAACTAGCCCACCGTTTAACGATTTTATTTTTTTTTGTTTTCTGAATGAAGTGCTGCTTCTTCTGTTTTCCACACAAAATTTTGACTCATCAGTCAAAATTACATTGTTCCAGTAATTGTCAAACTTTCTAACATATTCTGTTGCATATACTAAGCAAGCGGTTCTGTGCATTTTTGGCAAATAAATGTGACTTTTTACCGGGTGTAGTCGCCTTATAATCATTTGGGTGCAAAAAATTATTTTACAGTTTGTGGATGGACGTCAAAAATTGGAGCTTCTTTTTATTCTTTTGCGACGCTTGCTGCAGAAATTTTTCCTTTAGTCGCTAACTGCAGTTTTTACACATCACAAGAAAATTGCTCATTTCCCACACTTTAAAAATTTAATAATGAAATAAAATAATCAGCGGCGAATTATCCTAAAAACCAAGCTGAGACTGCCGCAAAATGAATCTCAAAAAACGGTAAAACGATGGAGAATGAATGGTTCAGGAGTGTCCAATTTTTTTTTCACTATATGTGACTTCGCTCCCAGTTCCCGAAGCAGCAAAGATACTCAGAAACTGCAACACTTTCGAAAAGAAACTTATGCGAATATCAGGATATTTTGGTAAGTGATACTGTTAATGAAGAGATTATTGTACCCGAAAACAAAGATGAATATTTAAAAAAAAAACAGAGAAAATAAAACGAGATACCGGAAAAACCTACATAACAAATACTGAAAAAGTTACCAAAGCCACAGACTGGATTGCCTCTAGTGGATTGCTGCATGAAGTGTAAGACAAACATTTCTGAAGAAGATAAAGAATGTTTTTTAAAACATATTGGGCTAGGAAGCTACAACCTGCAACACGGTCTGCTTGTTGTTTCTAAAGCGAAGACAAAAAAAACGTCAGGAAGTTTACAAATCAATACTTTCTAGAAATCTATGGAAATGAACACTAGTTTGGCATCTGACCAACGGGAATGTGGAGTTTCAAACGAAATTAATTTACAAATAGAAAATGGGACCGGGAACATATAAGCCCGTTTCCAGCTTATGAACCTCACTACATTCGAAGACACGGTGCGTCTAGATACTTTCATAGTGTTTTGACGATTTCATCGATGTATAGATTATACTGCGACAAATAATTATCAGTAGCTTCAATTTTGATATATTCAAGACTATGAACAAAAAACCCTAAGCACGGTTTTGAAATATTAAAAACGAAAATAGAAATCGTAGCAGAGGTTGAAGAAGCCTGTGGACAGTTACGAAAAGAGCAGGAGAAGCACCATAATCACATCCGAGGTCAAAAACAACAACAAGGGCAAGGGAATTGGTTGGAATGTCGATTCAATTAAAGTGTATTCATTTGATTTACAACAGTATCCTACTCCACATCTGAGAACAAATATTTTCTTCTATAAAAGCCTACAATCTAACAATCAATGATCAAATTCAAATCAAATATATTGCTATATGTGAGATGAATCTGTTGCAAATCGTGAAGGTAATGAGATAACTTCATGTGTTCATGAATTTTTAAGTTCATATCATAGACATCAATAATATTTATAAATAAAGAAAATCGTTTCTTGTACTTTTTTACCTTGTGTGGTTCTCAAAGTTCGACGCTGCCTGCACAAATAATAGAAGACAAGTGGAAACGTTGTCAAGAAGCCATCAAAGAGGCCTCCACTGATGTGCTGGGTTTTACCCCAGCACCTAAGAGGAACCCATGGTTTGACGACGAGGCAAGCGCATGCAGCGAAACAAGAAGCATACAAGGCAACGCTGCATCGAACGACGAGAACTGATCGTGAGCTCTAAAAACAGAGAAGAAGGGAAGAGAACCGGCTTCTCAGAAGAAAAAACAAAGAGCACGAGAAGCGCGCGACCGGGGAAATGGAGAGGTGCTATGGCAGGAATGACGTCCGAAATTTTTACCACAAGATAAAACAGTTATCCGGTGGTTATAAGCCTCGGACAGAAGCCTGCCGGGACCAAAATGGACAACTAGTGGTAGAGTCGCAATCGGTGCTGAGAATCTGGAAGAATCATTTCTGCAGACTCCTAAACGGCGATGACGACCCAAATCCCGCTGTTAGGCAGAATGTCCCACTCAATTTAGACGACGATGGACAAGAATTCCGTCCCCCCGACTTCGACGAGGTCAAGATAGCAATATCGAGACTGAAATCGATCAAAGCTGCTGGCGCGGACGGACTATCCGCAGAGCTGCTCAAAGCGGCTGGGGATGAGCTGGTTGGGGGCATGCACCAGCTCATCTGTGAGATATGGTCGGAGGAAAGCATGCCCGACGGAATCTCAGCATCGTTTGTCCGGTCCACTAGAAAGGAGACCCCTCCGACTGCGCCAACTACAGAGGGATAAGTCTCCTGAACATCGCATACAAGATCCTCTCTGCCGTACTGTGTGAGCGTCTGAAACCATTTGTCCATGACCTGATAGGTCCTTATCAATGTGGTGTTAGGCCAGGGAAGTCCACAATCGACCAGATCTTCACACTGCGGCAGATTTTGGAGAAGTTCCAAGAAATACAAATCGACACCCACCATCTATTCGTCGATTTCAAGGCCGCGTATGACAGCGTGCATAGAGACGAGCTATACAGTGCCATGTCTAGTTTTGGCATTCTTACCAAACTCGTCAGATTGTGTAGGATAACGATGGAGAACTCTCGCTGCTCCGTCAAGGTCGGTACCGAACTCACCGAGACTTTCGATGTCAAAAAAGGATTTAGACAAGGCGACGCGCTGTCATGCGACTTCTTTAACATCATACTTGAGGAGATCGTGCGGAACTCACACGTCAACATAAGAGGCACGATCTTCCACAAGTCCGTTCAATTGCTAGCTTATGCGGATGACATTGACGTGATCGGCCGAACTCAGCGAGCCGTCAATGAGGCGTTTGCTAGCATTGAAGCGGAAGCGGCTAAAGTGGGACTGGTGGTAAACGAGGGCAAAACGAAGTATATGCTGTCATCGAAGAAGGACGCAGAACATCGACGTCTCGGACAGAGCGTCACTATGGGCAGCAGACACTTCGAGGTAGTGAAGGACTTCGTCTATCACGGCTCCGCGGCGAATAGGGACAACAACATCAGTACCGAAATCAAATGCAGAATTACTCTTGTTAATCGCTGTTTCTTTGGGCTCAAGAGGCAATTGAGTAATAAAGCCCTCTCCCGAACGACCAAAGTGACTTTGTACAACACCTTGATCATCCCAGTCCTCCTCTACGGCGCAGAAACCTGGACGCTACTAAAAGCGGATGAGGAAGCCATTGGTCTCTTCGAGAGAAAAGTTCTGCGTGCGATTTTTGGTCCTGTTTGCGTTGATGGGATCTGGAGGAGAAGATTCAACCACGAACTGTATGGGCTGTACGTCGGCATGTATCTAGTCAAGCGTCTACGGATACAACGCTTAAGGAGCGCATGGACAGCACCGCTCCGGCCCGAAGAGTTTTGGAATCCGAACCACAGGGACAACGCAACAGAGGACGTCCTAGACTGAGATGGCGCACACAAGTGGAAAAGGATCTCAACCAACTTGGAGTGCGCAATTGGAGACAGCTGGCAAGAAATCGTGCTAGCTGGAGAGGTATGGTGATTGAGGCCCAGGTCCACCCGGACTGTGGCGCTATCCGAAGAAGAAGAAGAAGTTTCACAAAAAAAAGTCTCAAAAAGTATTGGGTGTATTGGGTGTGCTTTAATTGAATTCTTAGGTTTGCTGACGTAATGTCAAACATATTTTGTTATTTAATCGTTTTGATCGGTTGTGTGGGGGGCATGGGCCTATGCACGCGAGGTAACGTCGTTGATTGCGCTCAACATGGCGAGCTGCCAAGGCAATCCTCGTTAGTGCTCAGGTCAAGTTGACATACAGCCTCCAAGTGGCGTCCCCTGGATAGCCATCACAACACCCGTTGTATGGTGAACTAATGTATGCAGCGACCCCCTCTGCCCGAGGATTTAAGTAATGGGCCTGGCCTACCAGTCTGTGGGTTGTGCGTGAGGGTAACTTCCTCACCACGTAAAACACAGAAGTTCAGAGACAACATCATGCCTCGGATAGTGAAGGATCAACTGTTGACGACCCCAGCAAACGTTTTAAGGACAAAGATTTTCGGTTTTGCACGTGGAATGTGAGGTCCCTTAACAGGCCACGTGCAGCCGAACAACTTGCGGAGGCCCTTGACAGCTACAAAGCTGACATAACCGCCATCCAGGAAGTGCGATGGGATGGGCCTGGCATAAAAGCGATGAAGACAGCAATTGCTATAGAGTGAGAAGGCAGCGCTTATTCGGATGCGGATTTGTTGTTCGAGGCAGACTTAGGCAAAAAGTCTTGAGCTACAACCCCGTCAACGAACGCCTCATGACAATCCGCATCAAGGCTAAATTCGGGAACATCAGCCTAATATGCGCTCACGCCCCGACAGAGAAGAAGGATGACAACATCAAGGATGATTTCTATGATCTCCTAGAAAGAACATACGATCGATGCCCCAGCTACGACACCTAGATCGTTCTAGGAGACAACACATCCGGAACACGACACGACAACACATCCGGAAACGGACTCAGGCTGTTGGACTTCGCCTCGGGGCGGAACCTCTCTGTGGCTAGCACGCGGTTCCCACACCTGGACATTCGCAAAATTACCTGGCGATCTCCTGATCAATCAACCGTCAACCAGATTGATCACGTTGCGATCGACGTCAGACACTCCTCCAGTATTCTCGATGTCCGAAGCTTCCGAGGTGCAAACATTGACTCGGATCATCACCTTTTTGTAGCCAAGGTAAGAACCCGGATGTCGAGAGAGCAACAGAGTCGAGAAAGGCCAAACGGTGTGGCGTCGAAAAGCTACAATCGCAGCCGATTGCTGGGAACTTTGTCGACCGTGTCTCCCTGAAACTCGCTCAGAGTTCGACGCTTCCTGCACTAAGCATAGAAGAAGAATGGAAACGTTGTCAAGAAGCCATCAAAGATGCTGCCACTGATGTGCTGGGTTTCACGTCACCACCCAGAAGGAACCCATGGTTTGACGACGAGTGCAGGCAAGCGCACAAACGCTAAACAAGACGCCTATAACTCGACGCTGCATCGAACAACGCGGCGAAAGAGGGAGCATGAGAAGCGCGCGGTCGAGGAAATGGAAAGGTGCTTTGGCAAGAATGAAGTCCGAAAGTTTTACCGAAAGGTAAAACAGCTATCCGGAGGATAAAAGGTTCGGACCAAGGCCTGCCGGGACCAAAATGGACAACTAGTAGTAGAGTCGCAGTCTGTGCTGAGAATCTGGAAGGATCATTACTGCAGACTCCTAAACGGCGATCCCGACCCAAATCCCGCTGTTAGGCAGAATGTTCCACTCAATTTGGACGATAATAGACAAGCATTCCGTCCCCCCGACTTAGACGAGGTGAAGATAGCAATATCCAAGCTAAAGTCGAACAAAGCTGCTGGAGCGGACGGACTGTCCGCAGAACTATTTAAAGCAGCTGGAGATGACCTGGTTGGGCGCATGCACCAGCTCATCTGTAAGATATGGTCGGAGGAAAGCATGCCCGATAAGTGGAATCTCAACGTCGTTTGCCCGGTCCACAAGAAAGGAGACCCCTTTGACTGCGCGAACTACAGAGGGATTAGTCTCCTGAACATCGCATACAAGATCCTCTCTGCCGTATTGTGTGAGCGTCTGAAACCATTTGTCCATGACCTGATAGGTCCCTATCAGTGTGGTTTCAGGCCACTGAAGTCCACAATAGACCAGATCTTCACATTACGGCAGATCCTGGAAAAGACTCAAGAAATGCACACAATTGACACTCACCACCTATTCGTCGATTTCAAGGCTGCATATGACAGTGTGTCTAGTTTTGGCATTCCTACCAAACTCGTCAGATTGTGTAGGATGACGATGTAGAACTCTCGCTGCTCCGTCAAGGTCGGTACCGAACTCACCGAGACCTTCAATGTCAAAAAAGGTTTTAAACAAGACGACGCACTGTCATGTGACTTCTTTAACATCATCCTCGAGAAGATCGTGCGTAACTCACAAGTCAACACCAGAGGCACGATCTTCCAGAAGTCAGTTCAATTGTTAGCGTACTCTGATGACATTGACGTGATTGGACGAACACAGCGAGCCGTCAATCAGGCGTTTGTTGGCATTGAATCGGAAGCGGCTAAAATGGGTCTAGTGGTAATTGAGGGCAAAACGAAGTACATGCTGTCATCAAGGAAGGACACACAACACCGACGTCTCGGACGGAGCGTCACACTAGGCAGCAGAAACTTCGAGGTAGTTAAGGACTTCGTCTACCTCGGCTCCGCGGTAAACAGGGACAACAGCATCAGTACCGAAATCAAACGCAGAATTACTCTTGCCAATCGCTGTTTCTTTGGGCTCAAGAGGCAATTGAGTAATAAAGCCCTCTCTCGAAGGACTAAACTAGCTTTATATAACAGCTTGATCATCCCCGTCCTACTATATGGCGCAGAATCTTGGACGTTAGCAAAGACGGATGAGGGAGCCCTTAGTCTTTTCGAGAGAAAAGTTTTGCGTGCGATTTTTGGTCCTGTTTGCGTTGATGGCATCTGGAGGAGAAGATTTAATGACGAACTCTATAGGCTGTACAGCGACATGCGCCTGGTCAAGCGTCTACGGATACAACGCTTAAGATGGCTAGGACATGTAGAACGTATGGACACCACTGCTCCGGCCCGAAAAGTCTTTGAATCCGAGCCATTGGGACAACGCAACAGAGGACGACCTAGACTAAAGTGGCGCACACAAGTGGAGAAGGACCTCAACCAACTTGGAGTGCGCAACTGGAGTTTTGTGCTGTTTATGGTGACAAAGCTGTAAAAGAACGGCAGTCTCAAAATTTATTTGCCAAATTTTGTTCTCTTGATTTTTCACTCATAGATGAAAAACGCTCTGGTGGTCCAGTTGAATTTTATGACAACCAAATCAAAGTAATAATCTATTTGGATCGTCATAGTACAACACTTGATATTATGTATCAACTTTGCAATGTTATCATGAATTGAAAGAAAATCATTGAACATAACGCATTAACATCTATGATTTGTTAAAGAAACGTGATGAAAATGATCTATTTTTTATAACGATTTATAACGATGAAAAATGGGTTGCTTACCACAATAACAATGGGAAAAATATTGGAACATGTCAGGTGAACCAGCTCAAACAACATCAAAAGCTGATATTCATCAAAAGAAAGTTATGTTATCAGTTTGGTGGAATTATGAAGGAATTGTCTAATTTGAACTTTTACCAACCAACTGAACGATCAATTCAGATGTCTACATTGAACAACTAATAAAATTGAACAGTGCAGTTGAAGAAAAGCGAATCGATAAATTGAGTTGTACTCCATCAAGGTCACACACATCTTGGAGCTTGGGATGTTTTCCCAAATCCGCGTATAGTCCTGGCATAGCACCACCTGATTACTTTTTATTTCGATCTTTACAAATGTCAGACTGTACCTGGTTCTGTGTTTTTCTGATAAAAATCAGAAGTATTATGAACGTAGAATTATGATGCTGCCTCAAAGATGGCAAAAGGCCATCGCTCAAAATATTCAATATATTACAGAATAAAAGTTATTTCTTTAAATGAAAAAATTGTCTTTTATTTTCTACAACAAATCCGCAACTTACCAACCCCATAGTTCACCAAACTTCATTTTATCGTTCTGTAAAATTGTAAAAAATGATTTAAGTTTTTTTTTTAACTTATTGCCAAAGATATATTTTTTGATAAATACAAAAATAACACATATTTTTGCACATTTATATAAACATTTTTTTGATTTGTTTTCAAAATTGACTTTGAATTCACACGCACTTAAGATTTGAATTGAGTTAAATTAATTGCAAACTTAACTCGGTTGAAGATGCATTGATAAGCTGGAATTTATATGCTTATCTCTTGTTTGTAGCTATTACTTCTAATGATTAGTATATTTAATTTGGATCAGTATTTCTAATTGTATGAATACATAAACGAAATTCAAGTATACAAATATATTTGTATAATTCATGCGTTTTATGCGATTACGGAATGACATTTCATTTTACCCTTATTAATTTATATATATTTATATATATAAGAATATTTATATATGTATATATACATATTATCTATTTATATAATATGTATATATATAGTCATTGTCTGTTTACTACACAGACAACTCTCATCTATCATAACCACAATTTTCAATAAAGTTTATTATTTTGTTTATTCAGCAAATAAATAATAGTCAATGCCACAGGAACTTTATCAGCTGACAAAGTCTACATTATGCTCAGCATCGGCTTTGCTTTACATTTAATCATATTGTGCCCTTTAGAATCCAAGATTATGACTCACATGAAAGTGTTCTGAATGCGTCACTTTAATTGGATGAATTTTAAAATTAAAATCAAAACTGTAACAAAAAGCTTAGTATCGAAAAAGATGTTGACGCGGTTGTTTGTTGTCGCGGCTATATTTTGTGGTTGTAATTCGTATATTTTCTCATTGGACTTTATCAGAACTGACATAGACATTGACTTAGAATCAAATTCCGTTGATAATTTCATCGATAAATTCGAAGATGTTATTGTACCCGACAATGATGTAAATGAGGATGCAAATTTAACAACAGTAACAAAAAAAATATATAATTGTTCGTTCGTGATGAATTTATTAACGCGATTATATTCTTCAGCTTCAACTGATAAGGAAATATGGGTATCCATCGGAAAAACATCACGTTATCACAGATGACGGTTATATATTGGAGCTGCATCGCATTCCGAGAGAGGGTGCTGTTCCAGTTTTATTGGTGCATGGTCTTCTGGATGCTTCCAGTACCTGGGTGATGATGGGACCAAATAAAGGATTTGGTAAGAAATTGTATTGCGTTGTACAAGTTTTTGAAAAGTGCAGATACCCTCATTGAGATTCTCATGCTCGTATGGTCAAAGCAAAATATTTCTTAGTTGGTGAACACTGATATAATTTTAATTTTTGGCAATACTTCAACATTTTTTTTTTTTTGATTAACTGCACGTTTACTTTTAATCATATGATTTATTGCTCTTAAATTTAATTATTTATTTCTTCAGGCGATTGGTCGAAATATTATTATAATCGCATCCGACAATAATGTAGCCTGTGTAAAAGGTTATATATTATATATATTAAGTCAATTAAGTCAATTCTTGCAAGAAACATGTTCCTTATAGGAGATTATTTACGTTAAAAAATCCCTGAATATTTTAACACTTTCGTCATATTTAGCTTTTTTATTGTATGTAGATACAATAATTGTTCCCAACTGTTTATCGCCCTAAGTTTTTTTAACAGTCCAAGCTGGATTCGTATTATGTATAGCTTATTTCATCAGCCACTCTGATTTTTCAGCCTTCATTTTTGTGCAGTGAATAATACTTTTCTTCTGAATACATATTTATGCATAAATACAATTTTGATTTAAATGAGCTTGTGTCTAAGACTACAAGTTTTTCAGTGCACAATTCGAAACAATTGAGCTAAGAGCAGCTTAGCTTACTTTAGTCCTTTTTTATTACTTCACGTATTTAACCGCATATTTGTTTTTAGAATTAACAAGAACTTCTTACAACCGATGCAGGTCTGTGGCGCATACAAAACAGCTCTTGCAATAAAAGAGGGTAAAGTTTTATATTTTATTATATCGCGCTCACAGATATATATGTCTTTTGATTTTTTTTTAATTTATTAAACCAGGAGTTATCAAAGCAACGAGGTGAAGGCACATTTGAAAAAGTCAATATCTCTTATATATGTACAATACGAATACGATATACTGGGAACTGTTGCCTACAGGCAAACTAATGGAAAGTTTAATTTGCAATTACTTCTGTTGGGTGCGTGTTTCTTCTCTTACTAGTAGAATACTATGATTAAGTTTTTCTTCGAAGATGTTTATATAGATGTTCTACTGATCATCGTAGCAACTAAATTGAGGTTTTATACTCCGCATTAGCAGTCTCTGACTGCTTATTTACCAAATATTTAGCAATCGTGCAAATTTTTCAAATTGTGTCAATTGTGAACTGCTTTTTGAGTCTTCTTTAATGTTTGGTGGTGATGTATTATTGACAACTAGTGACTGTTGTACCACACTTCGCCGTTGCAATCTCTGACTTATTAACCTTGCGATTTGCTGTCACTTATCACTTTCAAATTGTTTTCATTTCAAGTGTGTTGTCTATTAGTTGGCGCTTTTATGAGTACATATTTTGAAATCTGGCTTATTATTTTGTTCCTAGATATATATTTCAGAGGTATTGTACGCGTTCTGCTTCTACGTTTTTTTTTTCTTTTTTGTGTTTTTAACTTCTTAAGTAAAAAGTAATTTTGTGATCTGTCTGGTTTTAGTTAACGAGCTACGACATATTCTGCTATAGCAGATTTAATTAATTGCGTGTGCGGTTTCCTGCGTAGTTAAGATTACTGAGCCATTGGGGCAAACAAAAATGTTTTCCCAATAACTACATTTCACTTTTATAGTTAAGATTCCCCATGCTGTAAGCTTAACTACACCTGTTATAGTGATTAATTAAAAAAAAGTTGTATGCGATTGTAATTATTTACCATGTATATATATGTACATATATGTATACATATATTCATATATATATATATATATTTATAATTTGTCAGAATAAGAATTTTTTAGAACTACATCGTTATCAGTTATCAATATCGATATCAGTATTGTGTATTAACGATTAACTTGCTAACTTGTCGCCACATTGCCTCTTTTGGAGAAAAGAAAAACGTAAACTCGAGTTAGGGTAGTACGAACAATTTCTATGAGAAGTCAATAATTGTCTGAAATCAGGCCTTTTTCACAATAATACGTAATTTGGGCATAGGGGACATCAGGTGTTTGATCACATTTTCGGTCGACCAACTCCTAGCATACTGATTTCTAGATTTAACATACTACGAGAGTTGCCTTTTATATTTCGGGATTAGAGAGCAAACACAAATATTAATCATGGAAAATAGCTTTATTGTTTTTCAAAATATTCCCCATTAAGATCTATACACTTTTTCATGCGTTTGAACCACTCTGATTGAGGTATCTCCAAAACGTGGATTATGAACGCATCAACCGCTTCTTCAGGTGTCGAAAAACGTTGACCTCTTATTTTATTTTTTACGTACGGGAATAAGAAGAAGTCATTCGGTACCAAGTCAGGACTATACGGCGGATGACGATGTTTTGAGTACATACTCAAAAATGCAGTTGTTTGAGCCGATGTGTGAGAGCTCGCATTGTCGTGGTGAAGAGTGATCCGTCTTCGGCGGTTGGTTTTCCTGATTTCTTGAAGACAACTGGCAAACAAATGGTTGTATACCACTCAGAATTGACTGTTCTGCGTTATTGTAGTGGTACTAGGGTTGCAACATGTCCAGTTTTTCCAAAAAAAAAAAACAGGCGACCATTTGCTTGGAACTGCTTCGTGCGAGAGCAACTTTTGTTGTATTTGACTCAATTTGTAACACCCATACAGTCGACTATTGTTTACTTTGTGGCTCATACGCGTAAATCCACGATTCATCACCAGTCACGATGTCATAGACGTGTTTCGAAGCACCGCGATTGTATTTTTGGAGCATTTCATTCGACCAATCGACGCGAGCGATTGACATATTGTGTGGAATCCAACGCAAACAAATTTTTTTGACGGTCAAATGTTCATGCAATATTGAATGTATGCTGGTCCCACTAATGCCTAAGGTTGTCTCAATCTCACGATAGGTCACATGACGATCTTGCAATTTCAGTTGGCGCACAGAATCAATGGTTTCCGGAACAACAAGTGATTTTGGACGACCTTCACGAAATTCGCCTTGGAGTGAACTACGACCTCTGTTGAATTCATTATACCATCGATAAACACTGGTCCTTCATGGAGCTTCATCGCCAAAAATTGTTGTAAAAAAAAAAGTTGTAAAAAATAATCGCACGAAAATTTTCACGATTTAATTCCATGTTTTGGGCGAGATGAATCTTTTAAGTTAACGTAAACAACACAAATAGCGGTCGTATGTCAAAACGTTCTGAGTAGGTATAACCTCAAAAATGTCAAACTTTACGATAGAGCTGGCAGTTGCCAGAGTGCAACACTAAAGTTGTCCAATCATAAACGCAACCTTCGTACTCTTCTCTGACGAGAAAAGGGAACTACAGTTTTTGCTGACTCCGAACGGTGATATTTGAGAAGTTCTTCCGTGGACAATTAGTACTCAACGACTGTTCCTGGTAACTTCAAGGAGGTGGTGCCATCTAAAACAGAACCTAAGACCTGAGACCACTTCACACCAAGGCGACCACTATTTTTGATTATAAAACTTATTATTAGTAAACAATTTGTATATGTTTGGTTATAACACGACTCAATACCTGAGAAAATTTGAAACTGCAACATAATTATTTCCAGAATTTATATACTATCGTCCCATGTGGTTTAAATTTAAAAAAATTAGACCGCAATTCTCTCTAGCAAAATCTATGTTTTTAATATCACCGCAGTTCCTTTTGGTGGAGATTCCACTTATGCTAAGCATTTCAAGTTAAAAAAATATATTCCACAATCTGCGCAGCTTTCCTATAGTTTTCTATTATTCAAAGTGATCGTGTGCAAAGATTTCATCATTTATATGAACACATTTTATTGGTTAACTGGTTATCTCTGAAGCTCATTCAGTCACACCGGAATTGTTTTGATACATATTTAAATCATCGATTTTGTATGTATGCATTTATCGATAGTATTGAAATAATTTAATCATTTTCCAAAATATTGAAATATTTTTTTATTTCAGCTTATATGCTCTCTGATGAGAAATATGATGTTTGGATGGCAAATGTTCGGGGAAACACCTATTCTAAAAACCATACCACTTACGACACTAACAAAGCTGAATTTTGGGATTTTAGTTTTCATGAAATGGGGGTATATGATATCCCTGCCATAATTGATTATGTTCTTGAAAAAACGAGATATTCACAGCTTCACTACATTGGACATTCACAGGTATGTACATGTAATGCAATACGTTTTAAGATGTTTTGAATAATTTTGATTGTAATTTTATTAAATGTATGTTTGGTTATAGGGTACGACATGCTTTTGGATAATGTGCAGTCTACGACCTCAATACAATGATAAAATTATATCAATGCAAGCTTTAGCGCCAGCCGCATTTATAAAAGCCTGTAAGAGTCCAGTAATCAAATTCTTAGCATTTTTCCGAAGAAGTTTAAATGTATGTGGACGGACTTATCTTATCATCGCGCAACTAAATCTATGTTTTATGTATATAGGTATTACTTCGAATCATAGGTACTCATGATTTCTTGCCGAGTAACTCTTTCATAAGGCGTTTTAGTGAATACATTTGTAAAGACGAGTCGATTGTACAGCAATTTTGTTCGCAAATAATGTTCATAATTGCTGGTTATGACAAACAACAAATGAACCACGTACGTATCCAAATGTGCCAAAAATTAAATCCAAATTTGTTAATCAGTAGGATTGTATTTATATTAAAGACTATGTTGCCTGTAATTTTCGGACATACACCAGCAGGAGCATCAACAAAGCAGCTGTTACATTTTGGGCAACTTAAATCATCCGGTCGTTTTCGGCAATATGATCACGGAATTTTAAAGAATTACAAAATCTATGGCAAGTTTTCTCCGCCCGACTACAACCTTCAGTATGTTAAGACAAAAGTTTGCCTTCACTACGGGGCCAACGATTGGTTAACTATACCTCATGATGTTGAGCAATTGCACCAGGCCTTGCCGAATGTTGTTGGCAAATTTTTAGTTAAGTTCCCACTATTCAATCATTTGGATTTTGTTTGGGGAATTGATGCGCGCGATTTAGTTTACGAAAAAGTTTTAAGGCTAATGAAATTAATCGAAGATGGTTATTTATAGATGTTAGCTTTGTAAATTTGTACATACTTATTCTTAAGTATTTTTGCACATTAGTCACTTGATGAAATTTATTGTAAATAAATATGACGTATTAAACATTTTTGAATTCTAAAGGGTAATTATCAATTCTAGATCTGCATTTAAAAAAGAAAATCAATTTGTGTGCTCTTTGATACAAGTGATGAAATGATTGCGATGTAAAATATTATGATATACTCAAGGAAATTTGGTGGTACAATTACCACACACTCCTCTAGCTTTGTTTAGAAGCGTTTACGCTAACTGACGGCATTAAGTTCTTATGGCCAAGATAAAAAATCAGGATGAAACAAAAAACCTGTTTTCAAAAAGCGTACCAAAATTTCAATTTGACAAAACTAACCATGAAATTAATAGCCTGTCCATATGTATGAAAAGAGCAGAGAACATATAAGCCTTCGCTATGGCAAGGGGGCTGTTTTACAGCAGCCAACTTGATACCAGAGTGAAGGTGATCTGCTACATGGCCCTAATACTGCCAATTATGGTGTATGGTTGTCCTGTGTGGTTCAACGTGAGTCCTTCCCAGATGGAAAAGATGAGGGTGTTCGAGAGACAGTGTCTTCGGGCCTGTCTCCGTTTATATCGTACACCCGAATCGCAGTACAAAAAAATCTATCCCAACGAGGTTTTGTACAATGAGGCAAACCTGATCAGAATAGATAATTTTATTATTAAATTGATTCGGGGTCACATAGCTCGAGCCATGACAGTCTGATCTTTGGGGCTTACTACCCTTATGAAATGTACCATGAGAAGTTGCGTCTTAACGGCTTTATCCCACCTGAGGCGTTCCTCTATTTGGACACGAAAGGCCTGATACAAGATAGTGAAGGCTGCCCTATCATCTTCCATGTCGCACGCCGAACAGTGGAAAGGCGACTTCAATACGAGCCGGACGTCGCTCGCAGCCACGAAGGCCTCTTACGGTTCAGTAGAGCGATCTCTGCCCGCGATAGGGCAGTCTCTGACAAAGAACGGCTTTTCTTCTGGTGGCTGCATCAGAATCAGCCTTCGATGCCGCCAACATCTCACACAGGACCAGGATAGTTGACTCATTAGGGCCAACTTACATCGTTTAAGGTAGCTATAAGGTAGATTAGGACAAAAAAAAAAAGGGTGCACCACGGAGTATTCGAGATATATGTCAAGCAGTAATAATAGAATAAGTAAGTTAAGTTAGCAAGTAAGTTAAAAACATTGACTAAGGAACGTTCAAGTTTTTTTTTAATTTTCTTGGGCAACAAAAACAAAACCACTAGACTTAAGATTTAATAAGAATACAAAAGATGTCGAAAGGCAGAAAAAACTAACATAGATTAGCTTAGAGTACTTGTTTAGAGTCAGTAAGTTGGATATAAGATTAATATTTCAGATTAAGCTAGTTTTAAGCATTTTTGTCTAGCAACTAAGTTAACGAATTGTAGTGTTAATAAAAATGCGTTACAAACTTAAAAAAGCAGAGAACATATCGTATGTTTCATTACATTCTCTCAACCAATACACGCGCCACCTATCAGCAGCAATCGCATAGCGAAGACAAGGAACATATATTCACGATTTCAATTACATGAACCATTTGGTATAGTTCGTTTAGTTTGGACACAGGCAATTATACACAAATGTCTCACCACAGCAAGTATACATATTTGATGAAATGAGTATCAAAGCCGATTTAACTTAATTACCTGTGTTATAATGAACAGAAAGATATTATAGAAGGCTTTATAGATTATGGAAGAGGCATAAGAGTACAAATTGTGCTAAGGCAGTCTGTGTCTTCATGGTTCGCAGCATTTATGGTAACTTCAAGCAATTTCTGTACTATGTCGTTTCACCATCATCAATTCCTCAAAGGAAATGTGAAATGTAAAATAAAAAGGGCATAAATATGCGTACTCAATTGAATCTAAATGTGAAGGCTATATGCTGCGACCAAGGGCCCACAAAAGAACAATTGTGTTCGGCTTTCAATCTTAATATAACAAATTTCAATTTTAAATACAATAATTAAATTAATTAAAAGCGTATTTTGGGTACATACGTATGTATATGCGATTTTCATTGCATTCGCGTTCAACCAAAAAAACTAAAACTCATACTTTATCCTGAAAAGAGCATCTACCATATGTATGTGCATACATACAAATCGATTGGAATCCTCAACTTAAATTATTTGCATTTCAATTTCAACAATTAATCTTATTCATTATTTGGAGATTACAACACACATAAACATTCAACCTGAAAATGTACATACAGTGTCGGACAAAACTAAGGAAACTAAAATGAATGAAATATTTGGACGCAGGGAAAAACAACAAAAGGCAACTTTTTCAAATTCTTTATAATAAATTTATTTCCCATATTAATACTGTTTAATTTTAAAAGCAAAATGGTGTGCACTCCCGGAAACGTAAGAAATGATTTACAGGAGTAAA
Organism: Eristalinus aeneus; assembly: GCA_955652365.1. NCBI lineage: Eukaryota > Metazoa > Arthropoda > Insecta > Diptera > Syrphidae > Eristalinus > Eristalinus aeneus. The sequence goes on along the minus strand of OY019130.1, from coordinate 61,162,601 downwards.
AAGTAATCTAAGATAAGTGGTATTTGAATTAACTTTCTTTCATTTAATTTTTTAATTAATAACCTAAAATAATCGTCTGATATATTCTAATAAATTTGAACAATTCGCCCTAAACTTGAACTTCAATAAGGTGAACCGATTTAGCAAGTCTTTCGGAAAATCTAAAAAGAGGACAAAAACAAATTTTGTCCACATGCATGGTTGTGTTTTGACCATACACATTCAGCTAGACTTCGTATGTGATATGTTTGCTGTTATTCGGTTTCTTTAGTACCGGAGATCCTTAAAAAGAGACTGTTTATCACTGAAAGCGATTTATGATTAAGAGACAAAATTTGCCGGTATTAACATTCGGGATATAAAAATCAAGCTTTTTCAGTTTCATATGTCAGTCTTTTCTATGGCGGTGAGACATCTGTGTATAATTGTCCGTGATTGTAGATTAATGTGAACAAATGGAAATAAGTAGTATAGTTCTAGTTGTTGAGTTATTAAAAATTGATTTTAACATAAAAAATAATTTTGGTATGTTAGAATCACAGACTATTATGTTAAGTCTATATAGATTCATACGCGTTTCCGTTGTGCGGAATGTACTACAAAAATTCGTACAATTCCTAAAGCGGAAGAAATTATTTACAAGAATCAAAATTATTCTAACAAAGGTGTTATTTAGGCCGCAAATGCAATCTAAAGTTCTGTTTTTCATTTCATGGACTAGAAGAGCAAATCAAATACATGTACGTTCTTATTAATAACCTGAGCTGACTGTCTAATCAATTTCAGTAAAGTCGACCTATCCGTTCTGAATCTGAAAATCTACTGTTTCAGCAAGATGAGCCGATTTCGCAAATGTTGTCAAAAAATTTAAAACAAAGCAAAAAGAAAATTTTTATAAGTTTGATATTACACGTATGGTTGTGTTTGTAACATACATATAAAGCTAGACTTCGTATCAGGGACCAATAAGGAAAGGGTGAACAATATTCGTTTTATTTTGATTGTTTACTAATGTTTAACTCCCAAATTAAAAGATATCACAGGAGCAAATTAACATTCAATGTTCGTAGTTATTAATACTTAATACAACACAATGTTTCCAAATAACATAAATATTTATTGGTTAGGCATTATCTTAGGAATAACGAGCTATCCACCAGGATCAACCACGATCTACTTCTGCCGCAAGTCTACACACGACTGCCTGATAGTTTTGTTTTTCTTGTCTTTGTTGATGTCAAGAAATGACATATTTGTTTCACCTCTCTTCTCGCTACAGATTCGGCCATACTGGTAGTCTTTGTAGTCCTCGTCGAAGTAAAGGTTTAACTGGATCCAAGGTTCCATTCTTATAATTTCTTGTTTTCCGGTTCTGATCATGGCGTTCCTTTTGTGTCTGTTGCTTCATATTAGTTGATTCAATTCCTTCCTCGCAGTACTTGGTCCATTATTGCTCCAGTCATAGATGTGGTTTCTGCGACTGTGTCAGGTTGACTGTCATCCGTCGATCCCGGAGCCAAGTTGCCATTAATCTCATGACCCACGTTTCGACGCTCATTTTCCTGGTTATGCATTAAATTCGGAGGATGAGAACATTTTTCCAACCCATTTGTAAGCAAACCTATAGTCCTTAACTCACTCTGGAGTTGTTTGTCTTTAAGTCTTTCAATTTTCTGTACAATAAATTAGACAAGTCAATTGAATATCCTAATATTTCATAACTTGCATTAATAGCTATTCATCTCGACAGCAGTAATTTCTGTTTCATTCAATGGAACTTCGCCTTACTTATCTAAATACAGTCATAATGTACATGCGTATTATGTATGTATGTATGTATGCTATCACAATAAAGTTCCTAACTCCAGCACCACTCTTTCGCAGATCAATCAGTTTCCACACAATCTGCAATCTCCCCTCCGTAAGCAGAAGGTGTTGCCTTTTATCAGAACTTTATGCGAAACATTTGTACCGTAGAACCACTAACATAAAACTGTTAGAACTTAAAACTAAATTTACAATTTGAAAATTGATAATTGTGAATTAGTCATTACAAAAGGAGTAATTGGTCTAATTTTTGAATTTGGGTCCTATCAGCCATATTTATTTCAAATTAAAATCGAAATAAATGTAAAAACGGAGCACGAACAAAAACAAACGGAATAAAGATCACTCTGTAAATCGAAACCGACTAAAACGCACGCGTTTCATTTAAGCCGTAATTTCTTTTCTGCAGCCCGATAATTTTGAAACCGAAAACCGAAAAGTAAGTACGCGATCTACACAAAAAATATTGTGTAGAATTTTCAAGGCGCCCGAGAAGGGACAGTGACAATATAAAGTGAAAGAATCTAAAAACAAAAAACATTAAAAAAGAAACCAAAGTGAAATTAAATGACATATATGTATAATCATATATTCATTTGTATATATATTTAGAAGTGTAAAACTCATACTAGTGCAGTGACAGACAAAGGTGAAAATAAAGTGTGTTTAATTTCAAAAAGCGCGACGTGTTATCGATAAAAAGAAATCATCCATTGGCCCATACGAACTGCAACTACGATGATTGAAAAGGGAAGTTCGCCACAGATATTCATCAAAAATTGAAAGTGTAGAGCAATTGTTTTGTGCTCCGATTGCCACGTTCAGTTCTTGTAACTTTTGCATGTTTTATACATTTTTATATATATATATATACATATATATATACATCGTGTACCCATGTATCGTATATCTATACATATATCTATGTTCTGAAACAAAGGGACATGTTACATACATACATATAAACATACACGAACAAACAAATTTCAAGGGGAAAATCAAAAATAAAAGACAAGTGCGCGATTTGATTAACAGAGTCAATTTATTGCTTAAAATTAATAAGTTAATAAATATAAAGTTAATTAATTACTTAAAGTTAACATTCGCGTTTTAACAATCGGTTTTAGAAAACTAAGTGCTACGTTGTTCGTCCATGCCATCGCGATCCCTCCTCCGCTGCACCGCCATTGTCTTTTAATGCGTATTTGACACAAAGGTATTCAATTCCCAGTACTTCGCAAATAATTTCCGATCACTATAATGCGATACTATCGAAATTTTAATTGAATCACTCGCGCAAGTTATTAAGTTTACAAACGGATTTGACAGTTTATTGTTTACATTGGGTTTGTTTACATTTACATATTTTTGCAAACCATGTCACAGTTCAGTGTACATTGATAGAGTGAATTCAGTGATAGCAATAATTTTCGATTTATTGAGCGAAAATAAAGTGCAGCAGTTATTAAAAGAAGTTTAAAGAGTGACAGTGAAGTTAAATCATTTGACGGCTATAGCTCATTTATGTGGTTCTTATTAAGTACAGTGAGTACGTGCTTATCTCGTGGAATAATTTCTTAAGGAATTTATTTGCTCTTACGGCAATTTTAATTAAGAGCCAGTTCATTGTCAGTGGATAAAGTAATTCCACATAAGATACGAACGTGATTTAACTGTTGATTCGCTTTAAATAAACAAAATGGCACCGAAGAGACAAGCCTCTCCTAATAAAAACGACACTTTTGAGCAATTAAAACATCAGAGGTCGATTATCGTATCAAATATATCTCGGGTTAAAGGGGCAGTAGAGCAAAAGACGATTTCACAGTATCCAATTGAATATTGATCAGCACTCGCGACTTCCGAAGATGTATCTTCCCAAATTTGCTGAATATAAAAATTTCATCAGCTGGTTTGAAAGTTTAGTGGCAAATTATCCCAATCTTCCAGATATTGAGAAATTCAATCATCTGATATCGTGTCATTAAGGTGAAGCCTTAGGTACAGTAAAGGCTTTTCAAATTACCGAACAGAATCATCCAAAAGCGTTGGCTAGTTTGAAAAAAGTGTATAACAATAATTGTCTAATATTTTTTGACAGCATTTCTACACTTTTTGATCTGCCTGAAATCACAAAACCATCCGCATCTGCATTACGCAGCATTATCGATACAGTTTCTGCGATTCATGACTCGCTTTTGTCACTAAGCGACGGAAAGAACATCACAAATGCAATCATTATACATTTGGTGATGTCAAAAGTTGACGCAACCACGAAGTCGAAGTGGGAAGGGCAACTCCATTACAGCACTCTTCTTTTATGGAGTGATTGTGAGACAGCGCACAACAAGAGGTACCAGCACATAGCTGCCGAAGAGTCCTCTACGCCACGCATCAAGCCTAGTGATAAGCAATCACATCCAAAAAGAGATATTGGTCGACAAAGGAACCAACGGTTATCGTTTTCGTGCGTCAATACACACACCCAACAACAACAGCAACAAAAGCAACAACCAAACAATTCGAAATGCGTCTTTTTGCAAATCAGACGATCATTTCATAACCGCGTGTCCGTCGTTTACCGCACTCCCAATATTGCAAAGATTCGAATTTGCATTAACTGCCTTCGGAAAGGACACACTGTATCGAAGTGCAAATTCAGCCGGTGTAGTATATGCAATCGTGCACACCATTCCTGTTGCGACCTCCCAAGCAATGCAAGTATTCAAAAATAAAAAGACAATGTTCTCGATTAGAACAGCTTCAACAGAATGAATGTGTAGTTTTTATTTCAAATACAAAAAGGGCATCGCGCGTGGGCAGCGGTGCATACAACAATAAATATTCGTCATTCTCATTGTTGGTATAAAAAATTGCGCGATGACAAAGATATGATCGTATGATGTAAAAAAATTGATGTAAATGGAAGAATAGATAATAAATGGAAATAGACAGTAAATGGATTTCGGATGCGTACGGACAGTAGTGAAGAAAATTATTGTTACATGTAACTTTATGTTTGACTTTTTTAATAAATGTTAATACAATTCTGAACATACACCCCGCGTTGAAGGCTCTGCGTTCAAAATGAATGCTGATAGTTTTTTATAGGTAGATGGCAAATCTTGGAGATAGTCCTTTTTGTTTCTCCGTTCTGCGTCTTGATTTTTACAACTCTGACGAGGCCTGCTCCAGGGTATACCTTAGTCACTCTGCCCATCGACCACTTCAATGGGGGTAGATTTTCATCCTTCAGTAGGACCAGACTTCCAACAGTTGCATTAGGTTGCTCTTGTCTCCATTTATGCCGTTGTTGAAGAACAGTCAAATATTCTCCTGACCATCTCCTCCAAAACGTCTGCATCATGTAGCGAACCATTTTATCTCGTTATCTGTTGTGACGCTAATGCTCAGAACATCTTCTGGGGCAGCAGCAAATGTAACAGAAGAGGGTCGTGTCTTCTCGATTTCGCACTATCGTCTGGCTTGACCATAAACAACGTTGGATCGCAACCAACGTTTGTCACGACAAGAAGACAGGAGGTGATTGACTTAACGTTATCAAATAGATATCTTAAGGAGATCACAGACTGGAAAGTTCTGTCGGAAGTGTCCATGTCGGACCATAGATACATACAGTTCCGAATCGAATGCGAAAGCAATGTCTCGCAGAGGAACAGGAACACTAGGAGAACAAACTGGCCAAAGTTTAGGGAAGAGTTAGCAAATCGCACGGTGCCTCTCCCAAAACTCAGAACGAGGTGTAAGGTTGAGGTGGCAGTTCGGAACCTGAATGACACCCTAACCCAATGCTTCGAACTGACATGCACAGTCAAAAAAAACCACTGCAGAACCCATGTTCCGTGATGGAACTCGGAATTGCAGAGAAAGCGGAAGGAAACCAGAAAACTTCTGAATAGGTCACTTAAGACCAATCTGGAAGAGGACTGAGACCTGTATCGATTAAAACAAAAAGAATATAAAAGGCTTATTCGAGCTTCGAAAAGTGCCCCTTATAAAAACTTTTGTGGGAAAATCGAAACACTCAGTGAAAGCAGCAGACTAGTGAAAGTCCTTGAAAGGGACAAAGCAGTGAGGCTGGACACACTAAGAAAACCAGACGGTACCTACACCGAGTCTAAAGCTGAGACCCTCCCACTCATGCTTGAGACTCACTTCCCTGGGAACCAGATCAAAGTTGGCTCAAAACCAGTGCCGATTTCCGAAACTGTGGATGAGCAGACAAATTCTTCTCGCAGAGGCTGGTATATTTCATCGCTCGTCGTAACTGATGAAGCCATCAAGTACGCTGTAGCGTCTTTTGATGGTTTCAAGTCATCCGGCACCGATGGCATATATGCAGCACTGCTGCAAAAGGGCATGGACCCTATACTGCCGGCTCTGAAAAGAATTTTCACTGCCAGCCTCGCGCTGGCATACATTCCAAGTACCTGGCGTACAGTGAGGGTAGCCTTTATACCGAAAACTGGTAAAAAAGACTACTCACTCGCCAAAAACTTCAGGCCTATCAGTCTGGTCGAACTGCACATGCGCAAACACGCTCTGCGATCACACCCTCTATCTCAAATGCAACATGCCTACTAGCGCGGAAAATCTTGCGAGACAGTACTTCAAAATCTCGTCGGTAGAATTGAAAGTGCACTTGACAGGGAAGACTACGCACTGGGCATTTTCATCTACTTAGAGGGCGCTTTCGACAATGCGACTTTTGATGGCATGTGTAACGCGGCCAGGAATCACGGCGTAGAGGAGTCATTGGTGTTGTGGATAAGAGCAATGCTAATGAACAGGACTATAATCGCGGAGGCGGAGTGTGACACATATGCCCAGGCTTATGCAGACGATGTAGCCGTATAGGTTACCGGACCATGTCTTGCGGCCGTCAGCGCACGCGGACAGGCGGCTCTTGACATGGTCAACCCCCTTAAAACTGAGGTTGTTCTCTTTACGAGAAGGAGGAATATGACTGGTTTGACTCAACTGGTACTTAAAGGCGTCAATATTCCACTTTCCAATGAAGCCAAATATCTAGGTGTTATCCTGGACATTAAACTTCTCTGGAAAAGACACATTGAAACGAAAACCTTCAAAGCGCTGTCAGTCTTCTGGCAATGCAAGGGAGTTTTCGGCAAAACCTGAGGTCTATCACCCAAAAGATCCGTTTGGATCTATACGGCAATGATAAGACCACTCCTCTCTTATGCATCAGTCGTTTGGTGGAACAAGCTTTCGCGCAAATACGTGACTGCCGCTTTCAAGAAGTTTCAAAGAACAGTTTGTTTCGGCTGCACAGGGGCTTTCCCCAGCACGCCTAGCTCTGCTCTTGATGCTCTGATTAATCTCCACATCATGGGATGTACACTCAAGGCCATCTCTCGACTAAAAAGGAATGGTCTTTGGTTCCACTCGCACTGGAGCTTTGATGACCTCGCACACCGCATCTCCTATGATACTACTCTCATGGACATGCCGTCTGATGCGAGGTCGCCAATAATACAGTTGCGACGCTTTTACAAAGTCGACTTTCCACGTGTCCTGGACTGGCTGTGGCCAGAAACTGAAACGGGAAAGGAATGTAGCCGGATTTTTACGGACGGCTCTTAGACAACGGGGGGTTCTGGAGCTGGGGCCTTCGTGGAAAACGACAACATTAGACTTCACACCTCCTTAGGAAATTTCGCGTCGGTCTTCCAGGCGGAAGCCTTCGCGATCCTAATGGCCACCAACTACATTGTGAAGAATAGGTGGAAGGGAAGAAGTATCTGCGTCTGCAGCGACAGTCAAGCTGTGCTCAAGGCCTTCCAAGATGCAAGTCTTCCCTTAATTCGGTCGGTAGGCTGAATTCGCTAAGACTTGTCTGGGTCCCTGGTCATCACGGAATCCTGGGAAACGAAACTGCCGATGAACTAGCTAGTCTAGGTTCAGCAGAGACATTCGTAGGACCCGAACCCACCTTGGGATTACCCGTGTCAGTGGTCAGGGCCTCCGTCGATGGTTGGGTCTCCCTACAGTACAACCAGAGATGGCGTGACTCTCCAGGATGCAGGGTGACCAAGAGTATGCTCCCAAACGTCTGCAAGAAATCCGCTTCTTTTCTGCTATCTCTAGACAGAAATGAGTGCAGAAGACTTGTTGGCGTATTAACGGGACACTTTACCTTCGCTATGCACCTGAGTCGGCTTGGGCTTAGTGATGTCACACTCTGCGACGCCTGTGGAGAAGGTGAAGACACTTCAGAGCACTATCTCTTTCAGTGTCCTGCTTTCGCTCGTATCAGGTGGCGGTTATTTGGCGCTGATGTGGTGGGAACTAAAAACCTAAGTTCTATATCACAGAAGCGCATCTTGGTTTTTCTTCGGAAAACCAAGAAATTACTTTAAATGAAGGTTACTGCCTGGTAGTACAATGGACCAGTATTTGAGTCTGAGTGCTCCAGTGTAGTTGATCTCAACCTTCAAAAAAAAACAAAGAAAAAATCTGCCACCTTGTTAGTCGGCTGACGTTGACGTCTTTATTGTCCGGCTCCAGGGCAGCATAAGAGGGCCACCAATCAAAAAATGGCCTGGGGTGAGAACGTCAATATTTGATGGATCATCTGAAACGGGACCCAAAGGACGGGAATTAATGATAGCCTCAATTTGGCAGACCAAGGTATGTAACTCATCAAATGACAACGTTGCATAACCAACAACACGTCGTAGATGATGCTTTGCGTCTGACACCGCCTTTCGATGAATGTTGATAATTGTTCCCATTTGGGTATTGGGGCGACAGCCACTTCTTCTTCCCACTTTATCCGGTTTTTTGCATCCAATTTGTTGACGACGAGATGAATGAGTAATTCATCCAAAATCTGCTCCTTGGTTCCCAGGGTGTTGAGCGCCCTTAGCTGAGAGTTGACGCTATTACTGAAATCACGTAACCTATGATTCGAACCTCCTTCGACATTGGGTAAATTAAAAACTTCTTTTATGTGCGCCTGGAAAATTAAACGTTTGTTACTAAATCTAGCTTTCAAAAGTTCGATAGCTTTGTTATAATTTTCTTTTGTGACTTCAAGAGACAAATCAGATAAACAAGAACGCAAGTGTTGAAATTTTTCTATTACGGTTAGTTTTTCGTCTTTGTCCACCAAAGTTTCAAACATGGAAATGAAATCTGTCCAATCGGTGTATTTTCCCGAAAACTTGATAAGCAGTAGAGTTGCTTTTGGCTTCATGTAGAAAAAAGTGGATTCATGAGGAGTGACTGATCCGTAAGTCGAAGGCCTTTTAGAATCCATCTATGTTAGAATTTTGGCCTTGATATCAGAATAGAAAATTATAAATTTATGTTTGTACTTATCCGTGTGTTCCAATAATCAATGGGCTATGAGAAGCAAGTCCAAGTAATCTTGCACGATCAGCAACGGCGCTTTGTCACAGCAATCCCAGATCCCACGATGCAAATTCAAAGCACTGCCATGTAAAATTCCACGATGGAAATCCAAAGTACAGCAATGCAAATTCCCACGAGGTAAATTAAACGCACAGCACTCTAAAAGTTTAATGACCGAGATGCGATAAGAAATGTCTCCGAAAAGCCACTGTCAAACAAGATTTTATGAACAAGCGCGCACGTAGACGATTTTTGCAAGATCACGCACGATGAATTACTTTATATTGAAATGATTAGACTACGAGTCCTGTCACGGTCGCCAATGATAGTTGGTTCGTCTTTTTAAACCAAGAACTGCGAAGGATTTGCGAAATGAACAACCCAGAAAGTGTTAAAAAAAAAACGATGAATATTCCACGGAATATAGAGTTCGCAGATCCATAGTTCCAGAAACCACAAAAAGTGGATTTGTTGTTGGGTGCAGAAACGTTCTTCGAACTGCTATCCGTTGGACAAATTAAAAGAGGGCCGGAATACCCAACCATCCAAAAAACGCTTCTGAGTTGGATAGTATCCCGAAAATAATCAAATTGTCGAAATACAAACACAAAAATGTGTAGTATGGTATGCCAAATCGAAGTGGCCAACTCTCTTGATCAAATCTTGCAGAGATTTTGGTCATTAGAAGAAACTCCTGGAGACTCAAATAAGAACTTCAGTCCAGACCAACAAATGTGCGAAAAGCACTTTGTTGATAACACAAAACTTTTGCCTGAAGGTAGATTCGAGGTAAGGTACCTCCTATGTCACTCAGAGCGTCGTTCGAGACTGCGAAGTGACGATACCTCTCATTAGAGAGGAGATTATCCAAAGATAATCAACTCCGAGAAATGTACTCAGAGTTCATGAATGAAAATCTAAGTTTGGGACATATGTCACCAACGGATAATGAAATTCCAAGAAGCCCACACTACTTCATTCCGCATCAGTGTGTTCTTAGACCACAAAGCAAAAGAACAAAGTTGCGTGTAGTGTTAGATTCGTCGAGTCCTACCACGACTCAGAAATTACTGAATGACATCTTGATGGTTGGGTCAACCATTCAAGAGGAGCTGTTTTCGACGTTGTTCCGTTTTCGCACAACGGATATTGCGAAAATGTACAGGCAAGTTCGAATTGCCGAAGAGCACTCGAATTACCAGCTCGTAGTGTGGAGGCAACACCCATCGCAACCCTTACAACTTTTTCATCCGAACACAGACACATATGGTACTGCGTCAGCACCATTCTTAGCAATACGGTGCCTGAAGATGCTGGGGGATGCGCATAGAAACCTTTTTGGTGTCTGTGCTGCGAGATTTCTACGTTGATGATCTCCTGACTGGTGCCAATGATATTGAAACTCTTGCGAATACCCAATAAGAGGTCAAATACATTCTGGAACAAGGCGGGTTCCAGTTAGCAAAGTGGTTTTCATGGTTTTATGAAGCTAAGAGTGCACAAAAGGACATCAGCTTTAATGAGCAAGTTCATGGGTTCGGCGACGCTTCGATGAGAGCGTATGCTTGCTGTTTATATATAGGCAGACAAACCGAAGAAGGTATCAAGTTGAGGCTGGTAACAGCAAAGTCCCTCCAAAAACTTAATCCCAAGTAGAGCAATGTATATTTTGGACAGATTTCGAAATAAATAAGGATTCATCCATCAACACTAGCAACCTTTGTAGCAAATCGGGTGGCATCTAAGAGTGGACGCAGTGGAGTGGAATGGAAATAATCGACAAAGTTTCGTCACATGCAAATTTAGTAAGAATTATTACGTATGTAATGCGGTTTATTCGAAGACTTAAGAATAAAACCGAAAAATTCGAACAGGTACCTGCGGCAAAAGAATTAAAGTTGGCTTTTCTAAAACTAATAGAGATTGTTCAACACTACGAATTCAAACAGGAAGTTCGTAAGTTAAAACGGAAAGTCGCGCTTGCGTCTTCTTCTTCGGATGGCGCTACAGTCCGGGGTGGACCTGGGCCTTAACCAACATGCCTCTCCAGCTAGTACGATCTCTTGCCAGCTGCCTCCAATTGCGCACTCCAAGTTGGTTGAGGTCCTTTTCCACTTGTGTGCGGCACCTCAGTCTAGGACTTCTTCTGTTGCGGTGTCCCTGTGGTTCAGATTCGAAAACTCTTAGGGCCGGAGCAGTGCTGTCCATACGCTCTACATGGCCTAGCCACCTTAAGCGTTGTATCCGTATACGCTTGACTAGGCCCATGCCGCCGTACAGCTCATACAGTTCGTAGTTGAATCTTCTCCTCCAGATGCCATCAATGCAAACAGGACCAAAAATCGCACGCAGGACTTTTCTCTCAAAGAGACCAAAGGCTTCCTCATCCGCTTTTAGTAGCGTTCAGGTTTCTGCGCCGTAAAGCAGGACTGGTATCATCAAGGTGTTGTACAAAGTCACTTTGGTCGTTCGGGAGAGGGCTTTATTACTCAATTGCCTTTTTAGCCCAAAGAAACAGCGATTGGAAAAAGTGATTCTGCGCATGATTTCGGTACTGATGTTGTTGTCCCTATTCACCGCGGAGCCGAGATAGACGAAGTCCTTGACTACCTCGCCCATAGTGACGCTCTATTCGAAACGTCGATTTTCTGCGTCCTTCTTCGATGACAGCACATATTCGTTTTGCCCTCGTTTACCTCTAGTCCTACTTTAGCCGCTTCCGCTTCGATGCTAGCAAATGCCTCACTGACAGCTCGCTGAGTTCGGCCGATCACGTCAATGTCATCCACATAAGCTAGCAGTTGAACGGACTTGTGGAAGATTGTGCCTCTGATATTGACGTGTGAGTTCCGCACGATCCCCTCAAGAATGATGTTATAGAAGTCGCATGACAGTGCGTCACCTTGTCTAAATCCTTTATCGGTGAGTTCGCTACCGACCTTGACGGAGCAGCGAGAGTTCTCCATCGTAATCCTACACAATCTGACGAGTTTGGTAGGGATGCCAAAACTAGACATGGCACTGTATAGCTCGTCTCTATGCACGCTGTCATACGCGGCCTTGAAATCGACGAATAGATGGTGGGTGTCGATTTGTACTTCTTGGGACTTCTCCAATCTGGACAAACGATGCTGAGATTCCAGTCATCGGGAATACTTTCCTCCGACCATATCTCACAGATGAGCTGGTGCATGCCGTATGTCCAGCTCATCCCCAGCCGCTTTGTTCGACTTCAGTCTCTATATTGCTATCTTGACCTCGTCGAAGTCGGGGGACAGAATTCTTGTCCATCGTCGTCCAAATTGAGTGGAACATTCCATTTAACAGCGGGATTTGCGTCGTCATCGCCGTTTAGGAGTTTGCAGAAATGATCCTTCAAAATTCTCAGCACAGACTGCGATTCTACCACCAGTTGTTTATTTTGGTCCCAGCAGGCTTCGGTCCGAGGTTTGTAACCGCCGGATAACTGTTTTATCTTACGGTAAAAATTTCGGACGTCATTCCTGCCATAGCACCACTCCATTTCCTCAACCGCGCGCTTCTCGTGCTCTTTCTTTTTTCTTCTGAAAAGCCGGTTCTCTTCCCTTCTTCTCTGTTTGTAGAGCTCACAAACAGCTCTCGTCGTTCGATGCAGCGTTGCCTTGTATGCTTCTTGTTTAGCTGCATGCACCTGCCTGCACTCGTCGTCAAACCATGGTTTCCACTTGTATTCTATTGTTTGTGCAGGCAGCGTCGAACTTTGAGACAGTTTCAGGGAGAATCGGTCGGCAAAGGCTCTAGCGATCGGCTGCGATTGAAGCTTTCCGACATCAAACCGTTTTGGCCTGTCTCGACTCCGTTGCTCTCTCGATATCCGGGTTCTTACCTTGGCTACAAAAAGGTGATAATCCGAGTCGATGTTTGCACCTCGGAAGGTTTGGACATCGAGAATACTGGAGGAGTGTCTGACGGTTGATTGATCAGGTGATCAGGTGGGAACCGCATGCTGGCCACAGAGAGATTTCGCCCCGAGGCGAAGTCAAGTAGCCTGAGTCCGTTTCCGGAGGTGTTGGCGTGCAGGCTGTATCTTCCGATGACTTTAGCAAGGACTTCTTCTCTTCCCAGCTGAGCGTTGAAATTTCCTAGAACGATTTTGGTGTCGTAGCTGGGGCATCGATCGTATGTCCTTCCTAGGAGGTGATAGAAGTCTTCTTTACTGCTGTCATCTTTTTCCTCTGTCGGGGCGTGGGCACATATGAGGCTTATATTCCAGAATTCAGCCTTGATGCGGATTGTTATGAGGCGTTCGTTTATATATTGGAAGCTTAAGACTTTTTGCCTAAGTCTGCCTCGAACAACAAAACCGCATCCAAATAAGCGTATCCCCTTCTCCTTGTAGCAGTCACCGTGGTATATGTCGCAGTTTCTCACTCTTCTCTTGCCCGGCCCATCCCACCGAATTTCCTGAATTGCGGTAATGTCTGCTTTATAGCAGTCCAGGGCCTCCGCAAGTTCATCGGCTGCACGTAGTCTGTTTAGGGACCTCACATTCCACGTGCATGTCCGTAAAACATTATCCTTTTTTCGTTTGCGAGGGTCGTCGACAGTGTATCCATCCGTATCCGAGGCATTCGGTTGGCCCGTAACTGGTGATTTTTATGTGGTCGGGCAGTTACCCCGACGCACACCCCCAACCTGGAGGACTAGGCCCTTTTTTATACCTCTTGGGCGGAGGTCGCACTTATAGGTTTAACAACTTGAGCTCGGATGAACAACAACCAGTACCCGGTGGCTACCAACGTGGAGGTAGAATAAGCACAATTGATGTATGGGAGACAGTTACAACAGCTTGGCATCGCCAGGTTGATACCAATCAGTGCATACCCTGTTCCCACATCACCCAGCCACGACTTCCGTCAAACATGCAAAAACTCAATCTGTTCCTGCATGAATATGAAGACAATAACTGCACATTTACCCTACTTCGAGTGGGTGGTCGTCTTCTTCATGCGCCGATTGAGTACGTTGCCAAGTTGCCGCTTCTACTAACGAAAAATACCACTTTTATCAAAGAGTATTTGCGGTGCCTGCACGTAAAGAACTGCCGTGCTGGTCCAAAAGCATTAGTAGTTCTGCTTCGACAGAAAATATGGCTAATCAATGCTCAAAAAGCATGCAGAAAAACGGTACAAAGCTGTGTACATTGCTCTAGGTACAAGCCAAAACTGCTAACGCAGATAATGGGCAATCCACCAGCTGTCCGTTTAAGAGCACAACAAGCTGTCCATTTTGAAACGACAACTGATCTGTATTCGGACACTTTTATTCTCGCCCTTAGAAGGTTCATCGCCAAGCGAGGAATTCCGCAGACAGTCCACTGCGACAACGGGACAAACTTCGTGGAAGCCAAACGAAAGCTGGAGGAGGTTCACGAACAATTCGAGCGAGAGCGAGAAGCAGTAAAACAGTTCGCAGCAGATTAAGGGTTCAGCTTCAACTTCATACCGTAGGGGGCTCCTCACTTCGGCGATCTATGGGAAGCGGCCGTGAAGTCAGCCAATGGACTTCCGCAGCGAACCGTAGGTAACGCACTGCTCACAATCGAGGAACTGCAAACTGGCCTAAGCGAGGTAGAAGCAATCCTCAAGTCAAGAACGACGGCGACGCGCTCACACCCACACACCTGCTAATCGGAACATCGCTGCGAGCACTGCCGCCGAAACAAGTGCCAGCCCGTCAACAGTCTGAAGCAGCAATTCTGGCGGAAGTTGTCAACAGACTACTTAGCCGGCCTACCACAGCGCAGCAAGTGGGTCCAAGAGCAACCAAATCTCGCGTTTGAAAAATCGTCGTCGTCCACGAAGACAACGTGCCACCACAGGACGGCAAGGTCCGAGTGGCGGACGTGAA
This sequence comes from Eristalinus aeneus, assembly GCA_955652365.1. Classification (NCBI taxonomy): domain Eukaryota; kingdom Metazoa; phylum Arthropoda; class Insecta; order Diptera; family Syrphidae; genus Eristalinus; species Eristalinus aeneus. The sequence goes on along the minus strand of OY019130.1, from coordinate 61,147,487 downwards.
GACCAGAGGCGGCGTAATTAGGCGCCCCATAGTCAAACTAGCAGTTCTACCGGAACAAATTCGAAGACGAATGGGCTTCAATGCGGCCGGTGTATCGTGGAACCAGTAACTTAAAACTGTTAGAACTTAAAACTAAATTTAAAATTTGAAAATTAATAATTGTGAATTAGTCATAAAAAAAGAGTAATTGGTCTAATTTTTGAATTTTGCGCCTATCAGCCATATTTATTTCAAATTAAATTCGAAATAAATGTATAAATGGAACAAGAACAAAAACAAACCGAATAAAGTTCATTCTGTAAATTGTAACCGACTAAAACGCACGCGTTTTATTTAAGCCGTAATTTCTTTTCTGCAGCCCAAGAATTTTGAAACAAAAAACCGAAAAGTGATCTACACAAAAAATATTGAGTAAAATTTTCAACATCTGTATATCAGTTAAATCAACTTAAACTATTTTATTAAAAAAGTATATTTTTTTTTATTTAGCAACTCTGTTGGGCAGAGTTTTCCCGTACAATGTTAAACTTAGACTGAATAGTACAATTTTCCTTAGCTATAACTTGGGTACGCGAAAGAATGCGGAATTTGGTAGGATAAAACAAATATCTCAGGTGACAGGGCAGTGTTCATGTGGATCGTAGATGTTGGAGGGAAAAGCGTATTCGGTTGTTAATTTATCTGAAGTCAGAGCGTTATCTTCGTAAGCCAAGGATTCCACTGTTACTCATACGACCGTTCATCAAGATTCAACGATTTCTGCGAGAATATGTGTCAATAAACAACGGGCTCTTCGTACATCGAAAAACCTTTGTTCCTTACATCATACCCTGCTTATCATATACCCACGTTATCTTTGCTCAAAAATATGTGTAAATGATCCAACAGTCTTTTCGTAAACCGAAAATTGTCAACTCTTTACATCACATTATCTTTGCACCCCTTAATTTTTGCTCAAAAATATGTGTAAATGACCCGAAAGGTTTTTCGTACACCGAACATCCTTTATCTCCTCACAGCACGTTCTGCATATGTTACACACACATGCAATCTCAATTCAACTTCTTACACTTCAATCTGTATATACAAACGTAAACAAACAAAATGATTACGTTTAGGCGTCTATCATAACAGTGATGGTGGCATTCTAACCTTGGCTATACACACCGTTGTGCCAAAAATCCCTCGTCGGGCCAGTTATCGTTCAGGGTCTAATGAACACCGAAATTTCCGTCAGAAAAGTGCTCCAAGAAGTAGTTCTCGTACGAAGTAAGAAATGCTCCATCAGTTTATTATTCACCAAAAGTAATAACCGAACAAATTAATTGAAACACGCAAAATTAGTTTAGACTAAATATTCCAATTTTATTGAATGAATGCACTCCAACGATTTCAACGATTTCTTCTATTCGCCTGTATTTTAATACATAAAATACACACATGCATAACACGTCCCCCTTTTTGACATATCTTCTTCTTCTTCTTGTGGCGCTGCAGTCCGGGGTAGACCTGGGCCTCAACCAACATGCCTCTCCAGCCAACACGATCTTCCGCCAGCTGCCTCCAGTTACGCACTCCAAGTTGGTTAAAGTCCTTCTCTCCTTGTGTGTGCCACCTTAGCCTAGGTCGTCCTATTTTGCGTTGTCCCAATGGCTCGGATTCAAGGACTTTTCGGGCCGGAGCAGTAGTGTCCATACGCTCTACATGGCCTAGCCCTCTTAAGTGTTGTATCTGTAGACGCTTGACCAAGCGCATGTCATCAACGCAAATAGCACCAAAAATCGCACGCAAAACTTTTCTCTCGAAAAGACTAAGGGCTTCCTCATACGCCTTTGCTAACGTTCAAGATTAAGCGCCATAAAGTAGGAATGGGATGATCAAGCTGTTATATAAGGCGAGCTTAGTCCTTAGAGATAGGGCTTTATTACTCAATTGCCTCTTGAGCTCAAAGAAACAGCGATTGGCAAGAGTGATTCTGCGTTTGATTTCAGCTCTGATGTTGTTGTCCCTGTTTACCGCAGGGCCGAGGTAGACGAAGTCCTTGACTACCTCGAAGCCAAAACTAGACATGACACTGTATAACTCATCTTTATGCACACTGTCTTATGCGGCCTTGAAATCGACGAATAGGTGGTGAGTGTCATTGCATTTCTTGGGTCTTTTCCAGGATCTGCCGTAATGTGAAGATCTAGTCTATTGTGGACTTCCCTGGCCTGAAACCACACTGATAGGGACCTATCACATCGAGGACAAGCGGTTTCAGATGCTCACACAATACGGAAGAGAGGATCTGGTATGCGATGTTCAGGAGACTAATCCCTCGGTAGTTGGCGCAGTCTCCTTTCTTTTGAACCGGGCAAACGACGCTTAGATTCTACTCATCGGGCATGCTTTCCTCCGACCATATCTCACAGATGAGCTGGTGCATGCGCCCAACCAGCTCATCTCCAGCTGCTTTAAATAGTTCTGCGGGCAGTCAATCCGCTCCAGCAGCTTTGTTCGACTTCAGCTTGGATATTGCTATCTTCACCTCGTTTAAGTCGGAGGGACGGAATTCTTGTCTATCAGCGTCCAAATTGAGTGGAACATTCTGCCTAACAGCGGACTTGATGCCGTCATCGTCGTTAAGGAGTCTGCAGAAATGATCCTTCCAGATTCTCGGCACAGACTGCGACTCTACCACGAGTTGTCGACTTGGATGCCGGCAGGCTTCGGTCCGAACTTTGTATCCTCCGGATAGTTGTTTTATCTTTCTGTAACACTTTCAGACTTCATTCCTGCCATAACAACTTTCCATTTCCTCGACCGCGCGCTTCTCATACTCCCTCCTTTTCCTTCTGAGAAGCCGGTGCTCTTCCCTTCTTCTTTGTTCGTAGAGCTCATGAACAGCCCTCGTTGTTCAATGCACCGTCGCCTTATAGGTGTCTTGTTTGACTGCATGCATTTGCCTGCACTCGTCGTCAAACCATGGGTTCCTTCTGAGTGGCGACGTGAAACTCAGCACATCAGTGGTAGCTTCTTTGATGGCTTCTTGGCAACGTTTCCAGTCCTTTTCTATGGTCAGTGCAGGCAGCGTTGAACTCTGAGCGAGTTTCAGTCGGTAAAGTTCCTAGTGATCTGTTGCGATTGTAGCTTTTCGACGTCAAACCGTTTTGGCCTGTCTCAACTCCGTTGTCAGGTCTCCAATATCAGGGCTTTTACCTTGGCTACAACAAAGGGAGTCGATGTTTGGACCTCGGAAGGTTCGGACATCGAGAATACTGGAGGAGTGTCTGACGTCGATCGCTTCGATTGACGGTGGATTGATCAGGAGATCGCCAGGTTCCTTTCTTCCGAGGCGAAGTCCAACAGCCTGAGTCCGTTTCCGGATGTATTGTCGTGTAGGCTGTTCTTACCGATGACCCCAGCAAAGATGTCCTCCTTTCCCAGCGTTGAAGTCTCCTAGAACGATCTTGGTGTCGTAGATGGGGCATCGATTGTATGTTCTAATGTATGTATGTATGTTTATTGAGCTTTTCATATATACAAGTACAATTCAGGTATAAAAAAATAGATATTCACTTTTGATTTAATTGCTGCCGACTTAGAATTGGCTTGGCTATTCAAAATATTTGTACAATAGTAATTCAATAGTACTATTTGCTGACTTTTAAATTTCTTTGAACTTAATCTTACATTTCTGTTCAGAGCAGTCTACTCAATACGACAGCAGTACAATGACTTATCTTACTTAACCTAGAAAAAAAAATAATAACAAAAAAAAATAACAAGTTAGAAGACATTGTGTAGAACAACTATATAGTTCTCTTTCTTGAATTTCACAAATGGTGAAGACATTATGTACCTCATTAGCACTTTTCCACAACAATTTGGCTTTAGACATTGTGTAGAACATTAACTTGTTAAAATTACATGCGAATTCAGTAGCTATTATTATAAGTTAGTTCATATACTTGTGGTGTATTTTTCTTTTTTGTATCAAGAAGTTAAACTTAAAAGAATTAATTTAATTCATTTATATTATTTCATGGGATTTCTTTTTAATGTTGTCAACAAACAAGAACAATGAATTTTAGCACAGTGCGCGCTTAGAGTGTTTACCAGGAATGATATGTGTAAGTCATTTGACGAGTCATCGGCAGTTTCCAGGATTTATTTGGATCTTTTATTGTTATGTATTATGAGAGGACGTTGAGACGCATCGAATTTTTGTAAGGCACAGATAAGGTTATTGAGAGCAGGAGCTAAAGCCACGCCTGCATTATGGTATACATAGACTGAAACAATTGCTAGCTATTTAATTGCTTGACTAGGTAGTACCAGCGGAATGGTGGCAATAGTGGCCGGTATAACATTATTGGTAAAGAAGGATTGTGAAAATGAAATGTTTTTAGGTAAAAATATTCCAGTTCCTCTCCCGTCATTGTTTCTAACAAAAACGTATCTTGTATTAGAGTAGCATCTACTAGAATTTGCCGAAAGGCAGGTTTCTTGTACTAGGAGAGCAGTGGGTAAGCTGTTATTCAGCAACGAGTCGATTTCTATTTTTTTTAACATTATTAAGAGTTTAGATATTAGCGGTTATTATTAGGAGGTTTATGGGCATGTTAAGGAACCCATAAAGTCAATATATGCAATTTTTTTTTATAATATTATCCATTTTTGAGTATTCCGACCAAAAGGATTCAATTTTGTTTAATAAGATGTCTAAAGGTAAGCCGAAAAGATTCTCGGCCTCAGTCCAAAATTCAGAGAAGGTATTTCCCCGGTTACTATTAGTATTTTGAGCTTGAATATTCTTCCGCCCAGCAACTGCTTCAGCATAAGAAAGATTATTATTCAGGGTGGTGTTAACTTCCCTTAGCACTGAACTACGCAATTCTAGTCTCTTATTCCTGGATGCAACTTTTAGTTCTTCCTTTCTCTTTAAGTAATCAACCCATTTAGGGCAACCCTTAAAGTTTGCTGGATGACCGATTTGTTTGCAATAAATGCAATTTAATTCATTTCTGTGGTATTCTGACGGCAAGTTACACTTGCCCACCTCGTGCGCCCCATTACACTTAACACATTTGTACGGGGTAGTACAATAGGTCGAAATATGACCAAATCCTTGGCACCTACAGCACCTTTTGGCTCCCGATTTCCTCACATTCTCCCAAGAAATGACGTGATTTAGAAGGAGTTTGATATGTTTTAACTTAATGAGACTGTCCTTATCTTCAGTAGTGCAGAAGAAAAGGTCCAGTTTTTCCTCTCTTTTTTTTTTGAACGCGGAGTAGTAAATTCCTTGACTGTTACCTTCAGCGAAGGATCCAGTCTAAGGATTTCATCTCGAACTTCCTGAGGTGTGTAAATATTGCCTAAGCCCCTAATGACTGCATGGAATTTTGTTTAGTTGCTTCGGCCTAAATGAATAGGCCTCCCCTTCTTCCTCTTCTATAAGTTTCAATAGTCGTTCATGCATCTCAACGTCCCTCACATAAATTTTTATTTTGTTATGATCATTACTTACAAACTTAAAACTGTCCACGTTATAGTTTGATTCGTCAAAAAACTTACGCAACTCCTTGATAACAGGATTCTTCAGGTATATAGGTGGCCACCATACTTTTTTATCGTTGTTTGGAATTCTGGGATCCAAGCTGTTTTGGGGCAGCTGCTGTCGTTGTTGCTGCTGCTGCTGTTGTTGCTGCTGTGTATGTTGATGCAGGGGTTGCTGCTGATTAGGCCCTTGTTGTTTAGGCGTCTTCCTTCTGTTTTCCAGGAGCACTTCTGCAACTGGATCATTCACTATTGGATCACGTAAACAGTCATACCTATTGTTCGGATCAAACACCTTACGCTTTTTAGTAGCATAATTTATTTCAGACTCTTTTTTAGAATTCCGCGACGACGATGCTTCCTGCGTAAATCTTTTATACATTTCTTTTGTTTTTTGTATGCACTCAACTGTACTTTCATTGTCTCCAATGAATCCTTGATGGATGTTAGTATTCACGAGAGTACTGTTTTTGATTGTAACGGTGCCACTATTTGAAGTTAAATTTGCCTCAGTAGACACGTGTTGTCTCGCTTGCACATTGGCTTCCAGAGCGGATAGTTTTTGGCTTGGGCCGGGGCCGTCTTTGTCCCACCAAACCATGCTATCTTTGTTTCCACTTTTACTGACTTCATGTATAAGATCTGATGGTAATATAATCTTCCGAATATATTCCTTGTCGTTAGGTATCGATATATTGTCCGGAGGTATATATACCTCCATATCGTTAGTCGACATTTTTTTCTTTAAAACACTTCCACGAAAACACTTTTATTTTTATTCTTTTTTTTTTCAATTTAGAGTACCAAAAGGAGACAACCTACTTCGTCCACCTCTCACAAGAGAATACAATTGTATGTTCTTTCTAGAGGATCATAGAAGTCTTCCTTGGTGTTGTCATCCTTCTCCTTCTCTCCGCATCCGAATAAGCGCTGCCTTCTCTCTCTGTAGCAATCGCTGTAGTATATTTCGCTGTTTTTCATCGTTTTCTTGCCGGGCCCATCCCATCGCACTTCCTGGATGGCGGTAATGTCTGCTTTCTAGCAGTCAAGTCCTTGACTCCGCAAGTTGTTTAGCTGCACGTGGCCTGTCAAGGGACCTCACATTCCACGTGCAAAACCGAAAATCATAGTAGTTAAAACGTTTGCTGGGGTCGTCAACAGTTGATTCGTCCTTATCCGAGGCATATCGGTTTTTCTGAACCAAACGTTTTTTACGTGGTGAGGAAGTTAACCTCACGCAAGTTACATATATGTCAACTCCCGCAATTCCACAAATATCAAAATCAGCAGCGGACGATAAATATGACCTATTCATCCGGTTAATTACCAAAAAGCTGACCACACATTGATTGTATGTTCGTATTCTTAAGAATTGCACTCGTGCATTGGGTGATGAAATCGCCGACACTATGTCTGCGAGTGTAATGTATTGAACATATTATTGCTGCATACATTTTTTCAGGGGGCGCCGCGAGGAAGCTGTATGTCAACTTAACCTGTGCACTAACGAGGATAATGTTGGCAGCTCACCTTGTTGAGCGCAATCAACAGTGTTACCTGAACAGGCCCATGCCTTTGACATATCTAGGGATATTTAATCCGTAGATTGGACTTTGGTGACGTATTAATCTCCAGGGTTTCTGTTGATGAGTCTGCTGCTTGGCTTGTTTGTCGAACTCTGAATGTGACTTCTGGATCAGTCCGGTCTCTTCTGTTGAAACATCGATTGAATAAGGCTATTGTGGTCCTTCCTGAGTTGCATTTCCATATTAGGTATGCAAGGGCTGCCACACTTAGAACTTCAAACGTTGACATGAGTACGCCTTATGACCGCTCTAAGATGTTCTCCAACGTTTTGGGTCAGAACTACAGACCTATCTGCTGATAGGTCCTGTAGTTAATGAACGTCCTTGGCTGTGATCTTAGATATTGGTTCAACTTTGATTACGATGTCTCTCAGCTTCGTATTGACGCAACAATTTTCTAATTCTCCGTAAGAATATTTATCTTTTAAACCCATTTCTATACTATTATCTGATGTCTTAATAATAGTGTCATACGTTTCTAATTTACAATTATTACTTAATACAATGATTCTTGATGATTCTTCATTTATATTTTGTTTGATCTGTCGTAGATTTATGAATTTGGATTTATTTTATGAAAAATTTAAACTTTAGAATTAATCATTTTTACGTTGAAATTGTCAGATTTATTTCTCATATATGTAAATATTTAATTCACATTTAGAATCGCTTATTGTACTTTTTAATAACTGAGGTTTACAAAGGTATATTTTATAAATATGTTTACAATTATTTAAATCTGTTGTTAATACATGTTCTTTTTTATTTTTCCCAATAAAAAAATATTTGTAACTTACTCTTAAAATTACAATACCATTGTCTAAAATGTTCGGAATACCAATTATTTCGTTTATGTTGTGAAACAACAATTTTTTGGTCTTTAGTGAACGCTTTTAGTTCAATCATTTTCAAAATTCCGGAGTATTTTTGTGTATTTGGTTCTTTGCCTAAAATCTTATTTTGTCCTATTTCTCGTAATTCTTGTATTAGATCTAAAGATTCAATGATTCACGGTGATAGTAAACTATCAATGATCTGTTCTATCTCCATTTTTATGATTTATTTGACTTGATATTTGATCAAAATACGCAGTAAAGATAATTGTTTTATTGAGATTGGCTTCATTTCTTTTAACTGTATTAATTTTAGTAACGATTTCATTGATCTTATTTATAATAACATTATTATTTCTAACATTTTCTATTATCTGTTTGCTTAGATGACTTAAAATCGTTATATTTTCTTCCATTCCGTCTTTAATACGATTTTCAATGTTTGAAACTTTCTGAAAAACATTGTAATAAAATTCAGCATCTTCATTGTCCATTACCCCGAAAAGTACTTTTAAACTTGATCCGATGGCATTCAGTAAACCTCTTTTTTCACATTTTGGTTTACCAACTATACCTTAAATTATTCTAATTCTATGGTTAAGTTTTGTCATTTCTCTCCTAGCGGCTTGTTGAAATTCCTTACATCCTAAAACTGATTCAATGCAAAGATTATCTATTGAATTTATCATATTTCTGATGGATTCTTCTAACATGCTTACGTCTATGGCACACACACAAAAACTACATTACTTAAAGTTTCTTTTCCGTCTCCTACATGGTTAAAATAAAGTCCAGTATGATTTCTCAAGTCCTCTACTTGTACATTTTCTGCTATGATACAGCTGCTTATTGAATTTTTGTTTTTTGTTATTCATCTTGACTATGACATATCTATTATGTAATTCTGTTATTATAAATGGTCCTAATACTACTAATACCTTTTGACCTACTTTATATTCTATTGGTTTCCCTGTCCTTTAGTCGTAATTGGTTTTAGCTTTTTCCCTGCATTCCTTTGTATTTTGTTTGGCTTTGTCTTGTTTTCCAAATGGGTTGAACTTCAATTCATCCACTTAATCGTAAATTGATTTTTCATTGATCATGCCCACTTCAATAGGCCTGTCGACTTCGTAACTAAATATTAATTCGTACGGCGTGTAGCAAGTGGTGTTGTGTACTGTGGCATTCTAACAAAAACCTGCATATGGCATCCGCTTGTGCCAGTCCTTAAGTTGATTTAGTTCCTTGCCTGTGGACTTAATATATTCTTACAATTTATAATGAGCTCTTTCTACACTTCCATTGGCTTGAGGATAGGCAACACTCGTCGTAATTTGCTTAATACCTAAAAGTTTACAAAACTTTTCGAAGAGACAATTGCAGAATTCTCTTCCGTTTTTGGAAAGAATTATTTTCGGCATACCAGTTCATTATCCACTCTTTCATAATTGTTTTAGCGACGGTACTCATTTCTTTGTTCTTAAGAGAAACAAACTTAGTAAATTTAGAAAGGTAATTTTGAATTGTTAAACCAAATTGGAAACCTTTTTCTGTCCAATTAAGTCAATCATGACTTTTTCTAATGCTCTTTCTGCAGAAGTTATTATTTTCGTGGGACTTCTGGTTGGCACTCCGTTAACTTTTTCGGTTTGGCAATGTGGACATTTAATTACAAAGTTCTCAATATCCTTTTACATTCCTTTCCATATTTCTTCCTAATTTTGTAATACGTACCTTTCTGTGCAGTGTGTCCACCAATTAATCCTTCGTGATATTCCTTCATAATTGCTAAACGTCTGTTAACATCGTTCACAAGTTCTTTTCCATCTTGTGTTTCTTCATCACCTGAATAATAGTCTTCTTCGATTTTTTCTTCATGAATACTTTTTCTCATCTCAAATTGGGTTTTCTTCTTCGACGACGTCATAGTCGTCTTCTACCTTTATTTTTTTTACCTAAGTCATTTATGGTTTGGCCTATGGCCGTCTACCAGGTTGACAAAATACATACATACGTTTTACATTAAAAATCTCCATATATGATACGTTTTCTATAACAAAGTGCTGTTACTGAATAATCGTATACGGCCTTCCATACCTTTTCTCGATTTAAGATGCACGTTACTTCATATTCGTCTAAAACAAGTTTTTCGAAAATTGCTAGTCGAAATTCTTTTAGAATCGGACAAACACCAATAAAATGTAAAATGTCTTCTCTCTTCCTCATGTTACATAGGTTACAAAGAATTGGTAAATCTGGTCTGTGGGGGATAAAGTTTAACTGAACGAGTTCTCCTCTCAGTTTAAAAATTGTGCTTATTTTTTCGATTGAGTGACTGTCAAGGAAGTATGTTTTTTTATTTAAAAAATGGTTTAGTTTGCTGTAGTAGTTCCTTAACGGTGAAGATTCAGCTTCTTCGACATATTTGTCATATGTGTGTCTACCAAAATTCTCCAAAACTGAGTTTTTTTTTCTTAAAAGATGAGGAGGTTCGTCCGCCTCAATCGACAGATTTAGACCGCATTCAGAAGCTGTTTTTTCCATTCCTCGCAAATGTATCCGTTTGTTCTAATTATACTTCTTAAAACTACGTTTGGTAATCTGCATTCGCTCATCTGTAGTATTTTTAAAATATAGTTGAAGTGCATTTTGATGGTATACAAGAGCAACGGAGGAGTTCCCGTTTCAATATGTAGCATATAGTTGGGGTATTTTTTTTTGGTAACCGAAAGATCTTCTTCAAAAAGTAGCGAAGGAATTTTTCCACACCATCATAGCCTCTGTAACCCCATACCTGAGCTCCGTAGAGCATTATTGAAGCTGCAGTTGAGTGAAATAAAGTTTGTTTTGCACTTTTCGATACATATTTATTTTTGAAGCAACATTCCCAAATCGAACAAATAGCTCTTTTAGCAACAGCTAATATTTCCTCAAAATGTGGTTTCAAATTTAAAGAGGACGATATTAGGATACCTAGGTATTTGTATCGGGATACTACCTCAATCTCTTCCCCGTCCAACTTCCACTTTTTCAAAGATGAGACGCGTCACCCTGCGTTTCTGAATATCATCATTTTCGATTTACCAAGGTTTATAGTCAGATTCCAATTTTTACAGAAATCGTTAATCCTGTCTATCATTAATTGCATACCTTGGATAGTGTCACACAGAAAGACGATATCATCAGCATACATCAGCGTGGGAATGGATACATCGTTGAATCTTATTCCACCTTTGACATCATCTGTTATATCATTGATATATATCGGGGATATTAGCAGAGTCAAATATTCGGTTAAATTCAATTGTGAGAAAATTCATAAATTCATAAATTCATAAGTGCAATTTTTATAGAACTCAAGCGGGATGCGATCAATACCAGGTGCTTTACTTGTTTTTGAGTTGCTTATTACTTCTTTGATTTCTTCTAGGGTAAATGCAGAATCTAACTTTTCATCTAAGAGCATAGGGGCTGCATATTGAAATAGCGGAGAGGTTAATGGAGCAATAAGAAGTTTATTAAAATAATCCCTGAGTTGCGTGGCTTTTGTCGTCTTCTATAAAGCTCATTAAATGTTTCTTCTTTTTCTTGTTCCGTAATAGGAACATTCCTACTTAGTTCGTCGGCCACGACATTTTCTTTGCCTTTTTTGTAAATTATGTTGTAGTCAAACTCATCTAGTTTGAGACGCCATCTTACCAATCGGCTTCTTGGATCTTTTACATGGAATAACCAAGTCAAACGGGGTGCATGGGCCTATGCACGCGAGGTAACGTCGTTGATTGCGCTCAACATGGCGAGCTGCCAAGGCAATCCTCGTTAGTGCTCAGGTCAAGTTGAGATACAGCCTCCAAGTGGCGCCCCCTGGGTAGCCATCACAACACCCGCTGTATGGCGAACTAATGTATGCAGCGACCCCCTCTGCCCGAGGATTTAAATAATGGGCCTGGCCTACCAGTCTGTGGGTTGTGCGTGAGGGTAACTTCCTCACCACGTAAAAACCAGAAGTTCAGAGACAACAACATGCCTCGGATAAGGACGGATCAACTGTTGACGACCCCAGCAAACGTTTTAAGGACAAAGATTTTCGGTTTTGCACGTGGAATGTGAGGTCCCTTAACAGGCCACGTGCAGCCGAACAACTTGCGGAGGCCCTTGACAGCTACAAAGCTGACATAACCGCCATCCAGGAAGTGCGATGGGATGGGCCTGGCATAAAAGTGATGAAGAACTGCGATATCTACTACAGCAATTGCTATAGAGAGAGAAGACAGCGCTTATTCGGATGCGGATTTGTTGTTCGAGGCAGACTTAGGCAAAAAGTCTTGAGCTACGACCCAGTCAGCGAACGCCTCATGACAATCCGCATCAAGGCTAAATTCGGGAACATCAGCCTAATATGCGCTCACGCCCCGACAGAGGAGAAGGATGACAACATCAAGGATGACTTCTATGATCTCCTAGAAAGAACATACGATCGATGCCCCAGCTATGACACCAAGATCGTTCTAGGAGATTTCAACGCTCAACTGGGAAAGGAGGACATCTTTGCTGGAGTCATCGGTAAACACAGCCTGCACGACAACACATCCGGAAACGGACTCAGGCTGTTGGACTTCGCCTCGGGGCGAAACCTCTCTGTGGTTAGCACGCGGTTCCCACACCTGAACATTCACAAAGGAACCTGGCGATCTCCTGATCAATCAACCGTCAACCAGATTGATCACGTTGCGATCGACGTCAGACACTCCTCCAGTATTCTCGATGTCCGAACCTTCCGAGGTGCAAACATTGACTCGGATCATCACCTTGTTGTAGCCAAGGTAAGAACCCGGATATCGAGAGAGCAACGGAGTCGAGAAAGGCCAAAACGGTTTGACGTCGAAAAGCTACAATCGCAGTTGATTGCTGGGAACTTTGCCGACCGAGTCTCCCGGAAACTCGCCCAGAGTTCGACGCTTCCTGCACTAAGCATAGAAGAAGAATGGAAACGTTGTCAAGAAGGCATCAAAGATGCTGCCACTGATGTGCTGGGTTTCACGTCACCACCCAGAAGGAACCCATGGTTTGACGACGAGTGCAGGCAAGCGCACTAAACAAGACGCCTATAAGGCGACGCTGCATCGAACAACGCGGGCTGTTCGTGAACTTTACGAACAGAGAAGAAGGGAAGAGCACCGGCTTCTCAGAAGGAAGAAGAAGGAGCATGAGAAGCGCGCGGTCGAGGAAATGGAAAGGTGCTTTGGCAGGAATGAAGTCCGAAAGCTTTGCCGAAAGGTAAAACAGCTATCCGGAGGATACAAGGTTCGGACCAAGGCCTGCCGGGACCAAAATGGACAACTAGTAGTAGAGTCGCAGTCTGTGCTGAGAATCATTTCTGCAGACTCCAAAACGGCGATGACGACGCAAATCCCGCTGTTAGGCAGAATGTTCCACTCAATTTGGATGATGATAGACAAGCATTCCGTCCCCCCGACTTAGACGAGGTGAAAATAGCAATATCCAAGCTAAAGTCGAACAAAGCTGCTGGAGCGGACGGACTGTCCGCAGAACTATTTAAAGCAGCTGGAGATGACCTGGTTGGGCGCATGCACCAGCTCATCTGTAAGATATGGTCGGAGGAAAGCATGCCCGATGAGTGGAATCTCAGCATCGTTTGCCCGGTCCACAAGAAAGGAGACCCCTTTGACTGCGCCAACTACAGAGGGATTAGTCTCCTGAACATCGCATACAAGATCCTCTCTGCCGTATTGTGTGAGCGTCTGAAACCATTTGTCCATGACCTGATAGGTCCCTATCAGTGTGGTTTCAGGCCAGGGAAGTCCACAATAGACCAGATCTTCACATTACGGCAGATCCTGGAAAAGACCCAAGAAATGCAAATTGACATTCACCACCTATTCGTCGATTTCAAGGCTGCATATGACAGTGTGCATAGAGGCGAGCTATACAGTGTCATGTCTAGTTTTGGCATTCCTACCAAACTCGTCAGATTGTGTAGGATGACGATGGAGAACTCTCGCTGCTCCGTCAAGATCGGTACCGAACTCACCGAGACCTTCAATGTCAAAAAAGGTTTTAGACAAGGCGACGCACTGTCATGTTACTTCTTTAACATAACCCTCGAGAAGATCGTGCGTAACTCACAAGTCAACACCAGAGGCACGATCTTCCAGAAGTCAGTTCATTTGTTAGCTTACGCTGATGACATTGACGTGATTGGACGAACACAGCGAGCCGTCAATCAGGCGTTTGCTGGCATTGAAGCGGAAGCGGCTAAAATGGGTCTTGCGGTAAATGAGGGCAAAACGAAGTACATGCTGTCATCAAGGAAGGACACACAACATCGGCTTCTCAGACGGAGCTTCACACTAGGCAGCAGAAACTTCGAGGTAGTTAAGGACTTCGTCTACCTCGGCTCCGCGGTAAATAGGGACAACAACATCAGTACCGAAATCAAACGCAGAATCACTCTTGCCAACCGCTGTTTCTTTGGGCTCAAGAGGCAATTGAGTAATAAAGCCCTCTCTCGAAGGACTAAACTAGCTTTATATAACAGCTTGATCATCCCCGTCCTACTATATGGCGCAGAATCTTGGACGTTAGCAAAGACGGATGAGGGAGCCCTTAGTCTTTTCGAGAGAAAAGTTTTGCGTGCGATTTTTGGTCCTGTTTGCGTTGATGACATCTGGAGGAGAAGATTTAATGACGAACTCTATAGGCTGTACAGCGACATGCGCCTGGTCAAGCGTCTACGGATACAACGCTTAAGATGGCTAGGACATGTAGAACGCATGGACACCACTGCTCCGGCCCGAAAAGTCTTTGAATCCGAGCCATTGGGACAACGCAACAGAGGACGACCTAGACTGAAGTGGCGCACACAAGTGGGGAAGGACCTCAACCAACTTGGAGTGCGCAACTGGAGACAGCTGGCGAAAGATCGTGCTGGCTGGAGAGGCATGTTGGTTGAGGCCCAGGTCCACCCCGGACTGTAGCGCCACAAGAAGAAGAAGAAGAACCAGGTCAAACGCTTATGATCCGTTTGAATCGTGAATCAGACTAATGTTTTTTATAAATTTTTTCTAATACGAATATCCGATCATTTCAAGGAATGACCGTATAACCTTGACGTTTTTCGATTAATGCTTTTGATTTTTGAGGGATCGAGCTTAACCCCCTCATCTGTAATTACATGCCCTAAATACGATACTTCTTCCCTCAAGAATTCGCATTTATCGGGTTGCAATTTTAAATTTGCTTTTCGCAATTGCTCAAAGACTTCTATCAACTTTTCGTTATGCTCTTTTAGATTCTATTCTAAAATTACAATATCATCTAGATACAAAATAATTCTTGGCGCTACAGTCCAAAGGGGGACCAGGGCCTAGCTTGCTCATCAACTACTCGTGTTGTGCGCGCTACTGTTCTCTCACGAGTAGAAGGGACCTACAGTTTTTTGCCGACTCCGAACGGCGAAATTTGATAAGCTTTCTTAGATCGTTATTACTCTTTGAGTGTTGTCAGCAGCTCGAAAGAGGTGATGCCGTGAAAAATTCGAAAAACTGGTGTTGAGCTGGGAGTCGAACCTACACCCTTCGGCGTGTGAGCGTCGCACTCTACCCACTAGATACACAAAGCATTTTATTCCTTGTAGGCCTGATAAAACCGTGTTCATCAGTCGTTTTAAGCAGGCAGGCGCATTTCTCAACACGAATGATATTCTGGTGTATTCAAAATCACCATAGGGAGTACTAAATGCGGTCTTTTCAATGTCCTCTTCCTTAACTGGGATTTGGTGGAACCCGGACGTTAAGTCCAAAGTGGGGAAATATTTTGCTTTCCCCAACTGATCAAGTATTTCATTAATATTTGGCAATGGATAATTATCCCTTATTGTTATTTCATTTAACTTGCGGTAATCTATTGCCATTCATAACTTCTTCTTTTTACTAGCATAGCACTTTTTAGGAACTATCCAAAGCGGGGAGCTCCAAGGTGAACAACTATTTTGGATGATTCCATCTTCCTTTAACTTGCTTATTTGTTTGCGTACTTCTTCATCGTGAACCTTAAAATACCTATAGGTTTTCGTGAAGATGGGCGCAGAGTTATTTTTTGTCCGAATTTTGTGTTTGATGACCCCTTTTTTGGAGAGTTTTTCATCTTCAATACTGAAAATGTCACTATAATTATATCCAAAATCTATTTTCTTCCTTAGTTAAATGTTATGTTCTTATATTTCCTGATACGATCTGTGATCTATTTTCAAGGATTTACTACTTGTTAAGGTTCTCAGCTTTAAGCTCAATACCATTAAGGTTGAACACTTTATCAGTAGTGTTCACTATTGTCACTAAACATTTCCCATTCCTATTTATACTTAGACAATAAGGGACAATTATACCATCGGCAATCTCCTGTCTAGGTATAAGTACTTCTTTATCTCCAATAATTCTCTAATCACGTTTTCTTCTTGAAGATATTGCGAAACTACCCTCTATTAGGAAGTGGTTTCCAATCAACTCGTCATACTCTCCAAGTAAATTATTTTCAATTGCTTGGAAACTAAACACGTATAGTTTACATCTCCGTGATGTACCCCAGAATTGTATTTCGCTTTTTAATTCTCCCATAATTTCTTTCGTTTTGTCTCTTGTGCCACAAAACTTCATTTTCCTATCAATGTCAACTTCATCTTCGTAAATGCAATTCGCTTTTATAAGGAAATTTCAGCTCCCGTATCTATTATTAGTTTCTTTAGCTCTCCATTTATCAAAATTAGCACATAAGGACTTCCAAAGTTATTCATGGCTTTTGGCTGTGTGGTTGCTTCACTCACCGTACAGCCTACCGAAAATCCTTCGGTTTGAAAGATCTACCGTTTGAGGTTGATGATTGGTTAGGGTTTTCCTGACTGGGAACTCTATTGTTGGTTTGCCCCTGTGCGTTGGAACTTCTATTATCATTTAAGCTATTTCTCCTTGGTGACCTACAGTTACGCGCTATGTGCCCAATTTTTCCACAGTTGAAACACTTGATCTCTTGAAGGTTTATCTTCGCAAGATTCCTTTAGGTATAATCTTTTTGAATATTAGTCTAGTCCTGAAAAGATTAAGTCGTTGCTCTTCTTCGCTAGCAAATTTGAAAACCGTTAAGGTTTAATTTTGTATGTACTCTATGTACCCTGCCTGATGTTCTTCTTTTACATCACATAATTTGCTTTGTCTCTACACGTTGTGTGAAATGGACTACGTATTCATCCCTTTTCTGTATGATTGAAATGAGTTCTCTATGTAATTGTAGAGCATAGGCTCTCACTAGGATCAGTTCTTTTTTAAACTATCCCAATTAGTAATATCGCGATTCATAAGAATCGTTGTAGCATTTCCCTTCGATGTAGCTTATTCGATAGCATTGTTACACGCGTCCATGAAGCTAAAAACTTCATCACTTGTGGCATGAAAGGTTGGAATGAATGAAGTCAATACGTTAATTGGAACTTCTGCCATTGTTTCACTTGGTAAACTATTATTCTCATTGGTACTTGAGTTTACAGAATTAAACTAGTGAATTCCATCGAGATTGGTTGATTATTGGCTGGATCCTACCGCTGCCACCAATTTATGTGTTATACCTTGGCTATACACACCATTGTGCCAAAAATCCCTCGTCGGTCCAGTTATCGTTCAGGGTCCAATGAATACCGATATTTCCTTCAGAGAAGTGCTCCAAGTAATAGTTCTCGTACGAAGTAAAGAATGCTCCACCAGATTATTATTCAGCAAAAGTAATAATCCAACAAATTAATTGAAGCAACGCAAAATTAGTTTAGACTAAATATTCCAACTTTATTGAATGAATGCACTCCAATAATTTCAACGATTTCTTCCATTCACCTGTAATTTAATACATTAATTCCTGACATGCAATTATCGTTTGCGATACGGTTACGCCTCTACCCAGACGCTAGGTGAGCGATCTTGCTGCCTGGTTCTTCTTCTTTTTGTTTTTTTTTTCTTTTTTGTTTAATGCATTGCATGCATAACATTATATTTTCTTCTTTTATATATTTTATTTATTTATTTATTTTATTTTTATTATTCCATCAATTTGATTTTTTCTATTGATATAGACTCCGAATTACAAATAACATGATTAATTTTTCAAGGTCTTTAAGATATAATCGTTCGTTGAAATGTATTTATTCTTGAACAAATTTCAAAAAAAAACCTTATCTTTTACATATTAACAATTCTGTGGACAAAATTCACTGAACACTATTCTTTAGCTATTTATGCATGATGTATCTTATTATGAAATATCTACTTTTCTTTTTATGACTGATCCGATCCCACTTCTGATGCTTTAACTCCCAAAATAAAAGATTGAATCACAGGAGCAAATAAACCTCAGTGTTCGTAGTTATTAATATTTAAACAACACAATGTTTCGAAATAACATAAATATTTATTGGTTTGACAATATCTTAGGAATAACGAGTTATCCGCCAGGATCAACCACGATCTATGTACATACTTATGTTGCTACACACGACTGCCTGATAGTTTTGTTTTTCTTATCCTTGTTGATGTCATTCTCGCTACCTTTATTTCCCCTCTCTGTTGTCGCAACAAATGATTGCGACAAAAATTTTTAATAGTTGTTTTTGGGTTAGGTTTCCTTATTTTTATTAATTATAACATCTGTCATAGTGAATGGACGTCATTAGGACAACATTTTGTGATAATGTATCTAATCGAATATAATAATAATAATAATTGGGTGGTGCTACAGTTCACGGGGAGGCCAAGTCCTAGCTTATTCATCAACTACTCGTGTTGTGCGCGCCACTGTTCTCTCACGAGTAGAAGAGACCTACTATTTTTTTCCGACTCTGAACGGCGAAATTTGAGAAGCTTTTTCTTAGACGGTGTTTATTCTTTGAGTGTTGTCAGCAACTCGAAAGAGGTGGTGTCGTGAAAAATTCGAGGTGTTCAGCCGGGAATCGAACCCAGAACTTCAGCGAGTGAGTGTCGCATTCTACCCACTACGCCACGATGGTGACATATAATATAATCGAATATATAACACCAAACATATGTATATATTAATGATAATAACACGCGTAATTCAGAACACCAATTGAAAATAAATCTTTTTCAAATGTGCGACTTGCGAGCATGAGTTACTTCCTTGTTTTTCTATATTTCATATCATATTTCATATTTTCATTGATTAGAACAAAATCCTATATAAAGTTTCGACTACACTAACATTTTCAAACAAGTAGTATATGTGAGCGCATTATCTTGAATTTACACAAGATGACTGACGAATTCACAAATTGTGGGTAATTTACCAGTGTTTGACACTATTGAAGGCGAATAACGAATTAGCCTTTTTGCGAGGGGAAACGTAAACATTGGTGAGTATAGTGAGACAACGTTCGATGTTATGTAAAAAACTTTCAGAAATAAACTATATCCACAACACTTCGTAGACAACATTCGAACTTTTGTCGGCAAAGGGGAACTCAGCTGATCGACCAGCTGTGAAGCTGTGCATCTCCTTCCCCATTCTTCTCTACTTCGTATATAATATGCTGGCTGCTGTTTTCTTGCTTTGATGACCGAGATACTTAAAGGGAGACTACCTCTCATTGAAAGCGGTTTGCTTCTTATAATTAGGTCTGTTCCAATTGATTTGTGTACAGAAATTCTTAGTTGAGTAGTTTGGGTAAAAATCTCTCTTGCAGAGAGTAACTCGACCGAAAATTGTAAAACGACTTTTCGTAGAAATTCGTAAACAGCTATCAGACATCAAATGTCTGAGGGTTTTTTTATTTTTACAGTTTTTTCTTCGGCAGAAATTCCTAGGGAGGGGAAATATTTTGCTCTCTCGTGAGATCTCTCTTCAACGAAAAAATCAGCTAATGGAACGCTTTTTCGTAGTTTTTCGGGCCAATTCGTAGATATTCGTAGCAATTCAGAGTAATTCGAACGGACCTATTGTTAAGGGCCGATTTTCCAATTGCCAGATAGACAATCTTTTTGCTAATCGAATAATTTTTTTCTTTCAGTTTTCCAATTGAAAAATAACAGCTTGATAGTTATTTGACTGTATTTGCAGTATCAAATGCCATGTGTCTAACTTCACATGACATGGGTGTGAATGAAACAGATTGATAAGTAATTAATCGCGTTAGAGCTAATGAGCTGATTTAGTCATAGTATATCAAAATTTTAAGAAAGAAAAATAAAGAAAAGGAAAAAAATTTCAGAGTTTTAAGAAAAAATTAATAATGGAAAACGTTGCATTACAAATGAAAAAGCGCGAGAGGGCTATTATTAGAAAATTTGGTGTTCAAGTTTCGAAACGTTATAGAAAACAGACTGATACAATCACTAATAAAGAAAAAGATGCTGCACGGACTAAAATTGCAATATATTAAACAGTGGGAGTGGCGTGAACATACGATCATCGAAAAATTTTAAGCTGAAGTATGAGAGCATTAAAAAAAAAAATAAATAAATAAGAAATAAATAAAGCCGCACTCAATCGTTAAGAATTATATATAACAGGTGGCATAGAAAGAACCAAGGCAGAATTTTCAGGCGCGAAATAAGAAGCACTGGTTATGGTTTCCAACATTGACGGTTCGAAATGACAGTGACTCAATAACAGGTAAGCCTTTAGTTATTCATTTTGCAGTACAGTCATTTTAATATCTCGAATTTGGTGAATCCGGTCCGGTATTGGTAGAAGTGCAGAAGCAAATAGCTCCAAAGGAATTGGAATACAAACAAATCGAACACGAGCTTCATGTCCATTAAAACAAAAAGAGCATGAACTCAGAGTTAACACTCACAACGAAGAAAAGAGAAAGCAGGAAATCACTCCTTCGCTGATGACAGTCTCCTCAGCTTTTCATATTCGTTCCTCGGCCCTCGACTTGACAGCATATTGGATGTAAGAAATATTTCACCCCTTTTGACCTGACAACAACAAAAAGGCGTGGATCCCCAAAAATGCAGCGAAATGTCAAGGTTTCTTAAATGGTGTCCATTAGCTCTACATGACCTAGCCATCTTAAGCGTTGTATTCGAAGACGCTTGACCGGACGCATGTCGCTGTACAGCCCATAGAGTTCGTCGTTAAATCTTCTCCTACAAATACTATCAACGCAAATAGGACCAAAAATCGCACGCAAAACTTTTCTCTCGAAAAGACTAGGGCCTTCCTCATCCGCTTTTAGTAACGTCCAGGTTTCCGCGCCATGAAGTAGGACTGGGATGATAAAGCTGTTATTAAAGCGAGAGAGGGCTTTATTACTCAATTGCCTCTTGAGCCCAAAGAAACAGGGATTGGCAAAAGTGATTCTGCGTATATATATATATATATATATATATATATATATATATATATTATAATTGAACTGACTTTTGGAAGATCGTGCCTTTGGAGTTGACATGTGAGTTACGCACGATCTTCTCGAGGGTTATGTTAAAAAAGTCACACGACAGTGCGTCGTCTTGTCTGAAACCTTTTTTGACATTGAAGGTCTCGGTGAGTTCGTTACCGACCATGACGGAGCAGGAAGAGTTCTCCATCCTCATTGTTGAAAATTATAGTAAATGTTCCTTTAAAATTGTAACAGCTCTGGCGGCAGCGTGTGGCTCATGACGTACGTCAAATGAAACAAACCTAAATAAGCTGTCAAATTGACCGAGGTTCCGTCATATTTAATCGAGCTTCCGAAAATTTCGGTCTCTTTTTGAAGTCGGAGCCCACGCTGCTGCCACGATTCTGCAGAAATATAGTCAGTACCACACATATGTAAAATAATGAAATCGATATATATATATATATATATATATAATATATATAATTAATTATAATAACATATATAATATATAATATATATACTAATGAAATAAAATAAACGTCACATCGTCAAAAAAGACGAGTACGTTCATTCCTCAGGCTCGGAGGCCAGGACAGATTCCGCACAGACGCACACAGAATCTTTATTCTTATATTTTGTCCGCTGACCACGAGATCCCAACGAATCGCCGCCTGCGCTAAAGGATTGCTGCCGTGCACTCGTAGTCAACGAAGACAAACGATATTTGCTGCGACAACAATATTCGCCGCCTGCGAACACATCTGCTACCGAGCACTAGACCCCGCCTGCGACAATGATATTCGCCGCCTACGAACACATCTGCTGTCGAGCACCAGTCGCCGCCTGCGACAAAGAGCCTGCATCGAATAATACATCAACTAGAGCGTCACTGCCCGTGACAAACGAGTGAGTCAGTTGTTCACGTTCAAAAAATTGTCGGATAGATAGAAAACAAAATTTTCATTTCGGCCGCCGCCAGCGACAAATCAGTGGGATCCTACAAATCCAGTTGTGTCTCAAATCGAGAACACCGGTGGAAACAGCAGACGCGATCGACACATTTTTGGAACAAGAGACGACGACCATGGAGGAAGTAAACAGGCAATTAAGGGAACTGCGCAAACAGCTCGAGACTGCCGAATCTAGGACAGAATGCCAACGACTGAAGGAGTTATTAAACCGAAGTCGTGCTGATAACCCTTCAAATGCGAACACGACATCTCGCGAGCATAAGCACAACCGCAACAGCAACTGTCGTGTGCACCGGAGGTGAATCAACACAGCGCATGTTAGCGTCCAGGCCTTCGTTCCTGCCACAACAACCACAAGCCACGGTGGAAATGAACATGGAGCAGTCAGCATTAACTGTTCCCAGAGTCCCAACGCTTATGTTGCCGATAAACGCAATCTTGCCGCTCAACCAGTCAGCTGTCCGTGATCCAGCTCAGACGTCGGCACTACCACCTTCAAGTCAACAAGCGAACCAACACAGTGCCACAGGCACTCGCAACATCATCGATCTACCTGAGTACGCGGGACGACCGGAATTATGGCCAATGTTCGCTACAGCATTCCTGAGCTGCGTTGAATTACTCAAACGTAGACAACATGCTCCGTTTACAAAAATGTTTCAAAGGCACTGCATGGGATGCTGTCGAATCATTATTGATACACCCAAACCACGTGAATCGTATGATGTCGGCATTGGGGTTTAACTTTGGCCGCCCCGAATGCTTAGTCAGAAGCCAACTGGACAATGTTAGGAAAATTCAGCTGATTCCAAGAGCCAAGTTGGAGCAACTCGTACCATTAGCGACAAAGGTTCAAAATCTCGCGACCTTTCTTGAGGCTAGTGGAATGTATCACCATCTAACGAACCCTACACTGCTAAATAAGCTAATCAGCAAGCCGCTGATGAGCAAGAAGATGGAGTAGGCTCAGCAAAGCATTATGATTCAGCCTTATCCTACAATCAGACATTTCGACGAGTGATTGAGTGGTGTAGCGAGGTTGGTCACACTCATCGCCCCGAATGCCCTACTACCGACTGTCACGCTGAGCAGAAATCGAAGCCGAAGAACGGTTTACGCGCCACAGAACAACGCATACCAGCTGGTAAATGTCGATATTACTGATTAGATCCACACCTAGTCGCCGACTGTCACATCTTCTTCTTCTTTAAGAAGAAGAGACTTACACAATGGCCAAACCACGAATACGCAGTCGGGAGAGAAAGTTCGCCAGGGACCCGGAGTTCGCTGCCGCTTATCGCCACATGATCGCGAGTTACATTCAGAAGGGATACGCCAGGAAGTCATCGATGGCTGAAACCAAATTTGGGAAAAGTCGAAACATCTGGTACCTGCCAAATTTTGGAGTTAAAAATCCAAACAAGCCGAACAAAAACAAAGCCGACGAAGTTTCATTGAACTGTCCCGATGACCGCCCGTCACTAACAGATATGCTGTTTAACTTCCAGATGCGGCCAATAGCGGTGTCAGGTGACAGACAAGAGATATACTACCAAGACCTCGATCGCCCTGAAGATCAGGATCTACAGCGGTTTTTTGGAGAGAAAGGGGAGATGAGCCAATCGAGGAGTTTGTAATGCAGGTGATGACATTTGGGGCCAGTTGTTCTCCATGCTCGGTGGAGTTCGTAAAAAAACTAAACGCGCTAGGGTTCTCAATGAGTCATCCACCACACGAAAATTCGACGGAGGGCGACAAGTTCCCTACGAAGCGGGAACTTCTATGCTTCGCAATGTCTATCTTCGACCCGTTCGGCATGATCTCAAACTTCATATATGCGAAGCTATTGTTGCGACCAGTTTGGAAGAGTGCCATTGCTTGGGATAAAAGGGTTCCCGATGATATAACCTCGCAGTTTTCAAAGATGAAAAGGATGGTAGCCTGGTTTCTCAGGTTTGTGAAACTCTGTCGGCGATAATCAGAAAAACTAGGGGAACTTTCGGCTAAGGAGGTTGATGAAGCTGAACGACTCTTGTGCCTCCAAGCACAGGCGGATACCTTCGCGCGAGAGACAAACATAATAATAATTAATAATTGTATGGCGCGACAGTCAACAGGGGGACCAGGGCCTAGCTTTCTCACCAACTACTCGTGTTGTGCACGCTACTGTTCTCTCAAGAGTAGAAGGGACCTACAATTTTTTGCCGACTCCGAACGGCGAAGTTTGAGAAGCTGTCTTAGACAGTTTATACTCTTTGAGTGTAGTCAGCAGCTCGAAAGAGTTGGTGCCGTAAAAAATTCGAGGTGTTCAGCCAGGGATCGAACCTAGACCTTCTGCGCGTGAGTGTCGCACTTTACCCACTACGCCACCACGACCACCGAGAGATCAACATGCTGAGGCAAAATCTGGCTGTAGATAATGCGACAACGATTCTGGGTACCACATCTACGTTCCGCCGTTCGAAAGGTCAAGGTTGAAAGCTCATTCTGTCGTGTTCGAGATGAGCAGCCACCGCTGATGGGAAAGTTGCCGAAAGATCGTGTCACGCCTTTCGTGAGACTTTTTTACTTACACAGGGTTTGACCATTTTGGCCCAGTGTACGTCATAGTCAAATGTTCAAGGGAAAAGCGGTGGGTTGCCCACTTCACCTGCCTGACTATCCGAGCGATTCAGTTAGAGGTAGCAGCTGATTTATCGACAGATAAATCTTTCCTGTGTGTGAGAAACTTCGTGAATCGGAGAGGAATTCTTAAGGTAATAAGGATCGACAACGGGATCAATTTTATCGGCGCGTAGAACAAGTTGCCAACTGTAGGAATTTTCGACAACGATGCCGTAAAGACGGAGCTGTGTGCAAGAGGCATCGAGTGGGTTTTCAATTGCCCGCTGAACCCACATGCCGGAGGATGCTTGGAGCGACTGGTACGCACGGTGAAAAAAGTTCTAAGCTGTTCACTCAGCGAGGTGGCTCCGAAATTAGAGACCTTACAGAGCAAGCTTATCGAAGCAGAGAAAATTGTCAACAGCCGCGTACGCCAACAGCTGAACGATTCTGGAGGAGATGGATGCGGGAGTACTTGACGGTGCTCACGAAACGGTGCAAGTGGTTCGAGCGGGTTCCGCCCCTTAAAGGAGACCTGGTACTCGTATGTGACGTCAACGTGCCGAGGAGTAAGTGAGAAAGAGAAAAAATTACGAAGGTGTTCGCAGGCGGGGACGACCGGGTCCGATCAGCTGAGATAAAAACATCTGGCGGAGTTATACGAAGACTAGCAGTCGAATTGGCAGTATTACCATAAATGTTGGTGAGGCCTCGGTCAGGGACCGGGACGCCTCAAGGGGGGCAGGATGTTACAAATTATAGTAAATGTTCCTTTTAAATTGTAAAGGTCTGGCGGCAGCGTGTGGCTCATGACGAACATCAACTGAAACAAACATAAACAAGCTGTAAAATTGTCATATTTAAATCGAGCTTCCGAAAATGTCGGTTTCTTTTTGAAGTCTGTCAAAATATAGTAAGTACCACACATATGTAAAATAATGAAATAAAGTATTATAAAAAAAATTAGAGAAAAAACGTCATATCGCTAAACGTCAAAAAAGAGGAGTACGTTCATTCCGCAGACTCGGAGGCAGATTCCGCGCAGCCACACACAGTCACCCTACACAATTTGACGAGTTTCGTAAGAATGCCGAAACTAGACATTCTACTCATCGGGCACGCTTTTCTCCGACCATATCTTACAGATGAGCTGGTGCATGCGCCAAACCAGGTCATCTCCAGTTGCTTTAAATAGTTTTGCGGCAGTTTTGTTCGCTCTTTAGCTTTGGTATTGCTATCTTCACTTCGTCTTGATCGGGGGGACGGAATTCTTATCTCTCATCGTCCAAATTGAATAGAACATCTTGCCTAACAGCAGAATTTGGGCCGTATTTGCCGTTAAGGCGTCTACAGAAATGATCCGTCCAGATTCTCAGCACTCTAACAGATGTTGTCCATCCATTAATTTCGGCAGGCTTCGTTCCTAATCTTGTATCCGCCGGATAGCTGTTAGACTTTCACCTGTCCGTTTCCTCGACTGTACGCTGCTCATGCTCCTTCTTTTTTTTTCTGAGTGCTCTTGCCTTCTTCTCTGTTCGAAGAACAAGGGCTGTTCGTGGGCTCTATGGACAGAGAAGAAGGCAAGAGCACTGGCTTCTCAGAAGAAAAAATAAAGAGCATAAGCAGCGCGCAGTCGAGGAAACGGACAGGTGAAAGTTCGACGCTGCGTCGAACAACGAGAGCTGTTTGTGAGCTCTATTAACAGAGAAGAAGAGCAGAGCACCGGATTCTCAGAAGGAAAGGTGTTATAAAAACTATGATTGAGTTATATTATAGTTTTACCGAATGGTAAAATAGCTGTCAGGGGGATACAAAGTTCTGATCGAAGCCTGCCAGGACCGAAACTGACCACTTGTGGTAGAGTCGCAGTCTGTACTGAGAAAGTGGAAGAATAATACCGAATAACCAATTTGGTTTAGGGCGACACATGATACTGTATATGCCGCGTCGAAATTGGTTTCGTACATACGATGGAACAGGAATAAGATGCAGTGCACCGCGGCCTGCCTGGTTAAATTGCAGAAGGCATTCGACACCGTCTGGTTAGAAGTAGACGAGGTTGGATATAAGCAAAAAACTGTTTTACAGGATTTATAATATGGTGGCAGGTAGAAAATTTGTTGTTAAGAGTGGCAACAAGGTTTCTACTAAAGTCTTTTACATTAAAAATGGGCTCCAGCAGGGCGCAGTATACTCACCAATTCTTTTCACTGTTTTTACCAGTAAATTAATTGGCTCCATGTAGTACCTGATTGCGATTGGATCTGGTACAGGACAGCGCCGAAGATTGAAGTAATTATTATTTATTTATATAATATTAATGTACAATTAAAATTGTAATCAATATGAACTATAGGGGCCAAATAGTTACAAGGACTTACGGCCCTCAGAAGTAATTAATATCCTCTTGCAGCATGACTTCGAGAAAGTCCAGCGATTTTGCGACGACTTGAAAATCAATTTCCAGAAATGTGAAACCAACTCCGTTGTACAGGGCTTCAAGGGACATGAATGTAAACTGGCATAAGTTCGGCATTTTGGATTGGCGACCATTACCTTGGAGGAGTGTGGTGAGATATTTGGGTCCATGGTTGGACCATTTTCTATATGGAAATATCCATGCAGCAATTGGTCTGGCAAAATCCAGAAAAGCCTTCGCTATGGCAAGTAGGTTGTTTTACAACAGTCAACTTGATTCCAGGGTGAAGGTTATCTGTTACACGGCCCTAGTCCGGCCGATCATGGTTCAACTTGAGTCCTTCCCAGATGGAAAGGATGAGGGTCTTCGAGAGGCAATGTCTTCGGGCGTGCCTTAAGATGTACAGAACCTCAGAATCTGAGTAAAAGAAGTTATATTCCAATGAAATATTGTACAGAGCAGCAAACGTGAACAGGTTGGATAATTTTTTTTATAAAGCTGGTTCGAAGGTATGTTGTAAGAGCAATGACCTCAGAAAACGATCTGATATTCTGATCCCACTACACAAACAATGCATATCACGAGAGCGCACGCCGGAGTAGATTCCACCAGAAGCGTTCTTGTATCTGGATTAACTTGGCTTGGTCCAGGATGCCGAGGGATGTCCACTTCTCTACCATGTCGTAAGACATGAGAGAGCAAAGTAGGAACCACAAGTCCTATTCGCGGCATTAAAGATAGGGAAAGGGATAGGCACCTTTTCTGGTGGCTAGAGCCACATCCTACGGACAACTTGCATTAAGTGTAGGAAAGAATAAGTAAGGATAAGATATGGGTTATAATATAAAATAGTTTAAATAAAATTGGTAAAAAAATAAAATAAAAAAAACAAAAAAATATATATATTTGCAAATTTAATTAGATTAAGATAGTTGTATGTAGGTTAAGTGTTTTAATTAAGTTAAGGTAAAAATTGAAATAAGTTGCAAAGTGTTTAATAAAGTTTTCTTAGTATTAAGTGATCTAAAATTAAGTAAATAAAAATATAAATAATTACGAAAGAAAATAACTCAAAAAGCTGAAAAGCAATAACATCAAATAGGAATATGTAAACTTAGCGTTAACATTTTAAACTAAACTAAAAAAAGGACACCAGCGTAGGGACTCACAAATCCCGGGTTCAAATATCGAGGACGAAATAAAAAATTGTTTGATACTTAGTGTGAGTAGTAGTAGAGCTCAACAAATCGGATGGGACATCAGACCACCAAACCAGTGACGGTAGTATCCGCGTGGCTAGCCCCATGAGCTGGACTACCGATGCAAGGAAGAAAAGAAGGAAGTTGCAGCCGTAGCCGAGTGCCAAAGACAACAGAAACAAAAACTAAATCATAAGCTACGGAATGCGAGTCGGAGGATAACGGATGCCATTTCTCTTACAGAGGGAACGACAACTCCTTCCAAGTGCTCGCCACCGCCCGAGGAAAGCAATTTACAGAAACTTGTCGGAGCTCCGAATAAAACAGTAACAACCAAAACAAAAGCAACTGGTCCAGCAAAAATAGCAGCAAGAGGCAGAGTTATTATCTTCCACTTCAAAGGCAGCCCAGCGGCTGCAAAAAGTCCAGCAAGAGCGAAGACTAGAGCAACAACAACATCAAAAGAAACAACAACAGCCTATACAGACGCGGTCTGTAAGTCTGAGGGCAGCTAAAGAATGACAGCTGAACCAACAGCAGAAACAACATCCACAGCCGCAGAAAGAACAGCAGTAAAAGCCGCAGAAACAACAGGAAACACAACAGTAACAGCAATCACAGCAGCAGAAGTCCAAGGTGCACTGCCCGTCAATCAACGTCTTCGGCATAGGGACCGGAGAGTTGGAGACCCTATGAGAAAACATTTAACACTAATTATAAGACTCCCCAAACCCACACAGTCCATTGCCTCACAATGGACGGATTCAGTTTCCTTAAAGAGAAGTAAGCTGCATCGAACGCTGATTTCTATACGTACACTCCCAGAGGAGAAAGGCCACACACCCTGCTCCTAAAAGGCATAAATCCCTCTACTGACCCGAAGGTCCTTCTCAATAAGCTGCGCCAAGTTGAGAGAGATGAGGTGCAATTTATAGGCGTTAAGCCTTTCAACACTGCGGCAGCGAAGCGAAGAAGAAGGCATTTCCCTTCTTCTTAGTTCAGGTATTCCAGGGCACTAAAATTGACGACCTACGAAAATTCGTTTCGTATGTGGTATATATGTTAAATGGGAAAAATTAAATAAGACTGAACACGTACTTCAATGAGCGAGGTGCAGAAGGCTAGGGCACGTCGCGGAGAACTGCAATATGGAATCCCGCACATGATGCCCATTAAACCACAATAAAGGGGAATGTCTTTTAGGGACGGAAGAATTTCAGGATAAGACGCTCCTCAAATGTTTACTCTGCAGAGGAAACGGACACCCCGCAACATATTTGCTGTGCCCAAGGAATAAAGAACTTTGGCAGAGGGTAAAAGAAGTAGGGAACGACAAAAAGGTAGCAGCCCAAATGGTGTCAGGCAAACAACCGGCACAACGGACAGTGCCGAAGGTTGCCCCGGTTGCCTTGTAGAAACAGATGGTCGAAATACTGACTAGTTTCCTTACGCAGACAGCTAGAGTAGATTTCCTCTTCTCTCACCTGCCTGCGAACCAACGCCTACAGATATAATAGGCTCACGCGAGGTAAGAACCCTTATGATTCTAGCAGTGAATGTAAGTTCACTGATAAGGATCGAACGAAAACCAACGCTCTTTTATTAGTTACATACCCACAATCCTGATGTGTTGGTGGCTAGCGAAACTAAGCTTAACCAGATCTCAGGTACAAAAATTACTATATTATAAGAAGAGACTGACCCCAATCCAATCGAGGTGACGGAGTCGCACTCTTAATTAAAAAGAATATTAGTCGTAAGGTCATATATTGTAATGAAGTTAGAAGGTCTGGTGTGCTAGAAGCGGCCATCGCACGTTTCTCTCTCAAAGGTGGGAAGAAGTTGTTTGTGATCGCTGCTTACGCATCAGATGCTCAAAACTCTAATTTTATTTCGTGAAAAGAGCCTCAACTCTTAGCCGCGGATTTGAACGATAAACACGGTGAATGGGGTAACACTGAACGAGAAAACGGTCTCTTAGAGAGGATGAAACAAAACAATATTGAGTTCAAGGCTAGAGTTGCTTGCAACTGATAGACCATCCCTTCCTAGAAGTGGGTCCTATGTGGATGTGATGCTAATCGATAGACGACTAACACTACTAAACGTGGAGTAGTGTTAGTCGTCTACTACTACTACAGTGGAGTATGACAGTGATAACTGTGGTCTCGCCGCGGTAATACAGCTCCCGAATAAGCTGGAGGAACTGGAGGAATATGTCCAAACGCATCCTTATAATTACAATAAGGTGCGCTGGTCACGTTTCTCTAGAACCTTAACCAGAGAAATAAGTTCCAGTGTAAACAATCCTCCTACGAACAGAAACCTTACGAACGAAGAGGTTGATGGGTACCTCAAATAAATGGATAAAGTCATTAAACGAACAATGGACAAAACTATCCCAAAGGTAGTACAAAACGATGATGGTGACATTTATCGGAATGCTACCATCGATGCACTAGAATCCTATCACGACTTAAACTCTTGTACAGGGGATTTACAGATCCACAAAATGCGGAAATTCGCTGCCTGAAGTCACAGATCAAAGTACTCCAACAGCTGCAAACTTGCATTGGTGCAATAAGATTCGGGCTATAAGTTTCAACAACCCGAGCATGTTCCCGCGAGTAAATAAAATCTTTCGGAAGAAAGACCATAATGACATTCAGAGCGTTTGACTTAACAGAACAAGAGACAACGCGAACCTACTTACGTCAATTGTCAACGATTCAGATAATGTTGTGCTTGACAACGACTATTTAGTTCAGGATCCCCAGGAGAAGGTTAAAGCAATTGGTACTATTTTCCAGAGAGTGTATATGGTCAACAAGACTCGTTGTCCGAATCACGACCTGGAAAACAGAGCCTTGCTAAATCATGCCTGTCTTTGAAATGATATAAGTCAATGGCGATCCGAAAACACTGGTTTCTCCAGGTTCAGTGACGAACTTGAGGCAAATAATGTCACTGCCGATGATGGAAACATCTACATTCTTATTTCTAAAGACGAACTCCAAGGTATCTTCAATTCATTGCAGAAGAAGAAGTCAGTGGGAATAGATGAGTTACCAAATATTGTTCTGCCACATCTGCCCTCTGTGACCATAGACGTATACACAACTCTGTTTAACAATGCGCTGAGTAATGCATACTACCCGGCGATATCTCCATTCCAAAAAGTCTCCGGTCTATAATGCATAAGCAAAGTATTCGAGTGGTTAGAAGGTCTCTTCCGCAAGTTAGTCAGGCTAAGCATCCATAAAACATTGCTGTATATGATCTAAGACATGGTAACAGGTAGGAAGTTCTTTGTGAAAAATGGCAACGAAATTTCCACAAATGTGTTCCGTATAAAAATGGGTTGCACCAAGGCGCGAGACCCACCTTGTTCACAATATTCGCCAGTGAT
Organism: Eristalinus aeneus; assembly: GCA_955652365.1. NCBI lineage: Eukaryota > Metazoa > Arthropoda > Insecta > Diptera > Syrphidae > Eristalinus > Eristalinus aeneus. The sequence goes on along the minus strand of OY019130.1, from coordinate 61,115,514 downwards.
CATATACGTTCTATGCCTAACATCATAGCGTTTGCCGATGATCGAATCGCGTACAGATCAAGTCCGAAGGTAGAAGAAATAAACGGTTTGTTGCAGAGAGACTACGATGCAATTCAAAAATCTTGCGACGACTGGAATTTGAAAATCAACTACCAGAAGTGTGAAACTATCCTGTTCAAAACCCCGTTGTCCGGAGCTTCAAGGGACACGAGAATAAACCGGCGCAAGTTCGGCACAGTTGACCCCTGGGACGGGCATTGACCGTGAATAGTGTAGTAAGGTATGTAGGCATCTAGTTGGATCAGTATCTATATGGTGATATCCATGTAGACACAGCTCTGACCAGGGCTAAGAATGCCTTCGCTATGGCAAGAGAGTTGTTTTACAGCAGTCAACTTGACACCAGAGTGAAAATGATCTGCTACATGACCCTCACCTGGCCAATCATGGTATATGGTTGTCCTGTATGGTTCAACGTGAGTGGAAAAGATAAAAGTATTCGAGAGGCGGTGTCTTCAAGCCTGTCATCGTTTAGAGTTTTTTTGAAAATAAAATACTAATTATTGATGGGAAAGTAAAAACATTTTATTCAAAGTATTGACCATTGTTTTCTACACATTTTGACCACCTTTCTGGCAATTTGCGAATACCACGCCAATAAAATTGTTCGTTTTTTTAAAGCAAACCAATCAGACACCCAATTTTCGACCTCCTCGTAGGAATCAAAGTGCTGCTCAGCCAATGCGTGTCCCATCGATGAAAACAAATGGTAGTCGGAAGTCTGGTGAGTACGGCGGGTGGGGTAGCTGCTCCGAGCCAAGTGTTTTGATTGTATCCTGAAGCGGTCTTGCTTTGTGTGCAGATGCATTGTCATGGAGCAAAATTACCTTGCCGTGTCTTCTGGCCGATTCTGGTCGTTTCTCGATCAATGCATGGTTCAAATTGATCATTTGTTGTCGGTAGCGATCAGTATTAATGGTTTCACCAGGTTTTAGGAGCTCGTGGTACAACACACCTTCCTGGTCCCACCAAACACACAGAATTGTCTTCTTGCCGGATCGATCTGGTTTTGCAGTCGATGTTGATGGTTGTCCCAGATTAACCCATGATTTTTTCCGTTTACGATTCTTAAAATAAATCCATTTTTCATCGTCAGTAACAATCCGATGCAAAACCGATTTTCTTTCATGTCTTTGAAGCAAAATTTTACAAGTGTTTTTTAAGTTTTCCATCTGTCTTTAATTCAATTCATGTGGCACCCGTTTTCCACACTTTTGGATCTTTCCCATAGCTTTGAAACGGTCAGAAATCAAAGTGTCATCTCCATCCAATATCGTTTGCAATTCGGTGTCTTCAAACTTTTTTGGTGGTCTTCCACGTTCTTCATTTCTCACATCAAAATCATTATTTCTGAACCGTTGAAACCATCTTTTGCATGTTGCTTCTGATAGAGCATGATCACCATATGCCTCGACAAGCATTCGATGCAACTCTGCAGCACTTTTCTTCAAATGAAAACAAAAAATTAATGCTTTCCGCAAATCATCACATTCTGGTACAAAATTCGACATTTTTAACAAGATGAAAAAATATGATGTTGTCTGTTCAATGACTTGATGTATACTAAATATTTTTCACAGATGTCATAGCAAACAAACAAAAAAAAATAAGGGCTCGTTCACAACAAATGTTCCCTATCGAGACATTTGTATCTTGACACTCACTTTATACCGGTATACCTGGTATATATATAATAAACAAAATGGAAAAATGTCTCGTTGGAGAATATTGTGAGCGGGTTCCTTGTCACAGGTCTTTCAGTTGTATCATATCACTCTTTAGAATAACTAGAACATAAGAGCAATAAACTATAATACAAACATTTTTGAATAATTGTACTTTTACTGTTCGGTACAACTCGTGATTCGGAGAATTCTTAGTGGCCATCGTGGCGTAGTGGGTAGTGCTGAGCACTCACACCGAAGTTCCAGGTTCGATTCCCGGCTGTACATCTTACATTTTTCACGGCACCACCTCCATCAAGCTGCTCACAACACTCAAAGAGAAATGAACTCTTCTTGTGGCGCTACAGTCCGGAGTGGACTTGAGCCTTAACCAACATGTCTCTCAGGCCAGCACGATCTGCCTCCAGCTGCGTACTCCAAGTTGGTTAAGATCCTTCTCTAATTGTGTGCACCACCTTTGCCTAGGCGGCCTTTTGTTGCGTTGTCCCAATAGCCTAGATTCGAAGACACTTCGGACCGGAGTCGGTGTTGTGTGTTCTTTCTTGATGACAGCATGTACTTCTTTTTGCCTTTATTAACCGCGAGACCCATTTTTGCCGCTTCCACTTCAATGCGGCTCGCTGTGTTCGTTCAATTACATCAATGTCATCAGCATAAGCTTGCAATCGAACTGACTCTTGGAAGATCGTGCCTCTTATGTTGACTTGTGAGTTACACGCGATTTTCTCAAGAATGATGTTAAAGAAGTTGTGACAGTGCGTCACCTTGTCTAACACATTTTTTGACATTTAAGGTTTCGGTCTTTATAACCAACCCTGACGGAGCAGGGAGAGTTCTCCATCGTCATCCTTTACAATCTGCCGAGTTTGTAGGAATGCCAAAACTAGATATGGCGCTGTATTTTTTTTAATGCACTTGATTTTTATATTTCGTATTCAATTTCTTACATGCTACACAGAAAAATACGTAAAACTAGCTTACAAATCGAATGTTCTTAGTTCTAACTTACTGACTCTCTACAAGTACTCTAAGCTAACCTAGGGATTTTGTTCAAATTCCTTTTAGATTCTTATTATATGTTAATTTAATGCTTAAACTTATATGTTAATGTAATTATTATTTCCCCAAGAAAATTAAGAAAAAAAACTTGGACTACATGTTATTTTTACTCTTTTATTCTTACCTACTTAAAGTATCTAAACTTAGGCTTCTAGACTTAAACTCATATCTACAATCTATAAGATTAATTTAAAACTAATATACGTAAATATTTACATACGACTTGGCTATGTCCGTAAAAATGCGGACGCGTGCACAAGGGCGTATGTGTTATTTATATGCTTTACATATACATCCGTGATGCAGCTTTTGTGTTTTTGGTTTTTATTTTTTAACTTTTTTTTTGTTTTTTTTTTATTTTTATAAAATTCCTTACATCGACCTCATCCTATGGGAGCTGGCCCTAATGACCTAACTATGTAACCACCTTTTTACTTTTAGTAGTTAGCTGTATCGAATTCTGATTCTGGTGTAACCACCAGTAAAAATACCGTTCTTTGTCTGATAGTGCTCTGTCTCCTGCTGAAATCGCTCTACTGAACCGTAGCAGATCTTCGTGGCTACGAGCGACGTCCGGCTCGTATTAGAGTTGCCTTTCTACTGTTCGGTGTGCGACGTGGAAGATGATAGTGCAGCCTTCCTCTTTCCTGTATCAGGCCTTTAGCGTCCAAATAGAGGAAAGCTTCAGGCGGAATAAAGCCATTACAACATGTTAAACGAAGAGATTTTCCCCCCGACATCTTCTGCATGCGAGCCGTATAACTTCTTCTCCATCAGCCGTATCACCTACCATTGAGGTTGACCCCGAAAACAACATCGCATTGCATCGTTGTACAAGACCTCGTTGAGATAGAATTTCTTGTAATCAGATTCTGGTGTTCGATATACCATATATATATATATATGCATATATACATATATATATACATATATACATACACACATCTATATATATATATATATACATATATACATACACACATCTATATATATATATATATATATAGTGTCGGACAAAACAATAGCACCGAATTACATCTCGCAAAAAACTGTCTAAAAGTAAATCAATTTAAATGAATTTTATTTATGTTACTTAAATAAACAACATATCTTAAAATATTAAAAAAACAAACTATGCAACTTCAACACTTAAAAAATATAATAAAAAATAAAGAAATTCAACAAAATCAAACGCGACAAAACTAAAGCACGAACATATTGCGCCAGCTACATTCGATTATTCCCCTGATTTTTTTTTAATTTATTTATTTCTATATTAAAGTAAATTAACAGTTACATTTCCTGCGATCGTACTATGCTACAAATTACGTTCATTTGCAAGTTATTAGTGATACTGAACAAACGGATTTTTGAGAGCAAAAACGTTTTTTTTTAAATGGCGCGTAATAAGTATTTTCATGCAGGGGAAGCAGTTAATTGCATAGCTAAAAAATATAGGATACACCATTCCGTCGTTTCTCGTATTATAAGCCGGTACCATAATTCTGATAGCCTAAAAACTAAACATCGTGGTGGAAGGCCCAGAGAAACCAGCATACGCGATGATCATGGAATAGTGCGGGCTATTAAAAAGGACCCGTTCATGTCTGCAAGGAATTAGACAGCGAAGGATGGTAGAAGCCGGTTTCCTTTCCTACCGTGCTGTAAGAAAGTAATTCATTTCGCCGAAAAATCGAAAGGCGTTTACTAAGGAACACAACAGCTGGACCGTTGCCAAATGGAAAACTGTTTTGTTCTCTAATGAATCCAAGTTCAACCTGAAGGATTCAGATGGAATAAAGCATGTTCGCAGACCAAAAGAGGAAGGACTGAATCCACGATTTACAAGAAGGACAGTAAAACATGGGGGAGGTAGTAGGGAGGTCTAAGGATGTTTTTCCATCCACTGAATCGGGCCAATTCATAAAATTAATGGAATAACGAATCGTTTCATGTACAAGGATATTCTTCAAAAGAGAAGAGATATTCTTTATAAGAGATGCCCTTGAGATGGATATTCCAACATGGTAACGATCCGAAGCACACCGCGAAAATTGTGCATAAATGGTTTTTCGAGAACAAAATCAATGTTTTGAAGTGGCCAGCGCAGTCCCCAGATCTTAACTCCATAGAGAACTTATGGGAGATTGTTAACCGAAGAATTCATTGGGAAAGGTGTAACGGCAAGGATTCGCTTTTTGGTCAAGCTGAAATTGCTTGGATGAATATCCCCACAGATATCATAAATAATTTAATTGAGTCAATGCCCCGGAGATTTGAAGCAGTTATTCAAAATAATGGGTTTGCCACAAAATATTAACAAAAAAAGATATTTAGAAGAAAATTGAAATAATTGCTTGAGTTTTGTCGCGTTTGATTTTGTTGAATTTCTTTATTTTTTATTATATTTTTTTAAGTGTTGAAGTTGCATAGTTTGTTTTTAAATAATTTAAGATCTGTTGTTTACCTAAGTAACATAAATAAAGTTAATTTAAATTGATTTACTTTTAGACAGTTTTTTTGGGCAAAACATTGCGAGGTGTAATTCGGTGCTATTGTTTTGTCCGACACTGTATACTGTATATTTTGCACAGCTCTGTGCAAAAAACTAGCACCACGTTGAAGTCTGCACTTTGGATGCTAATTACTTTTCTCCATGCTCATGTAAAGACACGATATTTATTGTAGGACATCTGTTGGGTATCAGTAATAAAATGCAAAAACCAAGATAAGCGAAGATGCATTTTAAGACAAGAAAATTCCCGTTATACGAAATGAAACCGAAATTTTGGTGTGCAAAATAATAGCACCACAAGTAAAACGTCGTAAATAAAATGCAAAATTTAGTGGAAAAGTACGCTTGTTATTTTTTTTATTTATACTACTGTTCTAGTACATCATCTTATAACCCTTATTTTTGAGCACAGCGGCACAACGTCGTGGCATAGAATCGATTAGTGCCTGACATCGCCAAATTGGAATATCCCTCCACGCAGCCTGCACAGCTTCCCATAGCTGTAGTGTATTTTTTGGTTTCGCTTTAAAAAGAGCTTTCTTAACATCTGTCCAAAGATTTTCAATGGGGCTTAGATCTGGAGATTCCGGCGGCCATTCCATAAATTGAACCCCATTCCTCGCAAAAAATTCCTTGGCCAATTTGCTCGTATGTTTCGGGTCATTGTCTTGCTGCAGGACCCATCTGAGAGGCATATTCCACTCGGCGTAGGGTAACATGGTGTCCCTTATTATGCCAACATAAACTTCGGCGGTCATCATTGGTTTTATCCAAAATATAGGACTAGTACCGTTGTAGGAGAAGCATCCCCATATGTTAATTTTCGCGCCGCCGTGCTTAATGGTTTTTAAAGTACACTCCGGTTTAAACTCTTGGTTTTTCTGCCTGCGAACAAATGTCCTGGTCACAGGAGTTCCAAATAAAACAATTTTAGACTCATCTGTCCATAATATATTACGCCATTTGGTTACTTCCCAGTTCAAATGTTCTTGCGCAAATTGTTTTCTTTTATGACCTTTGTCAGCGATGGTACTTTTCTGGGACTTCTGGCAGGTAGTTCCTTCTCTATCAACTTCCTTCTTATGGTTGATGTTGATACGGGCAGATTTAGTTCCTCTTTTATTTTATTTGATGTGATAAATGGGTTTTGTTTCACTAATCTTATCATTCTTCGCTCGTCGGTAGAGGTTAATTTCGATTTTCTACCTCTTGTTTCTTCTTTTTCGACGTGTTTTTTTGCATTAGTAATCATTTTATTCCAACAACCAACGATTTCCCGAATAAATTCTTAGGAGTACAATGCACACCGCAACCCATTTTAATTGTTTATAACGTTGTGTTTTAAAAATACTAATTTCAAAATACTTAAATATTTTTACTTAAATCTTTTGACGCACAAAAAAAAAAACTAAACACCAACAAACACTTCGAAAACACTTTTAGAATGACATGGTGCTATTATTTTGCACACCAAAATTTGGGTTTCATTTCGTATAACGGGAATTTTCTTGTCTTAAAATGCATCTTTGCTTATCTTGGTTTTATCATTTTATTACTGATACCCAACAGATGTCCTACAATAAATATCGTGTCTTTACATGAGCATGGAGAAAAGTAATTAGCATCCAAAGTGCAGACCTCAACGTGGTGCTATTTTTTTTTTGCACAGAGCTGTATATATGTGTATATATATATATATATATATATATATATATATATATATATATATATATATATATATATATATATATATATATATGATTAAACACGATTAAACACGAACCTAAAAACTAGAATTGAGAAGGTTATGTGGCAGGTGGTATGCGTATTTTACAAACCAACAAATAACAATAATTATGGGATCTTTTATTTGAAAATATAAAAGAAGCGCTGTATGCGATTTCATTAAAGAAATGGGAAGGGACTTGTCAACTAATATATAAGCAATATTTACCCAACTGAATTCAATAAAGAAAATTAATTAAATTAAACATTTTTAAGCGTTAATACGTCGTCTCTGAATAAAATTTATCGACTGTTTTGTCCAATAAAAAACGAAGGAGATTCGCCATGCACAAGATACATTTGTGTAAGCTGATACAATCATTTAAATAAAATAAGCTCGAAACTATAATTTTACTCGTAAGACGAAATGTTTTACTTGACAGCGTATACGTATGTATTTAATATCGGATTGCTTGTATGTATATGCATACACAAAAAAAAAACATTTAACCAAATAACAAACAAGTAAAAAAGGACTCAAAACTGCCAACAGAAACATACATTTCGATCCACCAAAAATTGTTTTTATTATAATTTTACCTATTCTTAAATTTTACAAAGTTTTGGAGAATAATTTCTTTCAAAATCGTAAAGAAATATTCTTTATAAATATTTTGTATGCGTACTCCAAAATTCACTATTGTTTATATAAACTGGGCTCCCTGCTAGTTTCATATACATACTTTCCACAGATGTATAGATATATTAATCAGCAGATATAAACATAATATTGCATCTTCACATTTTCTCATTTAATATATTTGTTTTTTTTTTATAAATATCTATGTTCGCATTAAATTTAAATTATTTACATAATCCACAACTTATTAATATTAACAACATAACAATATGCAGAACGAAATTATATATAAACAACAATATAAAGTTTTTCATTTCATACGATTTATAACTAAATCGCCAACTACTTGTAGAGCTTTCTGATACGGCGATACGGATAGCTCTTGTGCCAGGCGTATCGCTTCAATACAATGTTTCTTTGCCAAAAATCGTGTTTGCTCCAAGCCATGTGATTTATGAACCAATTCAAAAGCACGTTCTACGTCACCGGGTTCACTAAAGCGTCGCATTATCATTGGATTCAATTCAGGGAACTGCAAATAGAAGAGTGTCATAAAGAGAAAAATTATTAAATTGAAGAATTTGCTTATAAAGTAATTTCAAAATATTTGCATTTTTTTTTAATGTTTTCTAACAATAAATCATAACAAAAAAGTTTCTATGTTCATCAAATCATAGATTTAAAAAACAAAGCTAAGAATATTATTTTGCTCTTTTTTTAAACTACAAGAATACGTTTTTCTTTTTTTTTTTAAAGAAATTATCTTTCGTAATAGATTTAAGTCACATGCTGTTTTCTCAAGATAAATGCAAATGTACACTTAAAATAAAGATACGTAGGAAAGAATTAGAGCTATAATCCGTGGAACATGGTGGTAGAGATTTAGGTTACATAAGTGCTTTTGGTATCGACAGTTTGAGTTGGCGGTTTAACCTCTTAATGTGCAGTATTATTGGCTGCTGTGGTGCAATCAAGAGTTTCCTGAACTTAACCCTTATTTTGTACATTTTTGCGAACATCACTCCCTAATGGGTTTAAAAACTACTTCCTTTTATAATTTTCTTCAAAAGATAAGAAAGAAAATATAGAAGATATAACTATATTTTCTTTCTTATCTTTTGTCGTACTAGTGAACAATAATTTCACTAGCTAAGAATTAACATTGTGTAAAAGTTGTGGACAATCCAGGTAGCCAGTGAATTTTAAATTTATATAAGTTAATATCAATAAACATTAGTAGTTAATGTTCCCAAGATGTGCTTAAAACAATAGGTTTTATTAAAAAATAAACAAGTCGCAGAATTTAGTCCAACACTATAGCATTGTAAAACGACATAAAATTAACATTAAAATAAGGGAAAACTACCGTTTTATCTATGTTTCGAGTAATAATAGTTTTTACCGTTTTGTTTCTTTTCTTTTAGTATATATTCTTTCTGTTGTTTTATTATTTAAAACTTTCGCTTACACGCATAGTATTGAATTAACATTCCTATTGTACCTACAATCGATTTATATCAGTTTAGCAGAATAAAATTGTGCACATAACATTTTAATTCCGTAGTGCTGCTTCATTGCTTCCGATGGTTTGATGTTAATTTAGAATCCGTTTTTATTCGAAGCGCTAGCTTGAGTTGAATACAAATAGTCTCGTGTTTCTTTTACTTTCATTTAAATATACATATAGAGGGGAACAACATCACGAAGGCATGTGGCACCTGCTACCGCTCCGTGGTATGCGCTTAGAGTTATTTTAACGCATACCGAATGAGAGTAGTCATTGTATAGGTAAGGTTGTGTAACACAAAACGAAAATCGGAAAATTTTATTGACGTTTAACTTTTTTTAGTCATCAGGGCATAATTTTTACAGTTACTTTTACTAACGCATTTTAAAATTATTTTTTGTTTTTGTAACTATGAAACATTCTTATTTATTAAGTTATTTTTTTGAGAAGCAATATACCTCTTCACAAGCAAACAGTACTGGTGCCGTTGCCAATCCCAGTTTCAAGTCTGCCGCTGTTGGTTTTCCCATTGTTTCTGTCGATGAAACGAAGTCAAGCATGTCATCTACTAATTGAAATGCTAGACCAATATTCCTCCCGTATTGAAACGCGATTTCAGCTAGATGATCGTCCGCGCCTGCGATCACGGCTGTCTGGAAAAATTAATAAAAACAAAGAACAAATTTACAACAAATGAAATGTGTTATGTTTTCTTACTTTTCTATTCATTTTAAAGCAAAACGAACTGCAGTGCAGCAATTTTATGCCAATAAATAAAAAATACAACTTTGACCTAAGGGAGCAACTGTAAACAACATACGCTTTACTTAATTAAATGAGAACCAATGAACCTTTTTATAATTGTTTTTGTACAAATTTATTTCAAAAACTGTAAATTGTTTAATACTACAATTTGTACATAAAAACTGAAACAGTTGTGTTTCATTTTTTCTGACCTACAGCATGTTACAAAATCAGATGCAAACCCAAATTTATTTTTGATCAAAATTAGAAAAATAAGAATCGCTTCTTTAAAAATGAAAATTTATGTATGTATATATGTATATATATATATATATATATATATATATATATATATATATATATATATATATATATATATATATATATATATATATGATTAAACACGATTAAACACGAACCTAAAAACTAGAATTGAGAAGGTTATGTGGCAGGTGGTATGCGTATTTTACAAACCAACAAATAACAATAATTATGGGATCTTTTATTTGAAAATATAAAAGAAGCGCTGTATGCGATTTCATTAAAGAAATGGGAAGGGACTTGTCAACTAATATATAAGCAATATTTACCCAACTGAATTCAATAAAGAAAATTAATTAAATTAAACATTTTTAAGCGTTAATACGTCGTCTCTGAATAAAATTTATCGACTGTTTTGTCCAATAAAAAACGAAGGAGATTCGCCATGCACAAGATACATTTGTGTAAGCTGATACAATCATTTAAATAAAATAAGCTCGAAACTATAATTTTACTCGTAAGACGAAATGTTTTACTTGACAGCGTATACGTATGTATTTAATATCGGATTGCTTGTATGTATATGCATACACAAAAAAAAAACATTTAACCAAATAACAAACAAGTAAAAAAGGACTCAAAACTGCCAACAGAAACATACATTTCGATCCACCAAAAATTGTTTTTATTATAATTTTACCTATTCTTAAATTTTACAAAGTTTTGAAGAATAATTTCTTTCAAAATCGTAAAGAAATATTCTTTATAAATATTTTGTATGCGTACTCCAAAATTCACTATTGTTTATATAAACTGGGCTCCCTGCTAGTTTCATATACATACTTTCCACAGATGTATAGATATATTAATCAGCAGATATAAACATAATATTGCATCTTCACATTTTCTCATTTAATATATTTGTTTTTTTTTTATAAATATCTATGTTCGCATTAAATTTAAATTATTTACATAATCCACAACTTATTAATATTAACAACATAACAATATGCAGAACGAAATTATATATAAACAACAATATAAAGTTTTTCATTTCATACGATTTATAACTAAATCGCCAACTACTTGTAGAGCTTTCTGATACGGCGATACGGATAGCTCTTGTGCCAGGCGTATCGCTTCAATACAATGTTTCTTTGCCAAAAATCGTGTTTGCTCCAAGCCATGTGATTTATGAACCAATTCAAAAGCACGTTCTACGTCACCGGGTTCACTAAAGCGTCGCATTATCATTGGATTCAATTCAGGGAACTGCAAATAGAAGAGTGTCATAAAGAGAAAAATTATTAAATTGAAGAATTTGCTTATAAAGTAATTTCAAAATATTTGCATTTTTTTTTAATGTTTTCTAACAATAAATCATAACAAAAAAGTTTCTATGTTCATCAAATCATAGATTTAAAAAACAAAGCTAAGAATATTATTTTGCTCTTTTTTTAAACTACAAGAATACGTTTTTCTTTTTTTTTTTAAAGAAATTATCTTTCGTAATAGATTTAAGTCACATGCTGTTTTCTCAAGATAAATGCAAATGTACACTTAAAATAAAGATACGTAGGAAAGAATTAGAGCTATAATCCGTGGAACATGGTGGTAGAGATTTAGGTTACATAAGTGCTTTTGGTATCGACAGTTTGAGTTGGCGGTTTAACCTCTTAATGTGCAGTATTATTGGCTGCTGTGGTGCAATCAAGAGTTTCCTGAACTTAACCCTTATTTTGTACATTTTTGCGAACATCACTCCCTAATGGGTTTAAAAACTACTTCCTTTTATAATTTTCTTCAAAAGATAAGAAAGAAAATATAGAAGATATAACTATATTTTCTTTCTTATCTTTTGTCGTACTAGTGAACAATAATTTCACTAGCTAAGAATTAACATTGTGTAAAAGTTGTGGACAATCCAGGTAGCCAGTGAATTTTAAATTTATATAAGTTAATATCAATAAACATTAGTAGTTAATGTTCCCAAGATGTGCTTAAAACAATAGGTTTTATTAAAAAATAAACAAGTCGCAGAATTTAGTCCAACACTATAGCATTGTAAAACGACATAAAATTAACATTAAAATAAGGGAAAACTACCGTTTTATCTATGTTTCGAGTAATAATAGTTTTTACCGTTTTGTTTCTTTTCTTTTAGTATATATTCTTTCTGTTGTTTTATTATTTAAAACTTTCGCTTACACGCATAGTATTGAATTAACATTCCTATTGTACCTACAATCGATTTATATCAGTTTAGCAGAATAAAATTGTGCACATAACATTTTAATTCCGTAGTGCTGCTTCATTGCTTCCGATGGTTTGATGTTAATTTAGAATCCGTTTTTATTCGAAGCGCTAGCTTGAGTTGAATACAAATAGTCTCGTGTTTCTTTTACTTTCATTTAAATATACATATAGAGGGGAACAACATCACGAAGGCATGTGGCACCTGCTACCGCTCCGTGGTATGCGCTTAGAGTTATTTTAACGCATACCGAATGAGAGTAGTCATTGTATAGGTAAGGTTGTGTAACACAAAACGAAAATCGGAAAATTTTATTGACGTTTAACTTTTTTTAGTCATCAGGGCATAATTTTTACAGTTACTTTTACTAACGCATTTTAAAATTATTTTTTGTTTTTGTAACTATGAAACATTCTTATTTATTAAGTTATTTTTTTGAGAAGCAATATACCTCTTCACAAGCAAACAGTACTGGTGCCGTTGCCAATCCCAGTTTCAAGTCTGCCGCTGTTGGTTTTCCCATTGTTTCTGTCGATGAAACGAAGTCAAGCATGTCATCTACTAATTGAAATGCTAGACCAATATTCCTCCCGTATTGAAACGCGATTTCAGCTAGATGATCGTCCGCGCCTGCGATCACGGCTGTCTGGAAAAATTAATAAAAACAAAGAACAAATTTACAACAAATGAAATGTGTTATGTTTTCTTACTTTTCTATTCATTTTAAAGCAAAACGAACTGCAGTGCAGCAATTTTATGCCAATAAATAAAAAATACAACTTTGACCTAAGGGAGCAACTGTAAACAACATACGCTTTACTTAATTAAATGAGAACCAATGAACCTTTTTATAATTGTTTTTGTACAAATTTATTTCAAAAACTGTAAATTGTTTAATACTACAATTTGTACATAAAAACTGAAACAGTTGTGTTTCATTTTTTCTGACCTACAGCATGTTACAAAATCAGATGCAAACCCAAATTTATTTTTGATCAAAATTAGAAAAATAAGAATCGCTTCTTTAAAAATGAAAATTTATGTATTCGAATTATAATAACCAGGATATTTAAGTTAATACTTCATATAAAATATTATAAACATTATATATTTGTTTGAGCAATAAAGGCAATTCATTGTATAGTAGCAAAAAACTTCAGTGCTGCAATAACTTTAAGTATTGTTTATTCCGTAAACACTGTAGTGCTTGACCTTTTCAGGTTTAAATATTTGTTTTCTTCTTCACGAAATCTAAACCTGAAGAGAAGTACCATGCTTACATTTACAAAAATAAATAATTGCAAAAAATCGAGCTATGTATGCGTATGTTTTCGCTTAGGCGTTTTGCTTACCGATTTCAATGTATTTGCTATCAGTGATGCTGTCTTTCTGTAGGTTTTCGTAAGATAGTGTGCGAATCTTTCATTTTCTGTTTCTTTTGAACCAAGTTGCATAAATTCACCTTGAACTAAATCTGTTAAAATCTGTAATAGAAAAAAGCAATTTAAGTTATTAATTTATTTAAAACAATGCTCATTTCGCGTATTTAAACAGGCCGAATCCACTATAACTTCGGTGTAGTATATGTTGGAAAATGAAACATGCCTTCTTACAAACGGCGAATAATGCCGTTGCTACATTTGTGACAGGATGTTTCAGGGTTTTGCAATTATTACTGATAAAGTTGATTAATTCTTATAAACTTTGTTTGCTGTTGGTAACTAGAAGTCAATCTAACCATCACGTCAAATAAAATATTACGATTAAGCTACACATGTGTATGTAATTAAAAGAGCTTGTCTACCACACTAAAAGTAAACTTTACAATAGAAAAGACATGCGTTTTCATAAATGTACTTTAATTAAAAAAAAAAATCAATGTATGTATGAATGTAATTTCAAGTTCGTCATTACCTTACATTACAAATAATTTTTAAAACGACAAAAAAAATTCTTAAACAATTAAGTGTGCGAAATCTGGAAGGGAACCGAACAGAGGTAAAAAAAAACAATTAATAATTGCAATTGCAGTAACCACGAGTCATGCGGCATGTATTAAATATATTCAAGTGCAGTATATGTGGATAAAAATATGTATGCAAAATTCTCTATGACTGTAAAATTCCGTTCACTAAACTTGCTCAGCCACATCAAATAAATGGACAACTATGCAATGATATGAATGAAGGATCAATTATGTTGCAATGAAAATCTTACGAAATTCACAGGTATGTCTACAAGCTATGAATTCAGTAAAATAAGCATTAATTATTGTTTTTATTTATCGCTAACAAAACGGTTTGTATCTCCCATAACTCGGTACATATATGGTTGTAAAATTAACTTAAAAAATACCAAAAATCCCCGAGCTTATTTTTAAATATTCCAGTTATTCCTTTATTTACAAGTCACACGTGGAAAACAATAAATAAAGTTTATTTCCGACAAGGCGTTTTAGTACAATGTAGTTTTTCAACGTACTGTCAAGATAATTAACGACAATGGACATACATAGTAATTTTATTCATAGAACAATGGTAAACATACTATAAGCAACACTAACAACCTTAATAACAACCATACCAGCAGAGTACCTAGTATCTTCATGGAAAATCGTTTATTTTTTTATTCACCTATATACATTCATACCCAAGCTGAATAGAAATTCTGTATGCATCATGTTTTTCTTTATGATGGCGGTGGGACACGTTGAACTTCCGTGTACGTTTTGAGACCCATCGTGAATTCAAATGGAACAATGAAGAAAACCTGCGCACTATGCGAGCCATAACAACGAACTCAAAGACCATACGCTGAGTAACAAGCGTGCAAATATTTACGGTATACTAGATGCATACTAACTATGAAGTACTACAATAGTTTAGTGGAACTCTCATACCTTACATTACTGCGCATAGTAGATATTAAAACTATTCATCTATACTGTCAACTGCCACATCAATAATGAATGGATGTGACCACCAAATTCGTAACGAATAAGAAATATTTGAAAGCGAAAATCAGAAAGTAAACATTAATACCAACCAACTACGCATTTGTATATATATATATATATATATATATATATATATATATATACACAGGGTTGGGCCACATGAAAGACAAACATTATCTTTGGCTCATTGAAATGTAATGTCGAAACTACCATACAAACTTATGTTTGTTTTAACAAATATGTTCCAAATAAGAAACTTGCTAAAACGACTAATACATACATATTTATACCCAAATTTATTTTGGAAGGTTTTTTCTTTATAATCAATAATCGTCAAAAAGTGTTGTCATCCGAACATCTCGTGCTGCCCAGATTTTACATCATTTGTTTTTAATGCTTCGAACATACCATGTTGCGCAAGTTTTTACCACCATCAATTTAAGCTCGGCGGTCACACCCACCAGATAGATAACAAAGAGGGATCTTTTCGGTAGATCTCAGTGTGTCTTAAAATGAAATCTGCATTTTTCAATAGAAAATTAAAAATGTTGACTCCCAAGCAGACTGCAGGAAATTACTACTACCAAGAACAATATTAAAATGATATAAAATTCACAAAAGAATTGAGAGTACCTGTCGTCGTGGCAACTAAAAATTAGACGTTAATTAAAACACGTAAGCCAAAGAAATGATTTATAAACCTTGGAACGTAACTTAACCCTAAAAAAATTCAAATTCGATACTGTATGATTTAATCAATGCGTCTCATTAGTCGTACGATTTTATATATCTTAACTCATTTACTTGTATGGTTGAATTTGATTTAATTTGCAAGCTTAAACTTAACATTCGTAAATGTGCCCTGCCAAGAATTCGGTGGTTATGCAAGAGAGAAAGTTGTTACGATTTGTTGAAAATACGACCCTCAATTATACATTTCATTGGTATTCAACGAACGCAGTTGGATAACAGATGACTAACTAAAATTAAACATGTAATTTCAATCTATATTTATAGATATATTGTACATTTAATTGCATATTATTCAAAGTCTTTAATATTTCTTGTCTTAAAAAAACAAAAAATGCATTCACATATGTTCAATAAATTTTCTATGTACTTAAATTAGTTATACTTCTTACACTCAGAAATGCTACATTATAATAAAGCCATTAACAACAAAAAGTACCGAGCGCGTATGTATCATCATTAATTATTATTATTTTATTCTTGGATAAATAAGTCCCTTGTAACAGTGGGTACATTTATAAGTTTTATATCCTATTACTATTTTTACCGTATTAAAATGAATTTATGATTTGCAGTAACGGTACTAAGTCGTTTTCATAACAATCAAATTGCTATTTATTTACCGGTTACCAAAAACTCACCAAACACGTTACTTTTCAGTCGAAGTCATCTTAACTACAGTAACTTAAAGCTATGTTATTTTTAACATGGCTTGTACTCCAGAAAAGTACAACCATGTACGTTTCAATTCAAAGATTTCTTCTTGTGTACAAAATACAATTTTGAAGTAACGTAAGTATAAATTACCTGAATGAGTATGATTGCCACTTCATCGTTTCCTAAGCGTGAAATCAAAATTGAGGCGACAGATAGAATGTAATCCCCTGCCATTGTAACCTGCAAAGAAACAAGTATTAAATAAATATGAACGGAGTACGTTTTTGGAATTTCGTTAAGTGGTTACTCAGCGTTCAATTATTTTTCTTTGAGCACTTTAAAAAGTATGAAGGAAATTCTAACAGGGACTTCCTATCTAATTGTTTCGAATATTCTGGGTAGCATAATACGAGTACACAACATATTTTCTTCTACATAGAAAGTCAACTAAACAAACATAAGTTACTTATAAATTGAAAACTGGAAGGCTTGAAAGCGCAAAATAAATCCATTTTCAGATGAGTCGTTTATATTTAGTGGGTTTTGAAGATTCTTAAATAATTGTTCACCTTACATAAAACTAAAATTAACTTAAAACTTATAGAAATTATTACGCAAAACTTTTCGTAATTCTCTTACGATCGATATTAATGTCTGTGGAATTCGCGTCGACTGAAAGAAAGTTTATTTTGTGTATTATCTTCCATCCCTAAAAACTACATATATAAATATATATGATTACATGTATGCTGGAAAGAATAATTTTGTCGCACAGCTGAGTTTATATATATTTATATATTATTATATTTTTATATCATATATATTTTTTTATATTATATATATTTAATATATATTTTATATAAGAATTTTTATATCAAGTTTCTAGAAATGTGAAGATCTTGTGACTTTAGTTTAAGATCTAATGTATGCACAAGTTTAAAACAAATTGTAATCCCAAAAGTCAAAATTTCAATATTACAACCAAAAATATGGCAAAAGTTGAAGTGAAATACTGAAGTCCTGTATTTAAAATAACTTGTTGAATGCCGAGAGCAACATAACATATTGAATCAGTTAAAACAATAATATTCTTATTTTTTAAGATTTCGGATACCATCGATGATGACCGTTACACTAGAATAATAAGATAATTAGAATTTTTATGAGAACTACTTGAAATTTCATACATCAGTGTACGACTGTCAACAGCATTTAAAACTTGCAAAATCCACATCTTTGTAACACATGCTGCATATGAACAACTGTGACTCATGTGTCTATTAGAGTGCACATTCTAATTATGTTCAATGGCATTGACAAATACAGAAATTTCATTTAAACGAATATAAATACATGAAATTCCAAAGTATTTTGCAAAAGAGAAATTAACAATCAACACCTGTTTGTATGCCGCGATATTCAATCAATAATTTTTTTGACTATGAAGTTTTTCTTTTCACTGACATATGTACTTTGATCACTTAACAATAATTAAGAAATCCGTCACGCCAGATATCAATGCCTAAGTGATTGAATTAAAGCGTAAAATATGCGAGCACTGCAGTAGTTTATGCAATAGCCGTTTCTTTTACTAATCAGTTGAAACTTTCTCTCGCTGTATTTTGGCTACTCTGACATTATTTTTTTAAGTATGTAAGTATATCAACATATATAACAAGCGATTTAACCACTTGATAAATAATATATTCTCTCTTATTGAGTGCACATTATGATGATAATAACATTAACATTGCATAGTAAGCTAATTTTCTGATAAATAACTGTTTATGATAATCACGCACACCTTTAAATAAAACCAACAAATTTAAGTGACACTCAAGATGGCAGATGATTTTAAATAAATAACTTAAATTCTAAACAACTTCGGAACGTCCATATTTAATATGATTACCCTAATAGAGGATAAATACAGATACATGTATGCACTATATTTCTGCGTATTAATATGAATGTGTTCCCAATCTTTTCGTATTCACACAGTTCAATTATTTGTAAAAATAAATACAAAAAAACTTATTGTGGGGCAATATGAAGGACGGAAGTCGGCCATTGGTATTTTCAAGAAACCACACAATCAATAGGTGGTGTTAATTGCTCTTGATTGATCAGACGAATGGCGAAACGAACTTGTGTGCGAAGTTAATATATTAAGGTATATGTATACATTTTGAAACAATGAACACAAATATAATGCAAAATTTACTGTCAATATTATGAACGAACCTTTTTATGATTCCATAATGCATTCACACTTGGTTTACCACGTCTGAAGTCCGATTGATCAATGACATCATCGTGAACTAAACTTGCTGAGTGTACCATCTCCGAAAACAATGCGATTGTCCTCTGCATCAAAAGAATTTGCCTAAAAGTAAAAAAGACATAATTTACAAATTAACAAGTAAACAACATAGTCATTTGAGACTGAGAAATTTAATAAAATGTAATTTAAAATGTACTAATGTAGTGAAACATTCGCATTACATTGTAATGGGCATAGTATGAAGGAATTGATATTTGTGCTTATAAAAACTAAATTGGGTGGAATGGTACTGATTCTTGAATTTGTACAACTGTAAGAACTACTATCCATAACATTTTTTTAAAATAACTGTCTTTAATAAATTATGGAAAATCATGTCCTCTAAGTCCACAAACAAAACAAACCACAATCTGAAACATGCTTTGTAACTTTTTTTCCAGCAAGTCTTTTACCGTTTGGCTTAAGAAGGACAAAATAAGTTTTCCCCGGAAAACAGTTGCACTCCCTTATCACAGAATTAATCTTCAACAATTGACTTATCAATTCATCAGCTGTTTTCACTGAGAACCTAGCTCATTATTTTTTGTTTCTGTTTTACAGTGAAATGACTGTTACATTAGAATTACAATGTAATTTACTTTCAGTATATAAGTGGCAAAGTATACTTGGAGTTTCAAGAGTGGAAAAGTTTAAAATTGGCACTAGCAAATACTCCACTGATTTTCATGATGGGAAGCAGTAAAGTACCTTAACAAAAAAATAAATGGGATGCACCGTTACACAATTCAAAATGCCTTTATCTATCACTAGTGGCGGAAGACCCCGAAAAATCAAAACTAATAATTATCGTCAGTGTCATTAATAATAATCGCTTAATATGTATATGCATAAGCGATAGGATTTGAACTAGACTTGAGTATGTATATCCATCACATCTGGTGGCTTTCGATTTTCTTTCCTACCAGACTATAAAATACATTGATCTCACCGAAACACCAAAGAGGAAGACTTGCATATTAACTGGACAAGTGCCAAATGGAAAAAACATTTGTTCTCAGAAAAATTAAAATTTTGTCTAAGGGTTCTGAGATAATGAAACATGTGCGAAGATAAAATGATAAACTACTGAATCCACATAGATAAGAGGTACAATAAAACATGGTGAAGGTAATATATTGTTCTGAGTCAATTCATAAAATAAATTACATAATTGTTCGTTTAACTTAGAAGAATGCCTTTCAGATGCCTTTGAAATGGAACGATCCAAATCACACCAGTGAAATTGTGTAAAACTAAAAAAATTAGGTCAACGTTTTGCAAGAAAAACTACAATTTAAATTCTATAGTAATTATACAGATTGCTGATCGAAGAATTTACCGAGAAAGGTACAATAAAAAGGATTATATTTTCGCTTATGGCACAATATAACCAAATGCTATTTGCATATAGGGTCTGCGGTTTTTGTATTTCTGCATGTGAAATTTCAACAGTTGCTTCGCAAATATCTTCTCACAGATCCTGTCCTTCAAATTTTTTAAGGCCATATCTAATCAACAAATAGATAGACAGTTCCTAATTCTTTATGCTTTCACAGAGCTCTTTTAGATATTGAAAATCACCAAACAATTTGTTGTTTTGATCATTCGATAATTATGACCCAAATACACGTAAGTGTATTCGTTAAGTGTTTAGTATTTAATGGATATTAGGCAAAATTTCAAAACACATCAGAAAAAAGATCTTAATAAAAATATATTTCGCATTTCAAACTTTCCGGAATATTGACAAGATTGTGTGCCAAGTGAAGATAAAAAATTTCATGAATATTTGTTACAACATACAGTTTCGCGTCATATCTTTTATATGACAACTAGTAAATGAAACTAAAAACTATTCTGTCCGCTTGTTCTGTTTTTCGTTAAAAATTAATGTATTAACTGATGCATTAAACAGCCTATTTTTTAATTTCAAATATTATTGAACATATTTTAAGCAAACCAATAATGCGACTTAATCAAATATTAAGTATAAACGTAAATACTTAATTATAACCCAACATAGATTACAAACAAAGTGTTTCTTATTTTCAAACAACACACTCGAACACATAACGGGAAATAGAGTGTAAAATATTGTGAAATCCTTAACCCACTTTTATATCATACACGCGAATCTATTTCAGTTCTGCAAAACTCAAATGTATTCTTATACATATTTTACTTCATTAAAAGATAAACTTTTCGCTTGATATACCTCACCTTGATTCCTTGTTCATGTGGTAATTTAATGCTTTAGCCATCAATAATGACACCATCGGCCGCAGAGCTTTACCTTGCCCATCAAAGTAATATGTTGCAATTTTTTCCAATTCTGTTTGACTTGTACTTTGTTGTAACACCTGAAAGGAAAAATGTAATAAATGCAAACATCAAAATTTTAATGCAAGCTAAAACCTTCTTCCTTCGTAAAATGTGTTATACAAATTCTCAATCTTCAAGACGTACAAGGACATACAGTACATATTGTCATGCTTACAAAACCAAATGAATTTCTTAGAACTTTAGAAAACATAACTTTAATAAACTCACACGATGTACAACAAATCAAGCACTCATGAAATGGACACAGCACTGAAACATAAATTTGTTGTATTTTTATATAGTAAACTTAATTGTACTAAGGAGAAACATCTCGACAAAGTAACAGGATTAATTAATGAAAATGGTAAAAAACAAGGTCATTACTACTATTGTCATAACACTGAAACCAGAAGCTATTAAGTTATTTAAGAGAGAAAATGTATATATTATATTTTATATTTAATTTCGAAATATTTGTTCAAAAACAACCTGTTCCCTTAGTCAAGTAGTTGCGTATTGTAAACATCAAATATGTAGAATTGAAATTTTAAATCATTTGCAACGAATGATTTTCGTTAAAGTATAATTAACGAATGCAACGAATATTATACTTCTTATTATACAATGCCGAAAACTTTTAAAAAGTACAGTCATGAATATACATACGTTTATGTTTCGATACTGATTTGTATATTATAAAATATATTTTATATTTTATTCAGGTAATTGTAAAAATAAGCGTTGACCATTTTTTTTTTCCTTTTTTGTATAGTTGTGAAATTCGTGACATTGATGTCAGTAACACGAAAATTAAATTCACCCAATCTGGGTCCGACAGGGAAATAAATAAATGACATATGGTAGTATCTTAATAAAAACAAACAAGTGTGGAAATCCTTAATTATATTTGCCAATCGACAAACTGAGCAAATAATAGTTATATGTAGATTTGTTATTCTTACCTCTCTAACATCGTCGTAAAAGTACTTCAGTTCGTCGTCCAATAAAACGTACGGATCAATTTGTACTTCTGGAACAGATCCAATTGGCCGTTGTGTGTGCACTGAACTATACAATCTCTTTTTCTTATTAAAACCGATCGACGATAGTGAAAAGGATACATTGTCATTGTTTGCCTAGATAAAAGAAAAATGGTTTGTAAAATCAAAAAAAAAAATGTTAAGAAGAAAATGTTTAGGGAATAAAAAGTGTGTGGAATTACAAATTGTTTAAATCAACATACGGTATACATAACAAAAAAAAAATAATTGAAACTGTGAATTCCATAGTTGATTTTATAACATCTAGACACACTCATAACTGTCCTAGTTTGAATTCAGCAAGGTACCTGAAAAATAGACTATGCATTTATATGAATAAAATTGTAAAACTTATGATTTATCTCATCTTGTACCAAAAAACGTCAAAAGAAAAAAGTTTCAACGAACTTCTTGTTATAACTCGGGATTTTTATTTACTATCTTAAACCTTTTATACAACCAAAAAAAAGAAGATTCAAAAAAATTTTTATTTTGTACCTTTATTCTCTTCTCTCTGATGACTTGACTTCTCACCTTTTCATTGACGTAATCGCAATAACAATGTTATGTTTATTAGCATTTACAAGCTGTAGGTTAAAACGTACTTCAAATCCAGAAGATAAAGAAGTAATACACATGTTACATTTGTCAATAAAAAAGTATTTCCAACGAACAATAATTCAGAAATATCATTGAACTTTGTACGTTTTAAAAAATACGTTAAGTGAATGAGTATCATCTGACCCAAGCAATACAAATGTTGGGTTTAAAACGAACATAATTTTTTAGAAGTATGTCTTTATTTACACGCTTAATTTTATTACAAACGTAAAAGATGAAAATATAACTATACTACTTGTGCATAAGAGACTTTACTTTTATTTCACATTTTTCGACAGTAAATCAAATATGCTCAAACAGAAATACCAAAAGAAACAATATATTTCAGTCTTAATTTTTTAAGATCAATGGGTGGCCTTGAAACAACACATTCTTTCGACCATCAGGAAATCCAAGCAATAGTATAACCTTACTTGAATTTGCTGAGTGTTAGTACTCTCTTGTTATGAATGTCAATGTCACATAGTATTAAGTGCGCCTAACCATTCAGATGGAATAAGTGAGACAAAAGTGAATATTAGTTCGAGTATTTTAAATACCATATGTTTTATGGTTTATAGTCCTCAACAGTCACAAACCTTGAATTATATATTTTTTCAATAGAGACGCTTAAACATTGTGTCAATAGTCAACAAGAATTTTATTTATACTCACATTTAGTTAAAAAAAAAAATCATCATAGAACGGGTATACATTTTTTTATTAAAATTCGCGTTGTCACAGAAACTCTAAGTGCAAAAATCGCCACAAGCCGCACAGTATATGTTACAATCAATTTACTGAGAGTAAGTTAAGTGAATTGGATCCTTCGAATGGCCTTCACGCGATTTAACTCCATTAGACTATTTTCTTTAGTGCTACCAGAAACCATAAGTGTTCATGAACCAATGTTGAACGTAACTAAGCTGGAATCGTTTTATACTAAAAATAGTCGAAAGTTAGGGTCAATGACTGGGAATGTACCCATTTTTTGATATTCTTTCCATTAATGAAAACTTCAAATTATCTAGATAACGTAAACGTTTAATGAATTTGCCCAGAATTAAAACAATATCTGATATTGTGTCTTACAGACGAGGCTTATGAACGTGAGCAAAGTCCCAATAACGATTTTTGATATTTTTAAAATTATTGAATCCTTAGGAATAGTGAAATTATTATTTATTATTTTATCTTTATTATTATCTTACACCCAAAATGCCTGAAGGTCGTCTGATTACGAAGAAAATAAAATCCATCAAGTTAAGGACAGATTGGTAATTATGCCTTTTTTCTTAACAAATTTTACTTCAGACAACATGTCGGAATTTACTAAAATTAAAGGTTGCTATTAGAATAATATCGATGGCTTAGCAAAAACTAAATAATAATAAATAGTGTCTATTAGAATGAAAATTTAATTTTATACAAGACTATAGAATTTAGGAACTTATTTTTAATGTGATGTGATCGCCTTGATAGGATTCGCTTAATACAAAAACCAGTGTTATGATAAATGGAGTTCACTACTTGGTTTATAGGACAGTGAATAAATAACCCTTCTACGAGGATGATTTCACAGAGAATATTTAGTGACTGCAATTCGAACTAAAGGCAGCTTATTGAGCTCCTGGTTGGCTTCGTATTACCTTGTATTTGGGAAAAACAATGTAAACCAAATATTCCCTTTTAAGTAGGAACGAGTCTATAGACTTAACTGTGTGTCCGGGGTAAAGCGAAAAGAAAGATATATTCTAAACATACATTGTCTTTCCAAGACTATACTCGAATAAAAAATTAAGTGTATTGTCCAAGACTGTACTCGAATAAAAAATTGAGGGTATTGTCATCAGCGAAGGAGTGGAGTGGATAAGAAGTGACAGACAAGAGATCATAAATGAAAACGAGAAAGAGTGTAGAAGACAAAATGTATCGAACGGTCAGCCTGCTACCAAAATTTATTAAATGCGTTTAAGATATCAAGTCTAACGATTTTGCGTTCGCCTACATTGCGCAAGGTTTGGTTTCATGAAGAACAGGACATATAGAAAAGCGTAAGCAGCGGTTTACACCTCTTTAAAACAGAGGGTACACCATCCGGTTCAGGAGATTTTTTCAAGTTTATATTAAACTGATTAAGTTTTTTTGAGATTCAAGGTTTGATTGCGAGTCACTTTAGATTGCTAATAAGACCTGACTTAGAAATGTCTAAGCATTTTTTTAAGGTTTCACTAGGTAAGATACTTTCCTACTACAAGGCAATATTTTAAAGATCAAAATTATACATAACTTCATAATAGTTTTTAAAAATTATAATGATGGAAGTGTGAGTATCAAACTATAATACGTGATACTTAGTACAGCTTTTGGCGTCGATGAATCTCTTCTTCAATGGATTAGATTACCTTTCGAACCGTTCAATACAAGTTGTATTGGATGGGTTCAAGTCCGATATTCACCATATTAATGCTGGTGTTCCCCAGGACTCTTTCTTCCTTCGGCCATTAACTTTCCGATCTTGACAGCATAATCGATTGGGGTAAAAAGAATAGAGTGGAATTTAATACTTCCAAAACTCAGTACTGTCTACTGTCACTCAAGCGTTCTCAAAACAACCTGCCATTGTCTATGAATTTCCTCGGTACGTGTATCAACTCAACACTAAGTTGGAACGATCACATATTCGAGATCGCCAAAAATGCAGTGAAATGTTTAGATTTCTTAAAGCGATGCAAGAAAAAATAATATAATAATATAACAATATATAAGGCGTACATCCGCCCAAAGCTTGAGTACAACCCTCCTAACTGGTCCGGTGCTCCTAAGACCTCTCTGCACCTATTAGATAGAATCCAACAGCGAGATTATACTAATGCTGCGAAGTCAATCGACTCGTTTGAACATCGACGAAATGTTGCGTCTCTATCACTATTTTATCGCTATTTCAACAGCCAGCTGCATTCTCTCTCCTCTCCTTCAAGAATTCATCCGCAATACCCGCCTCGCTAGGAATGCTCACCCGTTTACCCTTAAGCCCATTTTCGGACGTACATTAAAGTTTAGAGACTCGTTCTTCAGCCGCACCACACGAATATGGAATGCTCTCCCAGTCCAAACCCCCCCCCCCCCCCCGCCCACTCCTTCAGTGCACGACAATTAAAAACAAAATTGACCCGATTGCTTAAAGATGAATATATAAAACATCCACCAAAGCAAAAATATTAACTGGTCTAATAAAACTGTTTTTATACTTTTTGAAATAAAAATCCAAAAGCACGTTTTCTATATTTACATTATATACATTTTAAACGCGCTTGGAATCCTACAAGCGTACTTCTTCTAAATTGTTTTTATTGACCTTGAGATTAAAACAACTAGTGTTATTTACAATCTTACAAAGCACTCCCTGCTAACTTCAACTTAAAGTATTTAAACTAAAGGCATAAATACTTTCTTTTCGATTATGTAAAAATGTTTATGTAATATTAATAATTGATAAAGTGTCAATGAAATTACAAAAAGATATTGTGAAAGTAAAAATACAAAGATGCAAAGAAAAACACGTAAAATTTAATATAACCAGACAACCTTAAACTTAATGTCGTCTTTTCTTTCGTCTTTTCTTGCTAAAAAACAGTTTACTAAAGAAAAAAATCTCTCTGGAAAAGAAAGAAAAAGAAACGATGAAAAAACTGGAAACGGATTTTACTTTCGCATGCAAAACAAATGTAGCGACAGGCGATATACGAAAAAAGAACTGAAGAATATCTTCAACAACCACAACAACGATATACGCTTACCAAGTAGTAGTTTGAAAGCAAAAGTTAAAACGTTGAACAAAAACTCAACCGACTGTAAAGTATTTTCTCCTCTTCTTCTGGTAGTCATCCAAGGCCTTGCTTTGCGGCCTTTGTAAAAATGCGTTGGCAATACGAATGCAGAAAATGAGAATTATTAAAACTGAAAGTATTTTGCACTCTAACGTCATTTATAATTTCATAAACTTTGCTCATATTTCCATGTTGTTTCTAGAGTGATAATGAATTGATATTACTTAACAAATTGAAAGAAGTAAACATTCTCTTTCCACCGTTTTACAAAATTTTATTGCTTAACTTTTTGAAAATAAAAAGAAGTTGATAGAAGTAGAGTTGTAAAAAAATCTATTAGAGTAATTTAATTCAACATTTTGTAACTGACTCATGTCTGCATAAGTTGTAAGAGCATAAAAGATGTATGTTAATTATGTATTAAATGCTTGTAATGCTTGTAACAAAATTACTGATCAACCTGTGAAGGAATAATAGCACGCACAGCGCAAGTAGTTCACATGGAAATTCCAAAAGCAATGTTAAATTGAGAATGAAAATTGAAACCAACGGAATGCTTTTGACAATTTTTAGGGAACTATTTTTTTTCATTTCTTTAAACCTTATTTTGCCTACATTTATACTCGTTCAATAACATATTTATACATACAAAAACATATGAATGATGAATTATACAAGAAAATATGTCGCTGTACCTAAATAGATTTGTTCGTTGATGAAAACGTTGAGCATCAAATCAAATCACCTTGAATTCACCTTATAGTAAATGAAGGCCTAGACCTTCATTAATTGTATTTTCAATAGACCTTCATTAATTTTATTATCAATATGAACATTGATATACCTTTGGCGTATTATTGTTTTATACTGTAAAACAGTTCCCAATAAATTATGTAAAGGCTTTAATATTGAATATAACTTTAACATTGAAAAACAAAACAATGAGGTAAATAGTCTAGATTAAGGTATTTTAACTGTATTGAGAAAATAAAGACCAAAGCATGAACGTATATATATATATATATATATATATATATATATATATGTGCGTGTGTGTGCATGTGTGTGTGTGAGTGTGTGTGTGTATAGGCATATATATATATATATATATATATATATATAAATGTACACATATATTTATATATACATATCTATAAAGACATATGTATATGTACACATATTGATATATATATATATGCATATATATATATATATATATATATATATATATATATATACATATAAATATATAAACTAAAATATATTCAATTTCTAAGCTACAATTCGTCAGATTGAAAGAGAAATCTTGCGGTCAATTCATCCGTAAGATCTGAAACACAAATGTATTTTTTTCTGTCACAAAATTGGTTTAAAACTTTCAAATTAAGACCTAATCTAAAGTTAGTATTAGTGTGCATAGCATGAATATTTTAAGTTTTTCCCATAACACAAATGTACAGCGAAACTATTAACGGTTATATCACGACTGCATATTCAAGTTAAAATTTAAATTAGTGCCTTTAATAATTGCCTGAAGAATTTATGCAATCGATTCGTTTTTTTCCTCCTTTAACATATTATAAATAACAAAAAACCCGTTTCTTTCGAATTAGGTCAATACCTAAACAGGTGTAAGCAACAGATTGGATATAAAACGAAAGTGCTGAAGATGAAAGTAGGAGTAAATAAAGATGAAATAATGTGGTGTTACTGCTCAAATAATTTATGATAAGTTACAATGCGTTTGCTTAGAAAGTTTAATAATTGGAAGAAAATAACCCATAATAGATGCAACATCAAATAACCATGATATTATATGTTACTTGTTGATTGATTGATGTCAATTTAATAAATTGTAAGCAATTCTATTTATTTATTACCATTTTTTTTATAATTTTTGTTAGTACAAAAATCACCTTGGTCTTTAAATTTCAGTTTTCAGCTCAATGAACACGATCCGCATCAAAATTTGCAAATGTAAAGGTCTCATAATTTACAGTACAGGTTTTTAATTTTTTTTGTTGAAACAAATGGAATAGCTCGCACTAAATGCACTCTAGAATTAAAACAAAAACTTACATCATTGTTATTTTCTCTAGTAATAGCTGACATTTTTATACTGTCTGTTCAATACCATGATCTATGAGGTCATGTTACCGTATTTCTAAAATATTAATATATTTTCTTAAAGAAAATTACCTATAAAACAAACCCAAAACATGCTTTATTACACTCCATGTAATGTTTTGATATAAGTAAGGTGAATATACGCTAAAATTCGACAAGTGTATGCAGTTGCTCTATTATCCGTTAAACGACTAAAACATTCAAATAAAACGTAAAGCGAAGCGTATTAGAATTCTACCTTGCGCAGAATCTAGCAAAACATATGGTCAAACAACTGTCAAAATACTTGCGTAACATACAAATACCAGAAAAATTACATCGAAATTATATGCTGCAAATTTATAGTTCGCGCTTGCAATCAAAATATTCAAAATAAAAATAAAATATAACTGCGGAGCAAATTATTACACAACGAACAGGATTTCCAATGAGATATATCCTGTTGGCATTGCAACACTTTTTACTCAGTGCTCGTTGGCGCTAAAAATCGAAAGTTCCGTTTGTTGCCTTGAATTAAACAAGCGAGTCACAGGTTGTTTGTTTATTGACTAAAAATGACTGGACTGGACACTGGTCAGATACCACACATATACATATGTAAACATACGCATACGTTTTGATTCCGAAATTTTGTAAATTGTTACCCAGGAAAATATTATGTAATCATATCATTTAACACTTTACTTACTTTAGTATCTACAGTTACATCAAATAGTCGTCCTGAAACGATGGTGCTGTGAAATGGTCTTTTTAAAGAGAACTCTACAAGACTGGTACAAGAAGAAGGAACCACATACGTTGAAAACGTCGTTTTATTGACTATTCCGCGATTTAAGAACAAATTACACAAAAATTTATCTGCTTGAGAACGTCGAATACATTTAAGACTAGAATTACTAAAACAAGCCATTATATATACTTTTTTAAAAAAAAGTTATCAGCGGACGAAATGAATTATTATATTTATTAAAGGTATTTGCAGCGCGAAGGAAGAAACGAAAAAGAAAGTAATGCACAGCACTTCCCCGAAACACTTTAAGTGCAAAATCACAAAAACTCAATCAAAAATTCACAACAAGAAATTAGGTTTGGCTATTGTATCTCCTTTTTTACTTTACCGGACTTAATTGAATCGACTGAATGCTTTCGGTAGTGCCGACCAAGTGGTTATGATCGAATCTTCAGACCACAGCTAACACTACGACGTTAAGTGATTCGATTTCTCTCTGGAATACTTTGGACTGGTAAGCTGCGGAGACCCTGTCGCTGCTTTCGTCACCTCAAGTTTTTCTTTAAACCGCTCACAGGTCTCAATTTTTGTCTTTATCAATAAGCCAAATACACAAAAATCTTCTCTTAGAGCGGAATCTGGGCCGCTTCTCCACCACCCTACCATTTGGTAGCGTTTATTACACGAAATTATTTTTTTCTTCCGTATTGTTTTTTAAATATGTTTAAATGAAAATTATGACGGATTAGTTTAATAGTTTAAACAGAATCTGATAAGAATTTAAATTACATATTAATTTTGAAATTAAGACTGGACGGACGATTTTCAGCTAAAATCTTAAGGTATATTTGGTTTGAACCAAAATAAATAGAACATATGGATGAATATGTCAAGATTTTAAGAAAACAGCTGACAGCAAAAATTTTCTGATAAGTAATTGGTATAAAATGGGTCTGTTCGTAACTCAAATCTTCAGCAAACATGGGTATATTTTTATATAAAGTCTATGTATGTTGCGTATTTTACTCCCGTAAGGTAATCTAATCAGATTATATACAATGTATGTAATTATTTTGTAAATACAAATCAGAAACCATAACGGAACCTATTGGTTTCTGAAACAATTGACAACAAATTTGAAAGGTCTAAACTAATATCCATGTGACAATTGTGGGTTGGTATTAAAAGCTCACAAATTTTAGCTGTCAAGTATCTATCATAACCTTTTAATATATAAAAAGTATCGAGGAAAACCTTACCAGAATGTCTCGCTATATCTTATACAAAATTTCGAGCCTATTGAATAAAATTGAAAATTCCTTAAGCCGAGTCTTTCGAACTTCGTTTTCCCCAGGTTTAAACGATGATATGTATACATATATTTTCTAAACACTCATTCACAAAATTTTAATTTTACAGAAAATTTGGCCATAGTTGGTGTTGACATAAAATCACTTGAGAAAAAAGATTACGAAAGTAAATACAGTATCCAAAAATTAATCGGGGACGGTATTTTATGGGCTGTTCCAAAGCATCGTAGATCTGTTGAAAGAAGGCTCAGTCGAAAATTTGGCTATCCGGAGTATGTTTGGAAACCTCTTAAACTAAAAACACATTTACGAACCTGTAATACATGCGGCCACGATCATGAAATCGGAGTCCTTTGTCGTAAGTAGTTTAACACCAATAATTAAAAAAAATTATATATATTTATTTCCAGCGCATTGTTATGCAAAAGTCCGCACCGAAACCGAACTCATGCAAAATAAAATTCAAGAGAAGTTGGGTCTAAGCCCAGTAGAGCAGGATGTCGTAGTAATATATGAGGGTGAGAGATGTGAAGAAGTAAGACTTTTATTGCAACAATATACTATGAATAACAAAATATAATAAATTTTAGCGTTCTGAATTTTTAAATGGAAAACGTATTGTAGAAATGGAAAAGCCTCGTCCAATATGGTTCAGCAAAAATTTAATGCAGAAAACAACTCAAAAGCAATCAATAACAAAGGAAGTTAAACCTTCCGAGTTGGGATAATGAACTTCTAAATAAAATAAAGATGCAAAACTTCAGAAATTTACATAATTAAAATTTGAACTTTTTATTTTTTATCTTTAAGTAGCAAAGAGAATTTTATACGTGCAATCCGCAATTGTCTCGCCTTGATCTTAATCGATGTTGCACTCAATCAAATGTCCAGATTTAAAATGCAAAATTTTTAACCTCTACAGAAACACTGGCACATAAAATGAAAAAATTGTTTACACATTACTACTGTATATTTTCAACCTTACATTAACTTCAATCGTCCTAGGTTAACACTAATGAACTTTTCTTGTTTTTTAGAAAACCATTTGCAAACTCTAATGCAGTCATAACGCGTTTGCCCTCGACTTTTATTTTAAGAATATCTATAGAAGTATTATGTATGCACCGAGCTCTTAAACATTTAGCACTTCGAATATATTCAATAGAACCAACGCATGTCGAATTTTCTTCTAGAACTGGACCCATCCTTATTTCAACAAGTTTTATGCTTAGATTTTGAAATGTTGTAATTATTTCCTTATATCCGAAAAGGGCTCTATAAAGGTTGTAAATATCTTCAGCGGTCATTATATTCCACTTTATTTCTGCTAGACTAGGGGCAACTCTGGGAGCTGTAAAATCGTATGTTATTTCAGTCACTCTTGAATCAAATGTCTATTACCATAAGTTGCCAATTTTTCGTCTTGTTTCTGTGGGTAACGAAAGCTGTCAGGATAAGTGTTAAGTGTTGAAATCAATAGCTTCGCTCCCTCATTCGCTAAAATTGTATGCAGTTCAGGCATAAGTATATGAGGGTCTATATCTATTTCTTTTTGAGCAAATATCTGAAAAACAAACAAGCAACAAGTTTATACAAGCAGTTTATGTAAGCAAAGAGTAGTGAACAACTTACGGCACCAACATCAAACTTTCTTGGTTCTATTTTCATAATAGATACACCTGTCTTTGTATCACCTTTTAGTAAAGAGTGTATAATTGGTGCGGCCCCTCGCCATCGGGGCAGGATACTGGCATGAACGTTAATCATCCCCCTGAAAATATTTCAGTCAAATCTATGTAATTGTTATGATTAAAATATTTACAGTGGAAAAGAGCGGATTAAATTTCCCGGTATCATATGACCGAATGACACCACAACACCTAAATCATATCGGCTGCAAGTCTCTTCGGTGACAGGCCATTTGTATGTGGGTATACCGTGTGACTCCGCATATTTTCTTATGCAATTGGCAGGATTTTTGAAAGATGTGACAACACTTAATTCAGAAATTTTAGAGTTTTGTAAACTAAAAAATACAAATTTCATTTAACATATTTAAAATTATATTACTTAATATGACAGCACACCTTGAGTTGCGAAGAGCCTTAAGACTAGGTAAAGAAAAGCTGTCAGTTCCAAAGAAAAGAATTTTAAGTGCAGTTTTTACAGAATGATTTCGTCTTATCTTACAATTCTCAAAAATCTTTTGTTTATACTTGTATAAATTTATTCCTTCCGATAATTTGATCATTGTTTTAGAGGTTAGTAAATTGACGTCTTCGATTTTATTTCTCACCACCGAACCTCAATTATGGTGAAACTTCTCTTCAATGGTTCCATGAGATTCCATTTATGAAGAAAACAGCAGATTTCCCATAATCCAAGAAAAAAAAAAACGTAACGGTTATTTAAGAATTGTGGTGAAAAAGGGGTAACTTTTGACAGTTATAAATAAAGCATCTTTGGTAATGCCAAATTTCATTTAGTGCAAATAAGTTATTTGAAGTAATGATTTGTGTTTTAGGAAAAATGCTAGGCTTGAAGCAACATATTAATATAACTTGACAGAAATGTTATATAATTGACGACACTTTTCTTATATACTGCGGTTTATGTTTCCAATTTATAAGCAAACCAAAGAAAATAAAATATATCCTGAATTAATTGATTTTTAGCATATTTTAACAAGTTCATCATTGTTTTTTAACAACATTTATGACACCAGAGTTTGAGATTATATGATATAAGGTCAGATTTCCAACAGAAGTTTATGTGATTAACATGAAGAAGAAGAAGATAGTAGAGACTTACAATATACTTGCTGCTCCATTCCTTTTTATACGTCCGTCTTAACTCTGAGTTTACAAATAAAACAAATGACATGGCTCCATTCGTACTTGATTGCTGATTTTATTACGATGAGATAACTTAAATAGCAATTATCCGCTAAGCCGGCCTAAGTCTCCTATATTCGGAGACATAGACGAACAATTAATAATAATTGTTGGCGCTTCAGTCCAAAGGGGGACAACTGTTCTCTCACGAGTAGAAGGGACCTACAGTTTTTTGCCGACTCCGAACGGCGAAATTTGAGAAGCTTTCTTAGACAGTTATTACTCTTTGAGTGTTGTCAGCAGCTCGAAAGAGGTGGTGCCGTGAAAAATTCGAAAAATTGGTGTTGAACTAGGAATCGAACCTAAACCCTTCGGCGTGTGAGCGTCGCACTTTACCCACTACGCCACGGCAGCCAAACAATCATTAAAAAAAAATTTAGGTTAGAATAAACATAATACGGAGACCGAGATAAATCAGGATACATTGGTCCCTGCACACAACAAAACCTGAGACCAATATTCCTTAATGGTTTCTGAACAAAAGACTGGAATTGAAAATAAACAATCACGTATTCCTATATTCGATAAGAGTTATACACTCAGACGTTACTGGAAATTAGAACATGAATCGAACATACCTACTTTAGTTTTTGATTTCAATATCAGCTGTCACTTGTAAACAGACGAAGAAATGTCGAATTAAATTTTCTTTATTTTGTAAGTTAACAAAATAAGCAGGTTCTTTTTTCTTTCTCATACAATTTTATCAAAGGATGCAGAATTTTTAAATAATGGATTATAGAACTCATTCGGATTATAACATGGTTTCTCAGCTAGCCTTACGTGTAGCTCTTCAGACTATGAAGGAACGCTGTCTTTCTCTACAGCAAAGACTTTCCAGTGTTGAGGATGAAAATCAGTCGTTACGTGGTAGACTTGAAGCGGAGCAAAGATGCCATGACTCATATCAAAACCACAAACCATCAGCTCACAGCAATGTAGAAATTGATAACTTACGCTCCCAAGTAGCTGAACTTAGTAGACAAAAAATGCAGCTGAGTGATCACATTAATATGGTAGCGAACGAAAATCGGAAGCTGTGGTCGCGTTTGTCACAAATAGCCAAAGAACAAGAAGCTATGACAAATCGAGCCAAAGATGATAAAAGCAGTACGCCACACTCCACAGGGGATGAAATGGACAGCCCTCGAGCTGCTAATCAAAACTTGATTCGTTCAAGAACATTTACCCAACATTCACCGAACCCAAATCTGAGATTAAAGGCAATAAATTTTGATAACATAGAAAAAGACGACGACCCAAGTCTTGAGGAAGTTTTACTTGTAGAAGCATCAGATGATGATAGCAGTAATAGAGACCTTAAGTCGGATGATATTATTGGGGTTTGTGAAACAGAACTGGGCTTTACCTACCTAAATGTTCTTAACGCTTCAATTGATGATGACTTCAACATTGAGGCCAAGAAATGCCTTGAAGGCTTACATAAAATAAGGCTGGAAGCCTTGCAGCAACAGCTGGACATTACGGCGACCTTATCAACTTTAGAAAATAGATTTGGTAGGTACTAAGAAAGACTATAGTGCATATGTGCTTTAATCTCTCTAATTTAGTTTTGCAAGGCTGTTCGGAATGCGCTAAAAATTCACCTAAACCGGAAATGGTTGATAAGAGTTTGGAAACCGATGACAGTGTGGCAGAAATATATAGCTATATGCCAAATTCAACAGAAGCAAAGGAGAGTACAACCAACGAGACGCAGGTACACTCAACTTCAATTGATTTCATAAAACTTAAACTTGCGGCAGACGAAGAAGACAAAGTATGCCCAATGTGTTCTGCAGTTTTTAATAGCTCAGTCACTTTTGATTCCTTTCGGAACCATGTTGAAAGCCATTTTATAGACGATTCACTAATGGAAACAGCCATTGATCATAATTTTGAACTAATTTCACACACCGTTGGTGATTTCTGACAAAGCAAGAAAATTTTCTTTTCCAGTGAGCTATAAATATTCAAAGTTATTTAATAAGAAAATGACAATTCAAAGTTCGCTTTATTCTATTGTTAAATTTGAACAATGTACATTTTGAGTAGTTTTTTGTTTCAATTACATACGTTACTTATAAAATATATGATATATATATACTTTTAAAATAAATTAAATATTCCAAAGAAAAGTGAACAAATGTTTAGAAAGTCACCACTACCCAACCTAGCTGCTGCAAATATTGAACAATATTGACTGCAGAGTCAAAATAAATCAAAAAAATGCAAAGTAAGTTTGGTAATTAAAGATTGATCGGAAGTGTACTGATTAATGGAATAATTCGCTTAGAACTAAACAACCTCGAAATTACGATGTATACAATGAGAAATACGTTCATCGGATTCACTTTTTTTTTTTTTTTTAAAAAAGACCAATTTGTAGATTTTCTATTTCAAACTGATATGAGAACACATTTTAGTAACATATTTTATTTAAGTAAACAAAAAATATGTTTCATATCACGATCAAAGACTGGCAGTTATATATTTAGGTACAGTTGATGAGCGTTATAAGCCTAGACCAACAGTTGGTTTGATATTGATTGGAATGCTATAAGAGCTTTTAACACGTTTAGGAATTTTTATATTTTGTAGTTTCAAAAAAGGTTTGACCGCCTCGAATTCTCTGTTCCTTCTTCCAATTTTACCACTCTTCCGGGAAACACCGCTTCAACCCTCAGCCAATAAAAAATCGTGTTTTAAAATATTTAATTTTCTTGTTGCGCCATCTATTAGCTCATGTCGATATGTCCAAAGGAGGTGTATTATTTTTAACATTCTCTTTCCCGGTGGGAAAACTGCCAACAGCAGAATTTTCACCATCCCTTGCGACCTCCTGGACATCCATGACCGCCAGTTTGACTGCAGGCCGCACATATACTCCTGTAGATGTCTTTACCGTAGCTTTTCTTATTTGCCCGTCAGCCGCCTTGAAAAATGTGAAGGCCCTCGTCTACAATGCTAACGATGTCACCTACACTTAATAGTTTTGAAGATTCAAACCATCGGGTCCTCTTCGTAAGTGTTGGTAAGTACTCTTGCACCCATCGTCTCCAGAATAGATTAGCAAGTTGCTGACTTTTTCTCCAACTCTTCCGCAGAATGAGGTCCTTGTCGTCAAAGACTCCCGGCAGCGTGCTACCATCAGCTGATCCCAAAAGAAAATGGTTCGGTGTTAATGCTTCATCTTCTTCTGCCTCCAATGGAACGTGCGTTAGAGGACGAGAATTGATAATGGCATCAACTTCAATTAGATAGGCCCTCAGTGTATCGTCTTTTACCGATCCGACGAGTCTCTCCCAACTACCTCCCATATGCGGAGCTGCATGAGGATTAAAAAACCACTGAGTTTCGGAAGAGTTAACTTTAGTCTAGTTTGCTTTTATCAAGTTGTTTGAATGCTTTCCCAAGCTCTCGGTAAGCACCTCGGAAATTCGTTCCGTTATCGGAGTAGAAGACCTTTGGGGTTCCACGTCTTGCCATGAAGCTCCGGATGCACATAATACACGCATCTGTTGACAAACTGCAGGCCACTTCCAAATGCACCGCTCGGATGGTTAAGTATGTATATAAGATTCCCAATCGTTTTTCAGTTCTTCTGCCAATAGTTACAGTCATCGGATCGAAGTAGTCCACCCCCACGTGAGTGAAAGGCGTGTATAAGCCGCCATCCTTCCTGGTGGTAATGGACCCATTTCTGAACACATCGATTTAACAATCTTTGCTGACAGCGAACACACTTTTGTCTAAACCTTCTCAACTCAGCGCGCAATCCTGGAATCCAGAAATGTTTCCTCATCTTATATAACACTGCTTCATGAAAATAATGATGATGTTGCTAATGATAATGTTTAATGAGCAGCCAAGTTAAGCTATGACATCTGAGTAGTAAAACAGGTCGTTGCGTATCGTAATCTATATGATCTACAGCATCAATTCTGCCTTTCATTCTAAGGAGCCCATCCGGATCCACAAACGGGGAGCTTTTATAAAGTAAACTTGACCTTTTGATGCTTCCGCCAGCTTTTAAAATTGCTAAATCTTCCGCGTATACTTGATTCTGCACTTACCTTATAAGAAACCGCTGCGATGATTTAAGTTCCAGAGATGTGAGCGAAGCAACGCATACTTCTTCACCTTTTACTCTCTTTCTTAAATTCTCAGTAAAGCGCAGTACCCAAGCAACTGTCCGTAGCAGACGAATCCAAGAGGAAAATCGTTCGATGTTTACCAGTGGCTGTCAACATGACTTATGAATAAAAACCGTGATCTTAATTCTTCTTTTGAATCTTTTGTAGAGAACGTGATGTTACCCGACCAAAAATCCTCCACAGTGGTTAAAAAAGTTGGTCTTTTAAACCACCTTTCTGTGGGCAAAAACGATGGCATCTTCTTCCACTTTGCGGCTTCTTCAGCCACGTTATCTTTGCTGGGGATCCAGCGCCATTCATTTAGATGGGAACTTTCTAATATCTCACCAATCCGCTACATTACGTATTGATTGTACCTTTTCGGATCTGTCCTGAGCCACACAAGTACCGTTCGTGAATCCGAGCAGAAAACTCTTCTTTCTCTCTTTAGCAGATTATGACTTCTCACTATTGTTGCCGCAAGCTTAACTCTCATGGCAGCCGCTTGGAGTTCCATACGCGGAATGGAAATGGGTCGCCTTGGTGCCACCTTGGTCTTAGCTCCAATTAGCTCAATGTCTACTGCACTGCCTGAGCGAAAACGAAAATATGCCACTGCCGCTATAGCTAGTTCACTAGCATCAACAAAGATGTGAAGTTGGATGGATGCATCATCTATTGCCGAAAGTAGACTGTAGCACCTGGGAACTTCTACATCTCGTCTACATAAAGTCGGTTGAGCCACTCCTCCCATTTGCCGTGGAGTCGATCGGGAATTACTCCATCCCAGATGCCGGATTGCCACACCTCTTGCAAGATAACTTTCAGAATTATCAGGTAATGCGCCAGAAAACCTAAGGGATCAAAAATTGACATTAAGATCTTTAAAAGTTCACGTTTGGTCGGTTTCCTCCATCCCCTTAAAATGTCTTCATGGATCTTGACAAAACGCAACGAATAAGTGAAGATATCTGGCTCGATCTTCCACCACATGCCAAGCACCTTCGCCACCTCATTGTCGTTATTGCTCATCAAGATTTGCTTCTCGGCTGTTGGTCCTTCACCCAGTTCCTCCATTACACGTCTTGAATTAGACAGCCAACCTCTGATGTGAAAACCACCTTTAGAGTGGATTAATTTAACTTCTTTCGCCAATTGTATAGCATCCTCTTCGGTATTGACACTGTCCATCAAATCGTCCATATAATGATGTTGAGTAATAGCCATGACTGCTCTCGGGTAGATGTCAGCGAACTCCTCAGCATTTTTGCTCTTAAGTTGATCCCTCTTCTCTCCATAAGAACCTCTGGCTCTGTAGGTCCTCCGTGCGCATTCGGACTTGGTGCAACATTTCGCTGATGTCCCCGTAGATAGCAACTGGTTTGCTGCGAAAAGAATAAAGTACGGCTGGCAAACTTACCAACAGATTTGGCCTTTTCAGCAGCAGAGAGTTTAATGACACAACCTTTTCTGTGGCTGCAGCGTCCCATACTAGACGCACCTTTTCTGGCTTGTTTTGATTCCTGATTATAAACGTAGGCAAGTACCAAATCCTCGGAAAAAGCTGCTTCAATTCCTCAAGTGTTAATTTACGAGCATAACCTTTATTCTAAAAGGTTCTCAAGTTGTTGATCCAGCTTCCTCCTCAGTTTCCTATCTGCGAATGTTTTCCTCTCGATGCACTCGTCTCTTCAAAGCCATTGGATAACTACCTGGAACCACCAAAAAAGACCATTCTCGAATCGGTTTCATTATTTTGCTTAGGGTTTCCAAAGCCTTTCTGTCGTGTATTTGTTCTATATACCCCTTGTTTGTACCATGACGTTCCAACGACAGAAACTTGATCACTTGATCATGAAGAAACCGCTCACATTTCCATGCCGAGTTGTGATACACCTGATGATTATTTTTGACTACTATAGTGCCACCACACACTACCATCCCAATCGTGTTTTCATAGCAATTGGTTTCTTTTTGCTTCCTTCGTGAATCTTAAGTGCTACTGCGAGATATTCACCGGAGACGGCAATCAACAACTTCGGCTGCACGTTCCGATATGTCTCTAAAGGAAGCCCTCTCGAATGTGCCAATCTCTTTTGCGCCTTCTCCGAATCAAATGATACCTTTGGTAAACTCAAATTTCTAAACGTTCTGACGCTTTCCAAGAGATACTGCTTCGATGGCATTATTGTCCTTTGCCGAGAAGAAATCATCATTGAAACTTTCTTTGATGCTTGTTCCACACGTACGACATCCGCAGTACACCTCAAGCACAATGGTTGCTGTGTCCTCTCAAGATCCAAACTCTCCGCAACATCTTCATCCAACAGGGTCAACGACGATCCACTATCCAAAAGGGCATATGTATCAAAATGTTTCCCATTTGCACTCAATGTTACTGGAGCGATCCGGAAAAGCATCCTGTTGACTTTGATGAGTATTGCACATTCGCTGAACTGGAGTTCCCATAAAATCGTGGAGTAGACTATGATGCCTGAGTCCACCTTCACTCACTGAACAACACCTTTTCTCATTACACCTTCTTCGTGATGAATGACGTAATCAGTTTTCACAAATGCTGTTCCTTTCAAATATTCCTTTGCTCGCGAATTGGTAGGTTTTTAAATTCTGAACATTCGTGTAGACGATGTCCTTGCTTGCAGAGATAGCATTCTGTCATCCCTTTGGAGCTTTGAGGTTGGTCATTGCGCACCTCTTGATGTGTATTGATATGTCCACGTCGTCGTTCAGCCCTTCCTTGAACCTCAGTCATGGTGGTCACCTTAAGAGCAGCACCTTTTACTCCTTTTAGCCAATCGCTGAAATCCTTTAAATTCTCACTCGAACTATGCTCTGTGTGTCTACCCCATTAGTTCGTCCAGTAACACCGGATTCGCTAAGTAATTATTTAAGTTTGCGGCTTTCATTGTTGACCCCAATTGATTGACCAAAACCGCATAGTGTACCAACGAAT
The DNA here is from genome assembly GCA_955652365.1 of Eristalinus aeneus. Lineage (NCBI taxonomy): Eukaryota > Metazoa > Arthropoda > Insecta > Diptera > Syrphidae > Eristalinus > Eristalinus aeneus. The sequence goes on along the minus strand of OY019130.1, from coordinate 61,074,415 downwards.
CAAATTTTTCCATTCTTGGTAATTGACTGGAACGAATCTTATTTATTATGGAATTAATTACCACTTTTGATCTTCCAAACAGCATTTCTAATGTCGAAATTGCCTCTGCAATTGTCTCAGGCATTGCTAGGCTACCTGGACTACTTCAACTCCTTGGGTACAGCTCATCATTGTTCGTCCGCGGCTTCGAATGGATGACACTGATGGCGAACGCTTGTGCAACTTGTTGTACCATAATACCATAATACCATGACAGTACCATAATATCTGCTGCACATCCTGCATAGTTCCACGAGTGATTTGCCACAGTAGCATCCACTGCAGCGCAAGAATAGTGGAACCATTTGTCACACTTGTCGCACTGTCCATTATGGAATCGGGTTCATCGCAGCATGCGCAAGAGGATAATTCTCTATCCTGAGATTCCATTCTAGAAAGTTCTACGACTTTTTAATCAGATCAACTTTTTTAAAGAAATTGTTAAAGTCCCGAGGCGGGCCCAAAGCAATAATAAAAAACCATTAAATAAACACAACTTAAAAACTTTATTTCACTTGTCTATTTTGCTTTTTATATTTCGTAGCTTTAAAAAAGGTCTGACCGCCTCGAATTCTCTGTTCCTTCTTCCAATTTCATCATTCTTCGGAGAAACACCGCTTCAACCCTCAGCCAATAAAAAAAATATTTGATTTTTTTGTTGTGCCATCTATTAGCTCATTTCGATATGTCCAAAGGAGGTATATTATTTTTAACAAAAATTATGATGCACAAGCGTTTCCAATAGCAGTTACGAATTCTCATTAGAGCTTTAATTAATTTGCACTGATTAACCAAAGTTCTGATGGCACATTCTATGCAATAGGTTAATTTCATACGTGAAAATGGAAAGTTAAGAAGTTAGCCCTAATATGTCAATATATACCAGTTACTCAGAAGTCATGCACTGTAAAGTAAGGAAAGGAATATGTTTTTTATACAAACAAGTGGCGTAATTTTTTTCCATGTCAATGTTGTTAAGTATATAAGTATATAACAATAAAAATAAATAATAAAGAATAATTATAATTATATGAAGCCACGAAAAGTTGTTTCGGGTCGGTATGGACCTGCATATATTTCCAAGAAAATTTCATTTTCAATATGTACAAGTGCACACATTGAAAATGGTTTCACAAAAGCTTTTCAATAAGAATGTCGAAATGTACATCTGTATCTATGAGGTGCGTTCAATATTTTCTCGGTATCGATATCAAGGAAAATGCGAATTCAATTTTAACTGTTTTTATTTTTCAATATAATCTCCCCTAACATCAATGCATTTGTTACACCTTGAGATAAGCTTTTTTAAACCCTCAAAAAAATAAATTTGCAGAATACCCATTTATTGCCGACTTGAATTCTTCATCCGAAAATCTTTTAAAATCCGGAAACAGGAAATAATCCCTAGGGGCAAGGTCTGGACTATAGGGTGAGTGTTGGATTTCTTTGAAACCACAATCTCGCGCAGCAGCACACCCGCTGCGTCTTTTCTTTTAAATTTTTCTCCCGCAAATTATGCAAAGTGGAAGCGTAGGATGTGGCATTGATGATTTCACCTTTTTTTGTACTCAATGAGCAAGATTCCCTTTGAGTCACAAAAGGGAATCTTCCCGGCAGACGGAGTGACTTTGAACTTCTTCGGGGGGTCTGTTCCTTTTTTATGCCACAGCATGGACTCTTGTTTACTTTCAGGGTCATGTTGCGTCCCCAGTCACAATTCGATCCATAACAACGTCCTCGTTCTCACTACACATCTGCAAAAGCTCTCTACAGCATGCGATTGTCCCTTTTGCGGAACGCCGGTAAACAGAAACCACCTCTTCATAAATAGTTTTTTTACTTTTCCCTTGCTTAGTGCGAAATTGAATTACAACGCGATGCTAAATTTTTACCATCATCGTCTCATTTGCCATTATGATTCTGTTTAACTTGAGATAAAAAGCGAAGTAATAATCACATTTATGTGAAATTTTACATGAATGCACTAAAATAATAGTATTACTTGATAAATAAGTCAATCTATATATGTAAGGTTGTCAAATATCCCCCTTCTGCTTTGTTGTCTTTTGAATTTTCATCATTTGAAAGGTCTTGATATAACCTACAAAACGACGCTATGCATGATTAGTTTGGATATAGTGTTCAACACTTATAGACGTGTAAACATGGAGTTCACTAACGCTGAAATTCGCGCTATTTTAAAGTTTTATATTAAATTGTTTTTATTTTCCAGTATTATCTCCTCTAACATCAAGGCAGGCAAATCCCCCAGAGAAACGTTCCGTGAGGTTAATGGTGTTTTGGGGGATGGTACTCTATTACTTTGAACCGCGGAGGAATGGTTTCGACGATTCAAAGCCGGTGAAAACGACACCATGGATAAGTCAGCCGGCGGAAGACCTCTGACGACGAATACCGATCGAATCATGGAAATCATCGAGTTAGACCGTTATGTGGCATCTCGTGACATCGCCTACAACATAGACGTAAGTCACCAAACCATTTTAAACCATCTGCAGAAGGCTGGATACAAAAAAAAAAAGCTTGATGTTTGCGGCATGATTTGACGCAAAAAAACTTCTGGGCCGAATCAACGCCTGCGATATACTGCTGAAACGAAACGAACTCAACCCATTTTTGAAGCAGTTGGTGACTGACGACGAAAAATGGATCCTATATGACAATATCAAGTAAAATCGGTCGTGGTTGAAGGCCGGTGAATCGTCCCAAACAGTGGCCAAGCCGAAATTGACAGCCAGAAAGGTTTTGCTGTAGGTTTGGTGGGATTGGAAGGGAATCATCCACTATGAGCTGCCCATATGGCCAGACGCTTAATTCTACCATCTACTGCGAACAACTAGATCACTTGAAGCAGGCGATAGACCAGAAGCGTCCAGAATTTCGAAACAGGAAGGGTGTAGTGTTTCACTAGCACAACGCCAGACCACAAACTTCGTTGACGACCCGGAAGGGAGATATTTGGCAAATATAACCACAGCTTCACCCCGATACCGAGAATATATTGAACGCCTCTCGTATATATCTGTACATTTTTGTTTATACCAGGTATATCGGTATGAGGTGAGCGTCAAGATACAAATGTCTCGATAGGGAACATTTGTTGTGTTTTTTTGTTTGTTTGCTATGACATCTGTGAAAAATATTTAGTATACATCAAGTCATTGAACAGGCAACATCATATTATTTCATCGTGTTAAAAATGTCAAATTTTGCACCAGAAAGTGACGATTTGCGGAAAGCATTAATTTTTTGTTTTCATTTGAAGAAAAATGCAAGATGGTTTCAACGGTTCAGAAATAATGATTTTGATGTGAGAAATGAAGAACGTGGAAGACCACCAAAAAAGTTTGAAGACGCCGAATTGCAAACGATACTGGATGGAGATGGAGATGACACTTTGAGTCAAAATTAAATGTTGCACAACAAACAATTTCTGACCATTTAAAAGCTATGGGAAAGATCTAAAAGTGTGGAAAATGGGTGCCACATGAATTGAATGAAAGACAGATGGAAAACCGAAAAAACACTTGTGAAATTTTGCTTCAAAGACACAAAAGAAAATCGGTTTTGCATCGGATTGTTACTGGCGATTAAAAATGGATTTATTTTAAGAATCCTAAACGGAAAAAATGATGGGTTAATCTGGGACAACCATCAACAACGACTGCAAAACCAGATCGATTCGGCAAGAAGACAATGCTGTATGTTTGGTGGGACCAGAAAGGTGTGCTGTACCACTAGCTCCTAAGACCTGGTGAAACCGTTAATTCTGATCGATTGATGATGACCAATTTGAACCATGCATTGATCGAGAAACGACCAGAATGGGCCGAAGACACGGCATGGTAATTTTGCTCCATGACAATGCACCTGCACACAAAGCAAAACCGGTTCAGGACACTTGGCTGGGAGCAGTTACCCCACCCGCCGTATTCACTAGACTTGGCTCCTTCCGACTACCATTTGTTTTCATCGATGGGACACACATTGGCTGAGCAGCACTTTGCTTTAAAAGACGAACAATGGTTTTCACAAATTGCCAGAAAGGTTGTCAAAATGTGTAGAAAACAATGGCCAATACTTTGAATAAAATGTTTTTACTTTCCCATTAATAATTAGTGTGTTATTTTCAAAAAAAAGCCGGTATACCTGGTATAATATATTTATGTTTCCGGGGTTATAAGGTGAAATGAATGAATGAAATTGTGTGTGTTATTTGGTTTTGGATTAAACGCAGAGAACGACGACTTATACTGATTGTTTGTTACTACTGTATAGAAGTGTCTTAACCACCTAAATAAGTATGTTAATTAAATTTGGGCTCATATACGAGAATAATAGTAACAAATTTTGATCTTTAGGAAGTACTGGGCTAATATTTCTTTAGAAATAAATAATCTAAAAAATTAATTTGCACCCGAAAAAAGGCGGGTACCCACGTTGAAAACAATGGATTATGCCCTAAAGTTGTGCAGAAATTCGAGACACTATATCAATTCAAAGCTCTAAAGAAGACCAAAAATCCCTAACGTAGTGCTGACATTAATATACAATAAGAAAATCGGTTCGATCCTCAAAAAGCTTTCAGAAATGATAGATAGTTTTTATTTCGTTATAAAATGTTTATATTGATATTAGCTATCGCACAGCATCTATTTCAGAGATTTGATATATCATATATCTTCCATCTGGAAAATGAGTTAAACTTATATTAAATCTATATAAATTTGATAGGAATTGAAGCAAACAAACTAAAGGAAAATACGACAAAAACCTTCAATGAAAATAAGAAAAAATAAATAAAAATAAATAAATAAATGATTAAATAAATCAATATATAAATAAATAAATAAATAAATACATAAAAAATAATAAATAGATAAATTATTAAATAAATAAACAAATAAATAAATAAACACATAAATAAATATATAAATAAACAAGTATATGAATAAATAAATAAATTAATATATTAATGTTTAACAAGTAAGGTAATGACATACGAAAGACGTTAAAGATATTGAGGAACACAATCAGTCAACTCATTGACTAGTGGATTGTCAGCAAAAGGACATGCATTATAAAACTTATCCGTCAGTCTTAATATTCGCTTATAAACCAGCTTAACACCCGCATTTTTGTGCAGTTTTAAGGTGGAGTAATCCCGAGGTAGGTCTAACATCATTTTTAGAACTTTGTTCTGAGCTATTTGTAATTGCTTGATGTGGCACAGTGCGGCTTTTCCCCATACTGGGCAACCGTAAAGCATAATTGCTTGGAATATGGATTTAAGAATGGTTAATTTGTTGGTGAAGGACAAAACAGATTTTCTGCTGTTCTGTTGTTTTTTGCAGTGCTTACTTTCTTAAGGGTTTGTTTGATGTTCTCATGAAAAATCAATTTGCTGTCAAGATGTAGTATTTTGTTATATACTTTACGGAGTTCTTCCACTCTACGCTGATTCCATTCACTCGTAAGCTAGTTCTAGGGAGAATACAAGGTTTCCTTTTTCGTGTCAAAAAGATCGCTTGTAATTTATCTTCATTGTACTTTATCTTCCATTTATCACAGTAACTAAAGACAATTTTCATCGCATATTTGAGATTCCTCTCAACGTTAAGAGCGAACACATGTGATGAAAATATAGCTGTGTCATCAGCAAAGATAGCAGTTTCACATTCGGGTAGTTCAGGAAAATCCGATACACTTCCATTATTAGTTCTCAAATCTGATACACCACTATTAGCATGGACTTGGAAACAACGATCAGACAGAAAACTTAGAACTATTTTACACAAATAAGGTAAATAATAATAAATAAGGTAATAAAGCTGATGCTGTCATCTTTAGGGGATCTTTGTTTATTAAAATAATACAACATTTCTATATATGTTAATAAAAATAGGTTTAATTAACTTACAATTTAATAATACTTTACTTATGAAAAATTTGTTTTGAAAATGAAATGAAATTCCACTAACCTATAATTTTTTCCTCCTGAAACCCGTAATAAATCAAGTTAGTTATTTAATCCGAAATTCAAAAATTCTAAATTTGATCGGACAGTCTGGGTGTGGATCATAAGTAATCCCGACAACTAAGATTGTAATGTTGTACTTAACAAAATAAATAACACAATACAAAGAAAGAATGAATAATTTCACTAAGTTAACTCATGAAATTGTAAACACTAAAAAAGAGATGACACAATAGAATACCGTAATTTCTACAATAGAATATCAGAAAAATAACGTTTAGATTGCTTATGTAGTTTAAAGGCAACGTGGAAGTTAACAACTTTAATTACAAAGTATTCCAGCTTCTGCAACCTGTTCCATTGTTGCAACGAAGAATTGTCTAAAAGAAAGAACAGGTTAAGTAGAAAAGTATTGAATAACTCCATCCAAATAATGCTGTGAATTATCAAAAAAGAACACAGCATAAGACAACGAATTGCGCTCGCATCCTAACTGCTAACACGGCAACTAGGTCAACACACGAAACCAATACTTTGTACATGCCGATGTTCGCAACCTAAGAAGTTTCTGTGGATGCAACAGGTTTAGTTTTAAGAATAATTGCAACAAAAATGTTGTCTTTAAGAATTACTCGACCATTAACAATTTTTTTTAGGATATATAATCTAGAAAAGAAAACTTTACCTTTCCAACTCTGCGACATCACAATTTGTTAGCACTAGTTACCTATATACAATGATCATTTGCTTAAACAAAAGTGTTTCGGAAGAAAATTTCTTTTTGTCTACTTTATATTCTAGAAGGATTTTCTCCAAAGCTGTGAATAAGATCGCTTTCAAATTTTATTATGACGCCTATCCCTTTACGGTACTAGCAAATTCTGCATTAAAGATAATAATAAAATTGAAGAATAAGCAAGAGGGGATACTACTTTGTTACTGCCTCTTCAGATGCACTTGTTTCCTAATATACGCTATGACCGCACCATACTAATATAATCCCATTTAAATTAAATTGATATATCGGTGTCAGCAAAGAGCACTCTTTAATAGGCACAGAAGAAAGTTAATTAGAGCTTCCGCACATCGGCATCACATGCCATAGAAGACAGTCGATAAGGAAGGAAGGAAGATGTGGCCAGTGCATCCCCTGTAACGCTGATTATATATTTTATATCTTTCTTGAAAAAAAACCTTTTTACACAAATTAATTCGATGACTGGAAATAGTTAAAATCGACCAGTTCAAGTTCAACAGTTGTGGTTAGTTAACTCTTTAATTTTGGCCTTAGTTATAGTGACTCGCCTTTCAATCTTCCAATTTAACATTGCCTAACCTAACGTATCGACACAAAGCAGTAAAATAAGAGTTGTAAGTTTAGACAAAGAATTTATATGAGCTTTCTTTAGGAATTCAATTTCATATTTCGCTTAAGGAAATTCGTCTTCACCGTGATAGACAAGAGGTACACTCTCTGGCATATCTATCTCTACCCTAAACCTCTGTTTTACGCATGCACACAGTTCTCCTTCCTTTATAATCATTCCTATTCGAAATACATTAATTGTATGCACGACTAAATAAAATCTTATCGCAAAATCCTTTTCAAGTTATTTACTTAGAAATTTCTCCTCGAACAACTAATTGTCGGTGGTATGCTGACTTTAAACATGGTCGTACAGACATCAACGATCCTGAACGTTCTGGAAGGCCAATTGAGGTGGTAAGACTTGAAAACGTCAATAAGGTGCACAAAATCGTTTTGAGAAACCGCAAAGTGAAATTGCGTGGGATAGCTAAAACCTTGAAGAAGGCAATGTGTACACTAATTTACATGAACAATTGTCTGTGAGAAAGCTGTTCTTGAAATGTCGATTGTTCTGAGAGCTGTTTTGCCAGTATAAACATGACTTTTTGCGTCAGTATGTCAAAATGAATGAAACATGTATTCGTCACTACACAACAGTCAGTGAACCATGCCCAAAGCATCCAAGACCCAAAGGTCGGCTGGCAAAGTAATGGCATCCATATTTTGAGATGCGCACGGAAATTTATTCATCGATTGTCTTGAGAAAGGCAAAACGATCAACAGCGAATACTACATGGCATTATTGGAAATTGCAAAAAAAAAACGGTCCCATATGAAGGAGAAAAATATTCTGTTTTACCAAAACATTGCACCGTGTCATAAGCCGTTGGCTACCATGGCCAAATTGTACGAATTGGGCTTTGAAATGCTTCCGCACACACCGTATTCTACAGATCTGGCCCCCAGTCTCTTTTCAGACCTCAAAGAGATGCTCGCTGGAAAAAAATATGGTGATCGCCGAAACTGAAGCCTATTTTGAGGAAAAAAAAATAAATGGTTATATAAAAAAGTATCGAAATGTAAAAATGTGATGAAAATTTGACAGGTATCATTTGAATGTTTGTACTTCCTAAAAATAAAATGGATTTGTTGTTAGTGGCGTCTTTTTGAGTGATGTGCTAAGTCGTCTCGGTGCGCCAAATGGAAAAAATACTTCTGTTAAGAAATTAAGTTGGTTTGGCTTTTATATTTTGTTTTTAGTATCACAAACTTCGTAAAAACCTCCACTAGTACTACTAAATGAGCAGGGTATCAAATGGTACCTCTTTTTTTTTCAATATATACACTAGAGTTGTGTAGTTCACGACCTAGATATTTCCTGGATAGTTCCGACATGTTCGGTAGCTCAAACATGACATATACATCGTGAATGTGTGAATTGAAACATCACGCAACTCAAAAAATTTATTTCAGACACTTGTATCAGTCGCAAATTTTGTTGTTTCTTGTGTATTTCTTTGTCTTCATTGTATGTATGAACACCATCAACTTTACGTCAAATACTGTATATTTCGGTGTGAAAAGAGAGAAATGCTAATATTTTCAACATATTCCTTCTTCTTCCTACATTATTTCTCCGGAGACTAATAAGTATTTGAGCCTAAACATGCTGATGGAACTATAAGTACATATTTCTATGGACATGTAACCAGTTAAGAGTCAACGTATTCCTTCTCCTCCTTACATTATTGTTCGGGAGACTAATACGTGTTTAAGCCTGAACATGCTGATGGAACTATTAGTACATAGTTCCATGGACATGTAACCAGTTTTGAGTCAACATATTCCTTCCCCTCCTTACACTATTGTTCGGGAGACTAATACGTGTTTAAGCCTGAACATGCTGATGGAACTATTAGTGCATAGTTCCATGGACATGTAACCAGTGGTGAGTAGTTCCGGAACTATGTCCGGAACTATATCAGTCCTGAAACTATATAGGTCCGGGAACTACATCGGTCCTGGAACTGTATAGATCCGGGAACTACATGGGTCCCGGAACTATATAGATCCGGGAACTACATGGGTCCCGGAACTGTATAGATCCGGGAACTACATCAGTCCCGGAACTATACAGATCCGGGAATTGTATAGATCCGGCAACAGCTAACATGTTGACCACTTTGTTTTGTTCATATTCCATGAAACATTTCCGATATTTTTGATTAGTTTTGCTGCTAGACAAATGCTCAAATCTTGTTCGGGTATATCAACGTCCTTTGAAATTTGAAACTAATTGTTTTAATTGTAACCGGCAGAAGAAAATTGGTAAACATGAATATAACATAATGTAGTAGTAGAAGTAGTTTATGGAGATTCAATTTTGAAACATTTACAATGTGTTCATTCTCTTATGAGGAATTACCTATACCACAAAGATCTCCTTGGAACTAAATAGGCCCTCGGAACTAAATAGATCCTTGAGACTAAATAGTTTCTTGAACTAGTTCCTTTCCACAAAGGAACCGTTCCATGTTCGGTCCGGCAAAGGAACTGTGTTGCGCAACTCTAATATACTAGGGAAGCGCAAAACTTACCTGTAATAAACGGTTAGGCCAACCAAGGGAATTAACCGTTTATTATAAACGTACATTCTACGCATGCTCTTAAATATTTCTTTACAAATTGATAAAGCCGCGGAAACTAATACCTTGCCTTAAGATGTACTAGAGTTTTATTATCTGAAAAATGTCCAACGAGATCATGACTATTTCTCAAAACTCTGTTTCGTACGCCTTTCGGCACCAAACAATATTCACATCTATGTTGAATTGCGGAGTCTTCATGTATTTTTCAGTGTTCGGACATTTTGAAACAATAATAGCAATATTTCTTATTTCTTCATCCTGTAATTGCAGAGAGTAGAGCTAATCTTAATCATTCACGCTGACTTTGAGAACTGTCATATTGACCATTTCAGGTTTCTTATATTCTTCATACAAGTGTCGCGAAACTGAATCGACGTGAGTCATCTTTTTCCCTGGCCGAAGTATAAACTCGTAGTCGAACTCTTGCGTCTGTAAGTTCTTCTTAGTAAGTTCTTTTTTTTCGTAGTCTGTTGCCAAAATGAAATGTTTTCTCAAAAGATACTGCCTAAACCTTTCTGCTGATTCTGCAACTACCAGAGTCTCCAATTCATAGCTAAGATACAAAGATCCTTCCTTTGAAGCCTTACAACTGAAATAAGCCACTGGATGTCTGTTTCTGTCTTCTATTTGTAGCAAAATTCCAGCTATACCCGTGGAACTAGCATCCGTATGCAATTCGCGCTCCCTACACAAATAGAGTATCTTATCTTGTTAGACCTGTTAAAAGTAATGTTAGCATTAAATAATCCTTAATAAATTTCCAAAAAAAAACTTGTCTGACCAATAAATTGTCTTGTTTGGTAACGTGCCATTTCGAATGATGTGTCCCAAAAACTATATTTGAGTTCGAAAAAATTTATATTTTAATATTCAATTCACACCCATTAAGTGTGTTAAGACCTTAAGACCAATTTCTGCAAACCTTCCTCAGCAGTTTTTGAGGGTAACACATTGTCGTCCATGTAACATACGATTGTACCTGGTTTCATTTCCTTTGTATCACTGCTCATCATCTTTTGTAATACAGCTGGTCCACATGGCATTGTTACGAATTCATTAGGTCCTTCGTGGGTAATAAAAACTGTAAGGTGAGTATGTTCTTTCTGTATAGGAATTTGATAATACCCGGATGGCAAATCGAGAATTGTGAAATACTTAAACCCCATTCCATAGACGGAATTGGAAACTTCACCTAAGATAATCGACACACATAGCACTGGGGATGCATATTCTGAATTTGATTCTCTTATTGTGCCATTTTCGAGATTTTTTTTTATTTCAGTCAAAGTTTGTCTTTTGGCGCACTGAACTTTATACCGCTGATGGATGTGCGACCCAATTCATTTAAACTTATTGAAAAGCATGACCGGTATTTATTAAAGTAAGGCCAATAAAGTATTTACTTCACAATGTTCACTTGTGCACTGATGTGCATGCATCAGTGGATGAAATATTGCTATTCCAGTTTACTGTTTTTGTAATATCTTTTGACAAATTGTTGTTTTCTCTTCATTGACAGATCTTCGCAAAAACAGATTTAAAATATCTTTGCTTATAAGAAAAGGTTCAATAAGACAGCAATATCCTACAACCAGGGCACGCACTGTAAACATTAAGAATCTATTTCAGTGGAGCCACCGCTTTAAATTTTCCACCACTTTGCAGTCCATCACTTCAAATTTTCAACAGCCTCTTTCCCTGCCAGAATCAAATAGTGCTACATAACTGATTTTGTGTTAACAATCTATTGGTGTCACATCCAGTATTATAATGACGCCATTTTCCTTTCCTGGAGTTTTACCTCTTTACTTGGCTCACGTATGTATTTATCTATATTAAGATTATTGGTTCATTGTCTTTTCCTGGTTTATGTACACTCTCTCGCCTAGTGACGCATTGTTCTTTGCCAGAGCCAATTCGTGCGTTCGTTCATTATTAGTCTTTGGATATTGTAGGGTTTCATGTTGGTTTTTGTTTCTAGTCCTAAATTACCTCGAATACTGTCCGGCCATTTCAGTTATTATTATTATATTATTTCGATTATTTGTAACATGCCGGACCATTATTTTTGGAGCCGCGGTCATAAGGAGTGCCCTATCGTCCCAATTGTAGATTGCCCTATAGCTTCAACTCGACTAAGTCAACACTCTGTTGTTGAGGATGTAATGGGTTCTGGTAAAAATATCAGCATCCGCAATTTTTTTTTAATACTACAATTAATGCGCGATTGTGCTGTTCGTTCCTGCTGTTACGTATCATCGTGCGCTGCAGTTCAATGAGACCTTTTTCTCGTCGAATTGAATCCCATTCTCTATCTCTAAGAGCATCATCGCCTAGAGTGATTATCCCCGAAGTAGACGGTTGATGATTCTGTAATACGAGTATCTGTGTTGTTATTCCGGTGTTTATGACGGATTCTAATAGATTGTTTTAGATTGATTTGATTTTTTTATTTAGGTCCCTATCTTTCAATATAATAAAAAAAAAATGTTCTCTTTTTTATGATTTTATTATAATATATGTATGCACATTTGTCAACCCACAAAAGAACCTAACTATCCCCAAAAGAAATAAACCAATATACTTTTTACCCTTTTACATTTCATTAAACATAAGAAAGCAATAAATACTTTTCTTGAAATTTTCCATTTCGATTGTTTCATAACTTTTATCAAGCCGCTTATGACAGAGACAACCATTTCTTACTAATAATTGATAACCTTATTAACTTGAATATGTTTTTAACGAACTATTTTGTTAATCGAAACCATAAATGCACCCGTACCGCATCCCGATCACAACGTCTTAGTCATACGCGCCAAAAATAAATAAAATATGTTACACGTTATGAGCTCAGGGTTTCTTTTAAGTTTTTTATTTAAATTGCTGGATTAACAAGACTAGTTTTTATTTAAACCTGTTTACCGCCACAGTCAGTTAAAGAGTGTAATTTTATATACATATATTGGCATGAGATAAGCTTGTCTCTTATACCAACTTTTATATTTATCTTTCTGCTCTTAAATACGTATATATGCATATAAAGATCACAACAACAACTAACTTATCAATAAGTAAAATAAATGTATTCCTTTATTTAACCGTTGTTCGTTGTAACAAAAGGAAAATTGTGGCTTTATAGGGGTTTTCGCAGATACATGCCGAACTCACTACCTTCTTCATCCGATTTGGCTTCCAGCAAGAAATCCAAGGCGGTTTAACGCAAATGTGTAAGGTGTGTCCAGCACAGCTAATCCTGTTTTTAATTTCTTCTACGCAATTTATTAAGAATATAATATTCACAGAATTATTTGTAACAAATGTATGAACTTTTCCTTGTAAGCCCCATTCTAATATAACCATTTCTAAAGACAGAGCTTAGTTTTCCGCGGTGTGTTTCTCATCCATGTACCCACGTGGCCTATAATAGCGTATGCACTCTTTTGCGATTTTTCTTTTTATAGAGTTGTGCAACACTTTTTTGCCGGAGCGAACATTGAACGGTTCCTTTACGGAAAGGAACTAGTTCCGAGGAACTATTTAGTTCCATTTACAAATTGATATTGCGTGTGTTGAAGTACTTTTTGTTTTAAATCTGTCATATTTTAATCCGGTGTCTCTTATTAAAATTGTTGAAACTGTCTTGGATCAATATTGGTCATAATACATAACTGAATTTGGAGTACCTCAAGGTTCCGCTCTTGGCCCCATCATGTTCAATATCTTTATTTCCGATATACCAATACATACTGGAAACACTTTTCTTGCTTTGTTTGCTGATGATACGGCGCTGTTCTCATCCAATATCTTAGCACAGGACACTATAACTTTGTTAAGAATTCACTTCACATTTTTCAAAATAGTAGCAGTAGTAAATGGAAAATAAAGCTAAATGCTGACAAGTCTCAGACTATGTGGTTTACTAGTTTAACTCCCAAAATAAAAGATATAATCACAGGAGCAAATTAAAACTCAATGTTTGTAGTTATTAATATATATTCCAACACAATGTTTCCAAATAACGTTAATATTTACTGGTTTGACAATATCTTAGGAATAACAAGTTATCCGTCAGGATCAAGCACGATCTACTTCTGCTGCAAGTCTACACACGACTGCCTGATAGTTTTGTTTTTCTTGTCGTTCTCGCTCTCTTTGTTTCCCCTCTCTTCTCGTTACAGTTTCGGCCATCCTGGAAGTCTTCGTCGTCCTCGTCGAAGACAAGGTTTAACTGGATCCAAGGTTCCATTCTCATAGTTTTTTGCTTTCCGGTGGTTCTGATCATGACGTTCCTTTTGTATCTGTTTCTTCCTCTTAGTTTATTAAATTCTTTCCTCGCAGTACTTCGTCCATTATTGTTCCAGTAACGGATGTGTTTTCTGCGACTGCGTCAAGTTGACTGTCACCCGTCGATCCCGGAGCCAAGTTGCCATCATGAGGTATAACCCACGTTTTGACGCTCATTTTCTCACCCGATGAGAAATTTCTCCGACCCCTTCGTGGACAAACCTCTAGTCCTTAACTCACTCTGGACTTGTTTTACTTTAAGTCTTTCCATTTACTCTAGAATAAATTAAACAAACCAATTGAGTATCCTAATATTTCATAACTTGCATTAATAACTATTCATCTCGACAGCAGTAATTTCTGTTTCGTTCAATCGAACTTTGACTTACTTATCTAACTACAGTCATAATGCGCATGTAGTTGTATGCAATCCCAATAAGTTCCTAACTCCACCACCACTCTTCCGTAGATTAATCAGTTTCCACACAAGCAATGAATTATTTTACTATTGTGTGCGTATATTCTTCTTCTGTTTTCAAAATTCCACCGCTACTCATAGGACCGTTCATTAACAATTAACGATTTCTGCGAGAAAATGTGTTAATAAACAACGGGCTCTTCGTACACCGAAAATCCTTTGTTCCTTATGTTATGCAGTCAGTAAGTTGGAACATCGCGAAACCAATTATACATTCTGTAAACTATATTTTCCTTGTTATTAATAAATAATTATTTAGTACAATCAGTATGGTAAACTGGGGTACATTCGTCATCGGGGCATATTCGGCACAGTCGTTTTTTGACTGGATGCACTTCGAATTAAGAATTAAAAATAACACTTTACTAAAGCAATGAATACGCTCTAAGTTTGACATTTGCAGATTCGAGTCAAAAAAAGTTGTATATTGTATTGTGCAGTTTCGTGTGTTTTTGGATCTACGATATAATTTCAGCTGTTTGATAAGTAAGTGAATTTTATATTAAAAAATTAAGTGTAAACAATCCTAGTTTCATTGATTATGTACCAAAATTAGTAAGGAAGTGGATTTTAGTTAAAAAAATTAATGCATTTGTGATTGAAATGTGCCCATAATTGCTTTGAGCAACTGGGGTAGATTCATCACTTTTGTTGGGGGACATTCAGCAGATGCCGAATGTACCCCGGATTTTACAAAAATATCTTGTTTCTAATTCTGCAGATATGGTTCGAACATATAAGAAGAAAACAAATAGAACAAACAAGAAGATTCGGTCCCAATTGCGATTCAGGATATTGTAAAGAAAAGAGAAACGATTTCTTCTGCCGCGAGGAAATATGATATAAAACGACAGACCCTACAATCTAGGCTAAAAAACGATATCCGTTGAGAGGATCATCAGATTCTGAATCCAAAAACGAATTCAAGTTTCAATCTAAGTACACCTCTCAACAAACATTCACAAAAGTTCAAGAAGAGGAACTCTCATTATATGCCAAAAAGTCTGCGTTCTACCACTTTGGTTTAACTTATTTCGCATTCCGAAAACTTGCATATGAATTTGCAATTAAAAATAACTTGTCATATCCAAGCAATTGGAATTCACCAAAGCAAGCTTCCGAAGATTGGCTTTATGGGTTCTCAAACAATTTCATTGAGAAAGCTAGAAAACATAAGCGTGGCTCGAGTTAAAGGGCTTAATAAAGTCGAAATTTACTTTAACAATATTCGGAAGCTTTATGAGAAATATAGTTTTCTTCCAAAAGATATCTATAACCTGGATAAATCCGGAATAACGATAGTGTTGGATACACTAAAGGTAAAATGATACCTGATGTAGATTGATTTTTAAATTTGAACGATTTTTAATAACTTGGTAACAGGTGCTTGCAAAAAAGGTCAGAGAAGTGTTTGTCAGGTCACTTCGGCTGAACGAGGCACTCTCGTCACGGTTGTAGGCATCAAAAATGCAATTGGGAACCACTTGCCTCCAGTTTATGTGTACCCACGACAGAGGCATAATCCAAGGTTTGCGATCGGAAGCTTCCCCGGATCGTTAGTCCTGCTAAGTAAGAGTGGTCCGAGATATTTATAAATGTCCTGCAACACGTACAAAGAACACTAATTGCTCTCTGACTAATCCAATACTTTTAATATTGGATAACCATTCCTCACATTGTAGTTTGTATATGTATGTATGGTATAATTATCTTAAACTCTGCCTCCACACACTTCTCATCGACTTCAGCCTCTCAATGTGCCTGTGTTTGGTCCCTTCAAAAAGTTTTGTAGAACAACATTCAATGATTTTTTGTCGTCTAATAATCACAATTTATTACATAGCTGGGTTGACAAAAGGTCAACTAAGAGGTCGACATTTCTGAGGTACTTTTAAGTATATTAAATTTACGAACATCTGGTTCTGCATATCAGATTTTTTTTATAGAAGTAATACCACTTGGAGTTTATATTACATTTACCTGAAGTTAACAAAAATCCAAGAAAAACTTAACATAGCTTATAAATTCTCTAAATTCTTATGTTTTTCCATTTTGTTCATAAATCGAACGATATTTCATAATAAATATTCTGCTAATGGCAGTAATTTTAAAAAAAATATACATTTAGTCTCCATAAGTAATAGGTATACCGGTATGAAATGAAACTTTTAATTGACTTGGTTTAATTACGTTGCGAAAACGCAACATAGGGACAATCGCTGAAATTTTAGTATGCTCTGAAAAAAAAGTTATGATTGACAGCTTTCTTGTCTCCGTCAGTTTTTTATTCAAATATTTGTGGTGCTTTATTGTGGTGTGTGCAATAGCGTTGTGGTCGATTTATAAGGTTGAATTTGATTTGAATATTGTTCTGAAGCTTGCAACAATTGTACATAATGGTATGTACCATATGTATAGTAATTTTTTACGGTCATACGAGTACATTTATGACACATTTGTGGTTTTTGATAACTGTTTTAGAGTTACAAGAAATATCGCGATAATCCCAAAAGGCCTTTGACTCTGAGAAAACTTGAAGCAATTGTTGAAGACATCGATATGTATGAGGAAATAGACATTTGTTATATACCACCCGAAGTAGATGGCCATTATTTAAAAACGCAATAGACTCCGCAATAGTGAATGCTTGGAACCTACACAGAATAGTGTACGCGAAAAACCCTATTTCTCAAGTTTCATAGGTACCAATAAATGCAATACAAAATGTTTTCAAGGTCGCGGTTCAACATCGGCTTTACCATCCACTTCGCGATTAGACAATGTTGGTCATGTTATTGAGAGGAATCGTGAAAATCGGAGAAGACGCTGTAGAGTTTGTAAGAGCACAACGGTATTTATGTGAAACAAATGCGCTATTCCACTATATTCTCATTGTTTTAAAACGTATCATATTTAATTTTATTTCATACGCATTGTCCCAATGTTGCGTTAACGCAACACTAAAACAGAGGGCGTGGTTGATTGAAAAAAAAAGAAAAAAATATGCACAATGTTTATAAACAATTAAGAAAATGGATATATATTTAAATATTGGTAATTTTCTGAGTATTTGTTTAAATGGTCCTAAATGGGTTAAATTGAAGACAAATATTGAATCTGCATCATGAGCCAAAAAAATTTATATTTAACAACGAAAGTATTGTATGATAAACAAAAAACTGACGAATGTGCTCCAGTTTTCAGTTTTGGTTTCTCTGTATGTCGCTCTTGTCCGCTATTAAAAGTTCTGGTGATCATCGGTGAATTGTGGTGCGTCGCTATGTAATTAACAATTGGCGAATCTCCGACGGTAACGCTAGTAGTTGAGGACCCGACTTTAGACTGGCCCGACGAGGGACTTTGTTTTCCTTTCTATTTTTTTATGTCCCTGCATTCCAGGCATAACATAACATTTTTTGGTGGCAGCGGTGGGATCCAACAAAGTCAAAGACGAGCACCTGATGATGACGAGGATAGTTGTTTTGTAAGTACTGTGATTGTACCGTTTATATTCAAAATAAGCAATTGAATGAAAGGTTCATATGTTCCCAAGATTTCGAGCATTAAATCAAAACGGGTCTGACAGCGAAGAATTAGAAGATAGCTTAGACACAGGTTGTGAGGAAATAGGTCGATAGATAACAACTTAAACGAAAAATTAGATAAAACGGCAGATGTTTCAATAGGTGTATTTACATCTTTCATTCCTACCTTCAATGGTAAAAGTGATGACGTTTTTAACTTCATCGACTCGTGCAATTATGCTATCGAATTAGTATCAGAGGCACAGAAAAGAATATTATTCAAATTCATTACAACAAAAATACACGGCAATGCGTCGGCTATTTTAATGAATAAGGAAATAGATAACTGGGAATCGTAAAAAAACGAGCTAACAGTAGTATACCAGAAGCCTCATAGCACACTCCAGTCGCATAGCAAAATAGTAAGAATATGTAGTACATTATTGGTGGAAACTCTTCACTCTTCTTAAAGTGGAACATAAAGCTGGCCATATTGAATATATCCAAAATGAAACATTGACTATCTTCATTAATGGACTAAAATAAATTAATGGCAAAAATAAATTTCCAAGAAAGAGTTTGTTATATTTGCGATAAACCTGGTCACATTGCAAAATTTTGCAGAAGTAAACGAAGTAAACCGAACCAAAGGCAAGTAAACGAAAATAGATGTTCAAGTATTTCAAATCGTAATAACACGTTAAACGAAAGTAGAGGTCCAAGTACCTCGAATCGTAATCAGTTCAAACGGGAAAACTTTCAGTAAGCTGTATGAGTAACGAGGCACCCATACAGCTTAGAGCTTTGGATAGTTATGAAAGTCCTCATGTATTAATTAAGATTAATGGAGATGTTAAAAAGGTAATATTAGGTACAGGTGCAGAGGTGTCCCTCATAAAAGCAAAAAGTGTTTATCAAAAAGATGTGGATGTGAAAAAGAAATTTAATTTTAGTTGAATAGGCGGTCGTAAGTGCGAGAGTTTAGGTCAGACCGAAGCAAATATCGAGTTTATTGCAAGTTGGAAGAACTATACCTGCAACCATATCTTTTCAAGTAATCAGAAATAACTTGTTGTAAAATTATGACGGATTAATAGGAAACCACTTCCCAAGAGAAGGTGGATTGTCTATAATCTACGAGAAAAATATAAACAGTGGGAAACTTGGTGCAATATCACTGAGATACAGTATTGAAGATGTAGGGACTTTAGAACAAAAAAACAACACACAAAAACAACATTGCGATGTTTTGCACACAAACTCTTTATTGCAACTGACCCCTGAGGAAAAGCATAACAAAGCTTTTATGCGAGAGTAACAAAACTGAAATACATGATAAAATAATGTTGTCTGAACGAAGTATTGTCATTCGATTCCTAAACCGTTTGGTAAGTAACGAGAGAATAACTGATCATGAAATTGCATAGGGTGGGCAATATTAGGGATCACATTTCAATGCGATTTGTCGAAAATATGCTATAATGTGTGAGCCTTACAGCTCGTCCATCCTGACTATAAATCGACCCCGATTTTCCACCGTGTGCAAAGTCATTTACAAACATCATTTCGTAATACTGTATCATTATAAAGAGTATATAAACAAATTCATAAGTCAAATGTCGTAAACGATCCTTTAAAATAATTCATAATATAACTTAACTTATAACTTTTCACGAAAACTCAATACTAACATTCTCAGAATGAGTCTATTAAAACCAATTTCAACAATTGCTTTTAAATTTACAAATCGATCGAAGTTGAACATATGACCTATGTATACAAATTCATGGACTTTAACAAAAATTATTCATGTATATTTTCTTTTCGACAACAATTTTATGGAAATTGATAATAAAAATGCGTTCATAGTTCTTAGAATTAAGGAAGATACTAAAGTACTATAGGAAAATACTATTATGAAATAACATATGGCTTCATGTTTTCTTGAGAAGCAACTCCTTCTTAACGATTTCTCGATATTTGCAGATTTTCTAAGTCTCTTATTAGGTATCGGTCGTTCGGAAAAATTTTGACTACTTCGTATGGGCCTTTATACTCTGCAATAAGTTTTTTATTCAAAACGGGGGTACCAACAACATTTTTTATTAGGACGTAATCACCTACTTTATAAGAAAATGGTTTTTTATGTCGCCTGTCAAAACTAACTTTATTCGATTGCTGGCTACGAATAGTTTTCTCAAGTGCTGTTTGTCTTATGGAATTCAAGTTTCTAGGTTCATCAAAGATTACATTTTGCTCAAGGTGCTCGCGGACTCTATCAACGACTTTAGCCTTTTGGGGCACACCAAACAACAGCATACTTGGGCTAAAGGCGGTACTTTTATTCACTAGATTGTTGAGACCAAACTCAACCTTTTTCAAATGGACTGACCAATCACCAGGATTTAGTTCACTCTCTTTAGACAACATTGGTATTAGTGTCCTGTTAATACGTTCCACTTGGCCGTTTGATTGTGGGGAACTTGTTGCGACTTTTATATGCTGAATACCATAGCTCTTACAGAAATTCAGAAAATCTTCAGATGTGAAACAGGTTCCTCGGTCGGAAATCAAACGTGTAGGCTTGCTATAGGCCGAAAAATAAGATTCGAGACACTTTACCACTTCAGCAGTACTTGTGCTTTTTACTGCGTAAAGTTTTGCAAATTTAGAAAAACCATCGACTATTAAGAAAACGTGTCTAAAGTTTTGACCTGAAGTTGGTAATGGGCCAAGATGGTCAACATGGATGGTTTCAAAAGGTTTATCACCTTTCGGAATGTTATGTAAAACACCTTCCTTTTTACCCGAAACTGAAGAAAACTGCATGCATTTCAGGCATCCATTAATGTAGTTCCGTATTTTTGAATTCATCAAAGGAAACCAGTAAGTTTTCTTTAAAAAATGATAGCACTTTTCTACACCTGCATGGCAAAGAGCGTCATGATGCGTCTGGATAACATTCCTTTATATCAACGTTGGAACATAAAACAAAACTTGGTGGTTGAGCTTCCGATATACTAAACCGTTTATTAGTTCATAAAGAGAACTTTCTCTCTGCTCTAACATATCTACCAGTTTTCTTATTGTAGGATCTTTCTGTTAGGACGCGGCCAAAACATGCTCGAAGGAATCAGGTTCTATAAAAAGTATGTTATGGCATCTACTTAGAGCATCTACATGTGTCATTTTCTTACCATCTCGATGCTCTATGACATAATCGTAGTCCTGCAATTCTAAAGCCCAACGAGAGATCCTATGGTTTATTAGCTTCTTGTTTAGTGTGAGCGTTAATGATTTACAATCAGTTAGTATTTTGAACTTAATACCGGTAAGATAAATTTTAAAACGTCTCAAGGCATAAATTATCGCCAAAGTTTCTAACTCGTATGAATGGTATTTAGATTCCGGAGCTGTTGCGCGTTATCTTGCTGGCGTTGCATCAAAACTGCACCGAATCCCAAATTGCTGGCATCACAATGCAGCTCAGTCTCTGCTTGGGGATTATAAATACTGAGTAATGGAGCATTGACCAACTTCTTCTTTAAAGTTTCAAATGCATGCAATTCCTTCTCCCCAAAAACGAAACTGGCATCCTTCTTTAATAGGTCGTATAAGGGTTTCGACAAAATAGAAAAATCTTTGATAAATTTCCGGAAATACGAGCACAATCCTAAAAAGGAATGTACTCTTTTGATGTTTGTAGATATGGGAAACTTAGATACAGCTATCAAGCCAGTGACATTCGGACCTATACCATTACTCGAAACTTCGAACCTTAAATAGGTAATTTTTTGGAACATAAACAAACATTTATCGTAACGCAATTGTAGCTTTTGTTGCATAACTATAGACATAACTTTTTCCAAAATAAGTAAGTGTTCTTCTTTTGTTTCGGTAGCTATGAGTAAATCATCAATGTATACAAGTAATTTTGAGGAATTAATAAGATCTTTAAAAATAGAGTTAATAAATCGTTGAAAAACGGAGGGGGCATTTTTCAACCTGAATGGCATGCGTAAATATTCAAATTGTCCTAGAGGTGTAATGAAAGAAGTGTATTTAACTAAGCTCTCGGACATTTTCACGTGATGAAACCCACTTTCAAGATCGAGAAGGGAGAAATAATTTTTGTCCCTCAATCGATCCAAGTGATCCTCAATAAGTGGCAACGGAAAATTGTCTTTAACTGTGACTTTATTAAGTTGCCGAAAATCTACGCAAAGACGCATTTCACCGTTTTTCTTCCTTGCTAAAACTATCGGAGACGCAAAGGGGGAATTACTCTCAAGGATGATTTTGTTTTGAAGTAACTCATTTAAGATCTTCTGTAATTCCAACTTATGCATGTAAGGCAATCGTCTAGGTGTGCAATTGAAAATACTCTTCGGATCTGTCAAAGTTATTGGATTGGTATGAAAACTTATTGTTTGTACTCCCGATGACTAAACTTTTTATTTTATTTTTTTCTTCCCACGTAAAATTTTTGTTTATGTTTAATGAAGGGTTTTCATCGCGGTCATTGCATGCATCGATATTAAGAATTTCCATAAAACTGTTGTTCAAATTATTATCAAAAGGCTCTTCTTCAAAACTAACTGATTTCTCTAAAGCTAATTTAATATTACTCTTCTTTAAAAAGTCCCTACTTAAAATAATAACATTTTTCATAGATTCATTTTTAACAACATGCAAACATAATTCAATTAAATTACTTTTAACTTCGATTCTACAATACACCTTTCCAAAAATTACTAATCTACTATTGTTAATACCCACATAGTCTTCCATGGCTGGTTCAAGTGATGTCATCAGATAGGATGGGATATATTTCTGCTGCACGAAGCTTATTGGACTCCCTGTGTCGATCATAGTCATCGCCTTTAATATCATACTGGCTGCTCCGCAATCGTTGTGAAGAAACTCATAATTGAAGAAGCCGTTGAAATTTTGTAGAAATGTTTCTTGATTCTCCATCGCTGATTCTGGATCTTGAAGGATCATTATTGGTTTTGAAGTTCGTTGAGGGCAGTCCTTAACATGATGGTTTCTTTGCCCACAATGATAACACGATCCCCGTTCTCTGGCCGGCTTAGGACAATTGGTGGCAACATGTCCAACATCACTGCAGTTGTAGCACTTGATGATGTTTCTGTTTCGGAACTTCACAACTGGTTTTGGTTGAAAAGTAGTTCGTGTAAAAACTGGAGCCTGCGTTGTTGACTGATGTTCAGACTTCATTTTCTCGTACCTCCTCAAGACAGCTTTAAGTTCCACGATAGTGTTTGCTGTGAACAATATCTGTTTATTAAAAGTGGAATCAGGGATACCTTTCACTATATAGTTAATAACATCCTGCTCCTCGATGTTAGCTGAAGAAGCGATCTCTTGCATCGCCAAGACATATTGCTGAAAATTTTCTTCCTTGAGTTTCTTCCTTTTACGCAGGGCATTGTGAACATCTGTGGCGGTGACATGTTGGTGAAACTCTGATAACAGAGAATTCTTTAATTCGATCCATGAGCGACATGATGTAGATCGGAGATACAGTTTTGCTGTGCCCGTTAACAACCGTTGGGCGTATATGAAGCACTTGGAATCATAAAAATTATGCAATTGCTTTGCATCTTCAAAATTTTTTATCCACGTGGTGATGGAGTAGGTGTCGTTTCCAGAAAACTTCGGGAGGGACTCTTCGATATCCCTAAGAGAATATGTCGGCTGGACTCCTTCTGCTGTATTATTCAGCTTAATCAGTCTTAACTGAAGTTATCTTACTTCTTCTTTTATCGTCACGAGGTTGCATAAATTTTCCAATTGCTCTGACACGATGCTATTTTCATCTTCTCTTTCCGATCTACTCATATTTAAATCCGAGTTCAAACTTTCGATCACATTAATCGGGAAAAATTGATCCAACTAGGCTTCATTAAATTTTTCAACAGCTTGTTCTAGTCTCACTTTCAACGTGTTTTTTGCACCACTTGTAGACAATGCTATTTCGGCCAATTTTTCTTTTAATTGGGCCACCGTTGCAAACATTAAAAACTCTCCTACAGCTGCCATATTATTTAACACATTTAACACAATAAAATAATCGAAAACTCAACATAAAACTTAAACTTTTTCTTAATTTACTTTGGGTCAACTAATCCCACTTCTGATTTATTTGTAGGGACTTTAGAACAAAAAAACAACACACAAAAACAACATTGCGATGTTTTGCACACAAACTCTTTATTGCAACTGACCCCTGAGGAAAAGCATAACAAAGCTTTTATGCGAGAGTAACAAAACTGAAATACATGATAAAATAATGTTGTCTGAACGAAGTATTGTCATTCGATTCCTAAACTTTTTGCTAAGTAAAGAGAGAATAACTGATCATGAAATTGCATAGGGT
This sequence comes from Eristalinus aeneus, assembly GCA_955652365.1. Classification (NCBI taxonomy): domain Eukaryota; kingdom Metazoa; phylum Arthropoda; class Insecta; order Diptera; family Syrphidae; genus Eristalinus; species Eristalinus aeneus. The sequence goes on along the minus strand of OY019130.1, from coordinate 61,049,729 downwards.
GGGCAATATTAGGGATCACATTTCAATGCGATTTGTCGAAAATATGCTATAATGTGTGAGCCTTACAAAGAGAATAAAGTGAAGGAAAGATCTGAAGTGTTCAGAACTGTAAAAGTCGATGAGACTTTAAACAAAGAAATTGTAATTCCACAACAGGAAATTACCGACGGAATCATGGTACCAAACTGCATTACACATACCATAGTAATAATGGTAAGTGTTTAGTATCAATAGTCAACAAAACAGATGAGCCCTTTAATATTAAAGATATCGAAGTAAAGGGAAATAATCTTACTGATTTTAAAATCTTAGATCACGGATCGTATCAGGAAACATAAAAAAAGAACATTTAACTAAGGAAGAAAAGGACAGCTTAATAGATATTGTGAAGAATTATAGTGACATTTTCAGTATTGAAAACGAAAAACTCTCTAAAACAGGGGTCATCAAACACAGAATTCGGATACAAAATAACTCTGCGCCCATCTTCACGAAAACCTATAGGTATTCTAAAGTTCACGATGCAGAATAACGCAAACAAATAAACAAGTTTAAAGAAATAGTTGTTTACCTTGCAGCTCCCGCTCTGGAAAGTTCCTAAAAAGTGGGATGCGAGTAAAAAAAAGAAGTGGCGAATGGTAATAGATTACCGCAAGTTAGATTAAATAACAATTGCCAAATATTAATGAAATACTCGATCAGTTGGGGAAATCAAAATATTTCTCCACTTTGGACTTAACGTCCGGGTTCCACCAAATCCCTGTTGAGGAAGAGGACATTGAAAAGACCGCATTTAGTACTCCCTATGGTCATTTTTAATACACCAGATTGCCATTCGGATTGAGAAATGAGCCTGCCGACTGATGAACACGGTTTTATCAGGCCTACAGGGAATAAAATGCTTTGTATATCCAGATGATATTGTAATTTTCGGACAGAATCTAAAAGAGCATAACGAAAAGCTGATAGAAGTCTTTGAGCAATTGCGAAAAGCAAATTTAAGATTACAACCCGATAAATGCGAATTCTTGAGGAAAGAAGTATCGTATTAAGGGCATGTAATTACAGATGTGGGGTTAAGCCCGATCAAAAATCAAAAGCATTAATCAAATAGAACCACCGAAAAACGTCAAGGGTATACGGTCATTCCTTGGAGTGATCGGATATTACAGAAAATTTATAAAAAAACTATAGTCAGGTTGCAGAGCCATTAAATAAACTTTTAAAAAAGGGAGTCGATTTCATCTGGGGTAATGACCAGCAAATAGCTTTTGACAAATTAAAGAGCCTAATCACTTCTTATCCAGTGTTGCAATATCCCGATTTAGAAAAATTATTAACTGGAGCTTCAAATCATGGAATTGGTGTGGTACTTAGCCAAGAAAATAATGGCAAAGATCTTCCCATTCATTTCGCCAGTTGAACTTTAAATAAGGCTGAAATGAATTATAGCACCACGGAAAAAGAATACTTAGCTATCGTATGGGCAACGAAGTCATTCAGGCCCTACATCTACGGAAAAAGATTCACGATTCAGACGGATTATAGGCCATTAACCTGGTCATTTAGATTTAAAGATCCAGGTAGTCGACTTGTTAGATGGCGTCTCAAACTCGAAGAGTTTGACTATGTCGTCAAATATAAGAAAGGAAAAGATAATGTTGTAGCTGATGAACTCAGTAGAAATGTGCGAATTACTGAAAAAGAAAGAGAAGAAATATGGAATGACCTTCTGGAGTTACTTGAAAATTAGGGTTTTATAATAAATAATAATAATAATAATTGTTGGCTCTACAGTCCAAAGGGGGACCAAGGCCTAGCTTGCTCATCAACTACTCGTGTTGTGCGCGCTACTGTTCTCTCACGAGTAGAAGGGACCTACAGTTTTTGCCGACTCCGAACAGCGAAATTTGAGAAGCTTTCTTAGACAGTTATTACTCTTTGAGTGTTGTCAGCAGCTCGAAAGAGGTGGTGCCGAGAACAATTCGAAAAATTGATGTTGAGCTGGGAGTCGAACCTAGACCCCTCGGCGTGTGAACATCGCACTCTACCCACTACGCCACGGCGACCACTTTATAATAAATAATGATGTTAATAATGAAAACGAAGGCACTGGAAATCTATCAAATGAAATCACCGGGAGTCAAGGAAGAGGACCAACCAGATAATGTATCTGAAACAAATGAAGACGGAAGCAAGTCCAAATAAAGAAGAAGTAAATGATCCAGACAGAAGATTGGCTATTATCAAAGGGTACCACGAAGGCCTATTAGGAGGTCAAACCGGCCAGAAAGCAAACTATACCAAAGTAAGGAAAAAGTTTCATTGGAAAGGCATGCAAAAACAAATAGAGGATTTCGTTAAGAATTGTCCTCAATGTCAAACTAAAAAGGTAAACCGTGCACCTACCAGAAACCCCATGAAGATTGTGACTTAATCGGACTAAAAGCTTTAGAGAAAATAATGGTAGACATAGTAGGACCCTTTGAAGAAACAAATGAAGGCTTTAGGTTTGGCTTAACCATTCAGGACGATTTATCCGAATTTATTTAATTTATACCACTCAAATCTAAAGATATGCAAAGTGTGGCAAGTTCTTTAAAGGAGGAATGAATCCTGAACTTCGGGATGCCATAGATCATTTTATCAGATAATGGGTCAGAATTCTGTAATAGCTTGTTTGAAGAATTGTGCAAACTCACGGGAATTAAACACATTACTACCGCATTGCGCATTGTAAACTTTTACCGGAATACCTAAGGAGATTAAAAGCAAAGTTACATTACTAGTAGAATTAAATATTGATTATCTCGAAGATACAAGTTCAAAAATACGAAGTCTAATTAATTCAATCTATGGTCTTTGTTTAGAAGCACGAAAAGGTTGTAGGAAAAAAAAAGTTTCAGGAAACAGCAAAACGAGAAATAGTAAGACTTGATCATAAAATAAAAATTATTTTTGGCATTGTAGGTAAATCATATAGGTTCAGGACTTAAGGTTCTATTTGGTGTAATGCATAACGATAACGCGGAATATTATTACAAAGCCGTTTAAACAAACAACGAGAACGAACGACGTGTCAAAGAAGGAATGGACGAAAATATTAAGGTATTAGGTAACCTCAATCAACAAGTTCTAGCAAGCGTCCAAAATACTAATGTTACTCTGAATAAAATAAATGGAATAATTGTCGAAATTAACAAAGTTCAAGATATAGAAAGAAATGTCAATAGAAGCCTTTTAATTACAACATATTTTGAAGAGATATCAAGAAAAATCAACCATAACTTACTTCTTTTAGAAATAGAAGTAGAACAAATAGTAGATAGTCTTTTATTTATCCAAGCAGATATTTTACACCCTCGTGTCATTGGACCAGGTGAGTTACTGGATCAATTTCGTTCGCTAGAAAGTAATAATATATTTCCTCTAGAGCCAACCATAGAACTAGAATAGAGAACTTTGAGAACTATCGAAATTAAAGTTTTCACGAAAAATTCGAACATTGTTATAATCATTAAAATTCCTTCTGTAACGAGAAACATATTTGAAATCTCTGAAACAATCACTGTGCCTAGAATAATTGAAAATGGAATTGTAATCTTACATTTAAGTAGTAAATTGTTAATGATTAATAAAAATAAAGAAGATTTTAGTCTGAAACAAAATTTAGATGATTGTAACTTCCATAAAAATATATATATTTGTAAATCTCAACCTTTAAGAAGCTCTATGAGTAATGATTATTGCGAATTAAGTCTGTTCATGCGGAATAAAGCTAAAAATTGTAAAATCAAAATAATTAACTCGCATGTTGAAGTATTTCAAAAGTTAAAAGTAACTGTTTATTTGTATGCCATAACAGACGAAACTATGTATAATTGTAAATGTAAAAACGAATCAAGTACATGCAAACTATTTGGCACAAGAGCAATCACCATTGACGGCGCCTGCACTCTGGAGACATATGATATACTGATACAAACAACCATCCCAGGATCAAAAGTGGAGTTAAGAGACAAACACGCATATGGCAGACTCGAAGAGTGTTGCATAAACGCAAAACTTCACGAATGCCATATCCATCAAGAGCCATTATCCAAAATAACAGCTAAAGATGTGCACGAATTACAAGATCTATCTACAGATATACAGAATCAAAAGAAGTTTTGGGCAAAAGCATTCGACAAAATACCTGAGAGATCGCAAGATGTTCTTATATCTGCAATCGGCATATTCACCATATTAACTATTGGTTTCACCATATGGAAGGTCGGCTGGGGAAGCGTAACAACAACACCATCGACAACCACAGAATCCATCGAGATGCATTCACCGAAGTCTATTCTAAGAATTCGATATCCTTAGACTTATCTAAAAGGGGGACGTGTTATGCACTCAGCAGCATGAACGGAAGAACAAGAGACGCCGATTCAGCGGAATTAATTTTTGTGTATTCATCCCACGTCGTATTTTCAATTATTTTCTGATGTCATAGTCAGCATAAATGAATAATAAAAACAGGTATTGATTCGAAACAAGGTTGAGTTGAAAGTTGCATCATCATCGGCATTTCTCCGACGGTAACGCCAGTAGTTGAGAACCCGACTTTACACTGGCCCGACGGGGGACTTTGTTTTCCTTTCTATTTTATGCGTATGTCCATGCACCCCAGGCATAACACTTACAGCATATCCTGCTCATCGTTATCTTTGCTCAAAAATATGTGTAAATGACCCAACAGTCTTTTCGTACACCAATAATCCTCTATCTCCTCACAACACATTATTTTTGCACCACGTTATCTTTGCTCAGAGATATTTGTAAGTGACACAACAGTCTTTTCGTACACCGAAAATTCTCTACTCTTCACATCACATTATCCGTCATCTTTACTCAAAATATGTGTAAATGATCCAACAGTTTTTTCGTACACCGAAAATCCTCTATCTCCTCACAGCACATTATCTTTGCCCGACGTTGTCTTTGCTCAGAGATATGTGTAAGTGACTCAACAGGCTTTTTGTACACCGAAAATCCTTTATTTCCTGCAGCACATTCTGCATATATTACACACGCATGCAGTCTCAATTCAACTTCTTACGCTTCAATCCGTATATGCAAACGTAAACAAACAAATTGGTTTGACAATAACTTAGGAATATCTGCCAGTCGTTCATGGAGTGAACGGTGACCTCAATGGAGTGAATAGGTGTTTCGGCTTCATATTAAAATCAGTAAGTGAGCTTAGTTAGCAATTAAAAACAGGTGGAGCGGTAGCTCAAGTAATAGAACACAAGTGTGGTGATTTCATTATCCCGGGTTCAATACACTATCCTCGACTCTACCCGAGATGTAAGGTGATAAGCCACAGCCACCACGATACTCCCACAAGGGGGCCTACCGCACAGTCAGACTGGAACCGAAGTTCTAGAGCCCCTGACCTCCCGTGGCACCAGAATATAGCCTCAGGTCAAGCTGTCACTACCAGTCAGGTTCCCTCAAAGCCTGAGTCTGCTAGCCGCCATCCGTAGATGGTCTTTTCTCCATCAGTGATTCCGTTGACACTATAAATAGTGATACGGATGTGATTTTGAATCATGTGATTCATAAATCCAGTCACATCATCTGGAAGCAGAAGGAACAACAGTTAGAACCTACCTAAAGCAGCACAAGAGTTGCAAAAAGCGCAACAGACACTAAGAGTGCAACACCATCAGCAGCAGCAAAAGCCAACGCGGTCAACAACATTGAAAGTAGCTCAACAAAAACAACAAGCGAAGCAGAAACACCAAAAGCATAAAAAACACCACCAGTCACAACGAAAACAACAATAGAAGCAACAGGAGCCACAGCAACAGCAGCAGAAGTCCAAGGTACGCCGCCACCGATCAACGTCTTTGGTATGGGGACTCACGAGTTGGAGACACTATGTAAGTTGGCTCTAGAAAAAAATAATTTTCGTATTAAGTATAAGACTCCACAAACCCACACAGTCCATTGCAAAACAATGGATGGGTTTAAGTTTTTAAAGGAGAAGCTAGCGGCATCGAACGCTGACTTCTACACGTACACTCCCAGAAGGGAGAGGCCACACATCTTGCTCCTCAAAGGTGCAAATCCCTCTACTGACCCGAAGGTCCTCCTCAACAAGTTGCGCCAAGTTGAGAGCGACGAGGTCCAATTCGTAGGGGTTAAGTAGAAGAAGGCACTTCCCTTCTTCTTAGTTCAGGTATCCTACGGCACTAAAATTGGCAACCTACGGAAAATCCGTGTCGTAGGTGGTTTGTGCGTAAAGTGGGAAAAATTAAATAAAAGTGACCACGTACTCCAATGTGCGAAATGCAGAAGACTGGGCCACGTCGCGGAAAACTGCAATATGGAGTTCCACTGCGCACGATGCACATTCAGCCACCACAAAGGGGAATGCTCTTTGGGGACGGAAGAGGTAGAGGATAAGACGCTCCTCAAATGTGTACTCTGCGGAGGAAATGGACACCTCGCAACATATTTGGGGTGTCCGCGAATCAAAGAGCTCCGCCAGAGAGTAAAGGATGTAAGGAACAAAAAAACAGTAGAAGCCAGGCCAGTAGCCCGCGCTGTAGGTACTACTGTTACGCCTGGTATCTCCTACGCCCAAATGGTGTCAGGCAGACAACCGGCACAGCCGAAGGTTGCTCCGGCTCCTATGGCCAGGCAATTTGAGGCTGAGCCTTCCAAAAGGGATGTAATGTCTTCCATACAGTCGATGCGAGCGCAGATGATTGCCTTGCAGAAACAGATGGTCGAACTACAGACCAGTTTCCTTATACAGACCGATTAAATTCGGAAGAAAATCACCATATTTTAGTCGGAGAACGCTAAACATGGTGATTGGGGTAACACTGTTCCGAATGAGAGAGGAAGCGCTCTCTTAGAGTGGATGGAGCAGAACAATATCGAGTTCAAGCTAGATCTGCCTGCAACCATCTTTTCCTAGAAGCGGGTTCTATCTGGATGTGATGATAATAGACAGACGACTTACGTTACTAAACGTGAATCAACATGAGGAACTGTTGAACTACGGTCGAGTACGACAGTGATAACTGTGGTCTCGCCGCGGTAATACAGCTCCCGAATAAGCTGGAGGAACTGGAGGAATATGTCCAAACGCATCCTTATAATTACAATAAGGTGCGCTGGTCACGTTTCTCTAGAACCTTAGCCAGAGAAATAAGTTCGAGTGTGATCAATCCTCCTACGAACAAAAACCTTACGAACGAAGAGGTTGATGGGTACCTCATACAAATGGACGAAGTTATTAAACGAAGAATGGACAAAACTATTCCGAAATTAGTACATACCGATGATGGCGACATTTATCGGAATTCTACCATCGATTCACTTCACGTGCAAAAAAGTAGGCTCTTGTCAAGGCTTAAACTCTTGTACAGGAGGTTTACAAAATGCGGAGATTCGCTGTCTGAAGTCACAGATCAAAGTACTCCAACAGTTAATTCGGCAAAATTACAGTCTATCTGTAAGCTTGCATTGGGGCAATAAAATTCGGGCTGTAAGATCCAACTACCCGAGCATGTTCCCGTAAGTAAATAAAATCTTTCGGAGGAAAGATCATAACGATATTCAGAGCTTTCGACTTGACAGAACAACAGACAACGCGAACCTACTGACTTCAGTTGGCATCGATCCTGATAGGGCAGTGCTTGACAACGACTATATCGTAGTTGAGGATCCCCAGGAGAAGGTAAAAGTAATTGTTGCTGTTTTTCAGAGAGTGTATACGGTGAACGAGACTCGTAGTCCGAATGACAACATGGAAAACGGAGCCTCGCTAAACCATGTCTCTTTTCGCAATGAAATAAGTCAATGGCGATAAGAGAACCCTGGTTTTATCAGGTTCAATGACGATTATCCGGTAAATAATGCCGTCGCCGATGATGGAAACAACTCCATCCATATTTCGAAAGATGAACTCCAAGGTATCCTCAACTCACTGAAGAAGTTGTGGGAATCATCATCATCATCAGTGGGAATAGATGGGATACCAAATATTGTTCTGCGCCATCTACCCTCTGAGGCGGTGGACGTATACACAACGCTGTTTAACAACGCGCTGAGTAATGCATATTACCCGGTGCATTGGAAAACAGCTGTCGTACAGCCCATTCCAAAATGGAGCAAAGATACCTCCATCCCGACGAATCTCCGTTCTATTGGTCTTCTTCCGTGCATAAGCAAGGTATTTGAAAAGATAGTCATTAGAGCTCTAAAAGAATGGGTTGAGGAAAAACAATTAATAGCGGAAAACCAATTTGGCTTCAGGGCGGGGAACGACACCATTCATGCCGCGTCTAAATTGGTTTCCGACATTCAGTGGAATAGAAACAAAACACAATGCACAGGAGCCTGCCTGATTGACATGGAAAAAGCATTCGACAACGTATGCCTAGAAGGTCTTTTCCTCAAGTTAGTCAGGCTAGGCATTCATAAAACATTGCTATATATGATCTATGACATGGTTACAGGTAGGAAGTTCGTTGTGCAAAATGGCAACGAAATTTCCCCAACTGTGTTCTATATAAAAAATGGGTTGCAACAAGGGGCGGTTGGCAGATTACCTTCATTCTGGTGTCAAGTTGGCTACTGTAAAACAGCTCTCTTGCCATAGCGAAGGCATTCTTAGCTCTGGTCAGAGCTGTATTCACATGGATACCACTGGTTCAACCAGATGCATGCAAGAGAGCTGTTTTACAGTAGCCAACTTGACACCAGAATGAAGGTAATCTGCTACATGGCCCTCATCCGGCCGATCATGGTATACGGTTGTCCTGTGTGGTTCAACGTGAGTCCTTCCCAAATGGAAAAGATGAGGGTATTCGAGAGGCGGTGCCTTCGGGCCTGTCTTCGTTTATATCGAACACCAGAATTGCAGTACAAGAAATTCTACCCCAACAAGGTTCTGTACAACGAGGCAAATATTATAAGGATAGATAATTTTATTGTTAAGTTGATTCGTAGTCACACTGCTCGAGCCATGGCTTCAACCAACAGTCTGATCTTTGGGGCTTACTACCCAAATGAAATGTATCATGAACGGGTGCGTCTTAACGGCTTCATTCCACCTGAAGCTTTCCTCTACTTGGACACTAAAGGCCTGATTCAAGATAGGGAAGGCTGTCCTATCATCTTCCATGTCGTACGCCGAACAGTGGAAAGGCGACTTCACTACGAGCTGGACGTCGCTCGCAGCCACGAGGAACTCCTACGGTTCAGTAGAGCGATTTCTGCCCGCGACAAAGCAGTCTCTGCAAAGGAACGACTATTTTATTGGTGGTTGCACCAGAACCAGCCTTCGAAGCCGCTAACTTCTGAAATAAAAGATGGGGTAGTTGACTCAGCATGGCCAACTCATTTAGGTTAAGTTAGATCTAAGGCATTTCATAGACAAAAAAAATGAAAAAAAATTCAAAATAAGAAAATAAACAAAAAAAAAAAAAAAAAAAATTAAAAAAAAAAACAAAAGCAAAATATACAAAAAAAAAAAAAACAATAAAAAACTTTAAAAAAATGCATCACGGCGTATTAGATATATATGTTCAGCATATAAATAACATATCATCCTGGGGCACGCGTCTGTAACGTTGTACGCACATAGTTAAGATTATTGTAAGTAGTTAAATAGATTTAAGTTTTAAGTTATTGTAAATATTTGAGTTAAGTTTTTGTTAATTTTTAAGGTAGCATAGTTAGGATATAAGGGTTAAATTAGGTAAAGAATAATACATTTTTGAAATCCTAGTTTTTTTTTTCAATTTTCTTGGATGAAATGAAAAATTTATTTAGGTTTAAATGTTAAACTTTAAAAAATATAGGAAGCCCAAAGGCATAAGGCAAAAAATCTAGATTAGCTTAGAGTACTCATGAAGAGTCAGTAAGTTAGAGTTAAGATCATTAATACTTTTAAGCTAGTTTAAGTATTTTTGTCTAGCATGTAAGAAAATGAATTAAGGAAAATAAAAATGCACAGATAAAATAAGAATAATAATACAAGTTATCCACCAGGATCAAGCATGATATTCTGTTGCAAGTCTACACACGACTGCCTGATAGTTTTGTTTTTCTTGTCCTTGTTGATGTCGTTCTCGCTCTCTTTGTTTCCCCTCTCTTCTCGTTACACTAGACTCAGAAAACACCAGTTTCTACCCCAATCAAACCTGCAATCGATCGATCAATATTGAATGGTCTCAAATCTGCTAGTAAGAGTAAGCTAGAGTAACTTTTGATAAAAAGCTCACTTTTAAATAACATATATCAAACACAGTACACAAAGTAAATCTCATGTTTAAGATACTCTATCCAGTTATCAATCGAAAGTTGAGGTTTGGTATTGCAAATAAATTATTAATTTTCAAAACTATCTTCCAACCAGTTCTAACTTATGCTGTGTGGCCAGATTGTGTCAATACTTACATAAGGAAGCTACAAACTTGTCAAAACAAGATGCTAAAGCTTATTTGAATTTACTTGGCATTTTAAAACTGCAAGACTTCATAAAAGAGTTAATGTAAACACTATTATGTCTCATCTATAAATGAAAACACAACTTTTTTATTAAGTGTACTCTCTCTGAGAGCGAACTTATCCGCAACTTTCTGAACTAATTAGCTTTATCATAAAGTTGGGTTTGGGATAAAAAGGAAAAATCTCAAAAACATACAAGAACGCATCTAAATGTAAATAATGCCTTTTATGAAATGTCAAATTTGAATAGGTTTGTTTCCATACCCTAATTGAACAACGCGTATAGGGTATGCAAACAGCGTTCATCTGCTCAATAACTTGAAAGTGGGTTTTTCTCGGCATTTAAGAGTCTGCAAAACTGATTTTTCCAAATTCTTAGTTTTAGTTGTGACTCTACCACTTATTGTCCATTTTCGGCAGGCTTCAGTCATAGTTCCATTTCCTCCGGATAATTGTTTTACCTTTTGATAAAACTTTCGGCTCTCTTTACTTCTGTAACATCTTATCATCTCCTTTGCTTTTTTGTGAGTGATCCTTTGCTAAGTTATTGTGAGTGATTTCTATAAGGAAGACATGGGCCTGTCCTGAGGTAATGTTGTTGATCGCGCGAACAATTTCCGGAGGTCCTTGACTGGTACAACGCTGACATCACCGCCATCCAGGTAGTGCAAAGGGATGGGCCCGACATAAAAACGTTGAACAACTGCGACAGGAAGAGAAGGCAGCGCTTATTCGGATGCGGATCAATCCACCTTCTATCAGATTGATCACGTTGCAATCGACTTCAGACACTCCTCCGATATTCTCGATGGACAACTTGTGATAGAGTCGCAGTCCGTCTGGAAGGATAATTTCTGCAGACTCCTTAACGGCGATGTAAGCCCAAATTCCGCTGTTAGGCAGATTGTTCTACTCAATTTGGACGATGATAGACAAGAATTCCGTCCCCACGACTTCCACGAGGTAAAGATAGGAATATTGAAGCTGAAGTCGAACAAAGCTGCTGAAGCCTACGGACTGCCTGCAGGATTATTTAAGTCAGCTGGGGTTGACCTGGTTGGGTGCATGCATCAGCTCATCTGCAAGATATGATCGGAAAGCATGCCCGATGAGTAAAATCTCAGCGTCGTTTGCTAGGTTCACAAGAAAGGAAAATTATCGAGGGATCAGCCTTCTTTAAATCGCCTACAAGATTCTCTCGTATTATGTGAGCGTATGACCACAATCTAATAGTTCTCTATAAGTGTGGTTTCAGGCTAGGGAAGTTCACAATAGACCAGATTTATACTTTAAGGCAGATCCTGGAAAAGAAAGAGAAAAAAGACAACAACAACAGTACCGATATCAAACGCAGAATCACTCTTGCCAGTCGCTGTTTCTTTGAGCTCAAGAGGCAATTGTGTAATATAGCCCTCTCTCGAAAGACTAAGCTTGCCTTATATAACATTAAAAGCGGAGGAGGAAGCCCTTAGTCTTTTCGAGAGAAAAGTTTTCCGTGAGTTTTTTGGTTCTGTTTGCGTTGCTGGCATCTCGAGAAGATTGAACGAAGAACTCTATGTACATCACATGCGCCTGGTCAAGCGTCTTCGAATACAACGCTTAAGAAGAATCATTGGTATTGTGGATAAAAATAAAGCTTATAAGGGGGCTACCCGTAAGGTGGCCCCTCCTACGGTGCATGTTGATTGACTCTTTCCTTGTCGCTTTAAATAGATCCAACACATACGCCCAGGCTTACGCGGATGATGTAACTGGACTGGTCACCGACCGACAGACATGATCGATGACTGTTGTACTAGGAATGGGCTTTCAGGCAATCCTCTTAAAACCGGAGGATGACGACTATTGTGCGACGATAGCGTTGAAACTAGAGCTTTGCATCACGTCAAGCGATATCATAAAAACGATATCGACAAAACTATATCATTTTCATTACTTCGTGTACTCTTAAAAATGAGCTCCACTCGCACAGCCTATCAGGCCGTCGTTATTCATTGTTTGGTTGTGTGTGTCAATTATGACAAGAGGATGTTGCGTTCAGTAACACTCAAACTGTGTATGAAAAGGACGATAAGAGAAGACAGGGGCTGGGTCTCGTGATGCAAATTATCGACGATATCGTTTACGTGGGTCGTCCGGACGATAGTCGCTTCAAAAGTTACGTGATTATAGCCTTGGCTCTGCTCTTGATGCACTGCTAAATCTTCCCTTGACATCCACATCATGGGATGCATTACCAAGGCCATCTCCCGACCTAAAAGGAATGGTCTTTGGTATAACTTGCGCTAGAGTTTCGATGATCTTGCGCACCGCATCTCCTATGACACTACAATCAGTCAAAATTACAGTATCGGACAAAGCTTTGCAACCAGAAGTAAGCCAAACAATTTCTTCAAATTCACGAAAGTTTTATTTAAAATCAAGACAAATATGATATGAAATAGTTTATATATAACAAATAATAATATATTTCGTCATAATAATAAGCCTTAAATAATTAATTAAGTAATATATAAAGCCACTTTAAATTTATATGCTACAAAACAATTGCAACTTTCATAGGAAGCACACAAATACTCAGTAAAATCAATATCTAAAACATGTAAAGAATTCCGACTAGTTGTAAGAGTACTTAAAGATTTAAACGTGCAAAAATCCGCTGGCCCGAATGGCATCCCCCCATTCTTCTGGAGAGATGTTCTCCTACACTGGCAAAAACACTGCGTAAGCTTTTCCATTTGTTCAACTCTTTAGGGTTCTTTCCGAGTAAGTGGAAAACAGCATTTGTCCAGCCCGTCCCATCAAAGGGCGAACCGTCATCACCCAACCAATAGCACTTACGTCTCTACTTTCTAAGGTCATGGAAACGCTGATAAATCATCCGCTTATGAAATATCTTGAAACACGGAAGCTTCTTAATGGCCGGCAATATGGCTTCCGCAGCAACAGGTCCACTGAGGATTTGATGGCATATCTCACCGAACCAATCTTTGCACTATATAGGAGAAAGCAAGATCGTTGCGCTTGATATTTCAAAAGCATTTGAAAGAGTCTGGCATCAGACTCTCTGATCGAAAATGCGTGTTTTCCCCAGGGCTCCGTTTTCTTTCCAACACTCTTTCTCACTTTTATAAATGATCTCCTATCTGTCACTTCTTATTAAATTTACTCCTTCGCTGATGACAGTACCCTCAAGTTTTCATATTCGTTTCTCTGTCCTCTTCGGTCGTAGACTTGGAACGGCAGCGTATATTAAGCTCATTAAATTCCGATCTAAACAGCATAATTGATTGCGGTAAAAAGAATAAAATTAATGCTTCCATAACTCAGTGTTGTCTACTGTCACTCAAGCGATCTCAAAATAACCAGCCATTATCCATGAATGGCTCCTGCGTTGTTGAAACCGAACGACTTTCCATCCTCGATATGTGTATCAACTCAACACTTAGTTGGAACGATAACATGTTCGAGATCGCCAAAAATGAAGCGAAATGTCTAGGTTTCTTAAAGCGATGCAAGAAATATTTCACCCCTTTTGACCTGGCAACAATATATAAGGCGTACATCCGCCCAAAGCTTGATTATTACGGTCCTATCTGGTCTGGCGCTCCTAAGACCTCTCTGCACCTACAACATAGAATACAAAGCGAGCGATAAAACTTATTGGTAATAACAATGCTGTGACGTCATTCGACTTGGTAGAACATCGATTAAATGTTGCGTCTCTATTTTATCGCTGTTTCAACAAAAAATGTTCTAATGAGTCAGCTGCATTTCTTCCCTTCAAGAATTCACCCGCAATACCCACCAGGCTAAGGATGCTCACCCGTTCACCTTTAAGCCCACATTCGGACGTACAGTAAAGTTTAAGGACATATATGGAATGCTCTTACCAGCCCAACTTTTCCTCCAATCCACAGGCATTTAAAACCAATGTGCATCGGTACCTCCTTTCCCTCTCTTCCTCTACACCTTCGCCCCGGGCTGTGACTTAATTCCTGTCAGTTAAGGGTATAAACAATCCCTTTATTATATATATAATATTTCAAAAACAAAAAATACATCTACGAGATCATCATCGACGTTTCTTACGTTTTCTCTATGAATTTATCTCTTTACGATCTCCTAGGATTTTTGATGGGGTCGATTGGGTGACTATAAGAACCAATCCATGACATCACATCACATTTTGATAGGTGAACCATTGCTTAACTGTAACTATCCTGCTGGGAGACCCTACGTAACGGCATTTCCCAATTCTGCATAGGGCAAGATAACCTCTTTGAGTATGGTTCTATAGACACACTGTTGAGTTATACTAAGAACTGAATTACCTTTCTTTTTCTTTTTTTGCAAACATTCTTCTTTGTTTTTATTTCGGTTGGAAATCAATTGCTTTTTCGCAGGTCGATAAGGATACAAACAAATCAGCTAAAGCCAACCGACGTGAAACTGTTCTAGGACTTACTGTTGTAACTCTTCAACCAATCTGTGCGCTTATATAAAGGGATTTTTTTAACTTTCCGAGCTATCATGGCATCCATGCGAGGACTTATTCAAACGTAGTGTGCCGCGATGAACCACGGCAGCTGCATTCCTTATGGCCAACAACTTTATTGTAGTAGCGGCAGCCAAACTGTGTCTAATGCCTTTCTAAACCGATAAACTTGCTAGGCAAGGATCAAAAGAGGCATTCTTCTGTCAACGGTTGGGTCTACCGACAGCACAAACAGCAAAAAAAAAAAAAAATATGTGGGCAAGGTCTATTTGCGTGAAGTAGATGACTAAAATTTGTACTAAATTGTACAATTATAGTGCATTCTTATAATTAGTTGTTGGGTGTATATGTATGCATGTGTCTACCTGCCTGTTGGATCACTTTCCGTTCTCAGAGAATGGGATTATCCGAAATCACCTTATTTTCACCATAATGCATCAGTATTCGCATTTTGGCATCCACTGAGAAAATATTAAAAAATACAAAGCCGGGACTGAAATATCAGCGTTCCTCTAGGAGTTCTGATGCTTCAAACGCAGAACAACAGAACCAAAAAAAAAAACATCACCATAAACACCTCAACCATAGCAGTCAAAAGATAAAAACGTCTTGACATTAATTAAGATAATATTGTCAAAAATAACCTTCTCCATAAATTTTAGAATATTAAGTATGTCGATTTTTTTTATGGTAATGCAATTTTTTAATGATTGTCAAAGTTGCACATTTTGAAGTACCAAAAGAACTACGCAAATTTCATTCAATGGCTAATATGTTTTATTGTAATATAACAATTAATGCATATTAAAGGTATATATTCCATTTTTTATTCAACAACATAACTTTTACAGGAGTAAACATAACTTCGTTGATCAGGTGGTTCTGAATTCTGCACATTTGCTATAAAAATGTTTTCTATATCTTTTTAACAAATCATTTATGTATATTTAAATATTGGCATCTATTTTAAATAAAAGTAGGTACCGAAACCCAAGGAGATGACATCATCTTGACGATGTGCTCCTGAATCACAGTTCTAAGGTTGATGCCGTTTGAAGACCAAAACACTGCACGTTAATCAACCAAAATAATGTAAAAATGTTTAGTACCTACAGGGCAATATTTCACTATTTTTGTTGCGGGCGGAGATATGTTGACTTATGATCTGGGTCTTTATATTTCAACTTAAGTTCACTTTATTTGAGTGTTTTAGAATGAGGGACTTATTGTGGATTAATTTTTTGAAAACGTGTTAATACGTTGAATTTTTAGTTTAGAACTGTTGCCTGTTGAAAAAAACGTTTATATTAATATAAATTTAATGAAATATATAATAAAATATCGATATGCCATAAAAACTAGAAATATTAAACATTTCAAATTTACAAGGAGGTAAACAGGATACGTAACTAAACATACAAATTGTGCAGTTTGGAAATAAATATAATTTTAAATGCCAACTAATTATTAAAGACTAAGTCCATACCTATGAATTTTCAAGGATGATTTTATAATTACCGATTGCAAGAAGTCACATTTTGAAAGAATTCCAGTTCAGAGTTTTGAGTTACAGCCAATTGGAACTAAATTGTCTAAATTTAAATAAAACACAAAATGAAACACTAGACAGATGCGTTTGATCCCGATAAATTATAAACTCTAATTCGAAGCTGTCTTTTATTTTCCAAGAGTGTTAATAATGAAATGTTAAAATATTAAAATATGTAGATTGATGAACAATTATTAGTAAAAAATGATTTTAATTTTATTAACAACATCAAAAAATATGTACATATATTGAATTTTATAAATTCCTTTTTATATTCTAAATAAACAATTTTAGAGAGTTCAATTTGCTACCGTGTGTTGCGGAATGAAAACGAAATATTATGCTTTTGTTATTTTATCAAAATTCCATTGAAAGCCGACGATCTTCTGGTGTTCTTAAAGCTTTGCGGTTGTTAAAGGTTCCCTACAAAATTAAGATGGTATTTATGAACTGGTCAACAGAGAAGTCATGTAAATGTCAGTATAACAGAAGGAATACCGGGGATGCAAAAAATGGGGAAATTTCGATAGGGTGATTATAATGGGAGAGTTTGAATAGGATGGTATCTGAAATGTATGGGAAATGATTAGACAAAATAAAAAATTGATGAAACCAATTTACATGTCAAATGTTTACATGTGTAAAGAAAAAAAAACAATATGTATGTTAAAATTGTAAAAGGTAAAAATGTAAAAAACACATGTTGCGATGATGACTTGTAATCCTTTCAAATAAATCTACTATAACTGTAAAAAATTATAAGAGCTTATACCTTTTTAAATTATTAGTTATATTGTGTGATGGCCACATTTGTGTACTAATTTAACGTATAATATTAATAAGAGCTGTTTTAAAGATACACTGTGCGAACACAAAGGTTTCTAACCAATTCTTTTAAGATGCATAGGTATATAAGTACCAGTTGTTCTACCAAAGCAATTTATTACTTTAGTGTTGAAAAAATTCGTTTTCTTTTTATACACCTTATTATATAAAACAAATTTATTTTATATGGTCATTTTGACTTTATTTGGTGACCTTAATAGGTATGGAAACTTTAATTGAGAATAAACATGTTATAAACAAACAAACAGAAGAACATTAAAAACATGCAAGCTCATACATTCCCACAACAGAAATTTGTTACAACTAGAGAATACAAGTATAAGTATTAGCTTTGATTATTTAAAAAGCAATTGCAAATGGATCTGCAAAATTAATGTTTAAGCCTTAAATAAACGTTTATTATGTTTATTCTCAAAAAATTCCCCCGCAGCAGACTAAGATTTGTAATATTGTCGACTAAAGAAAAAAAATATTATTTCCTTGAATACTCAGTAATTAAAAAACTTTGTCAAATTAAACCTTAATAAAAAAACGTATTTGATGTGCCTGAGAAATCGATATATTTAGCAGTTTATAACTTTAATTTAAAAAAGAATATATTTTATAATTTTATTTTATTAAAGATACGACTATTTATTTTTATACTTATACTTATTAGAAGTATATGATTTAAAGTAAAAAGTGAATTAAAAAAATAAAAAGTGAACTATATGTCTTTCCAGAATACGATTTTAACCACACTGAAGAGATCATGCCCATATGAGGTATATGCAACTGCCATACCTTTTCGGAACCCCATGCAGAAATTGTTTACTTACAAGAAAAACTTCTTCTTTGGAGGTGAACATGATAACTAAAAAAAATATTTCCTCAAGCTTAAAGTTGCCAAAATAAGCTAAATTGTTTAGTTGTCAGACATTAGGAAAATTGCAAACTTGCAGGGGCAAATTAAAATATTCCCTTACAATAAAATTTACTATAAAATTAACAAGAACCTAAACAAAACTATAATTGAAAAGCTTTGTATCTTTTGTCAATTGTCAGATTAATTAAAATTAAATAGTACCACCACCAAAGCTTGCTATTATACGAAAATAATATGATATCATCAACTTCCAACAATTAACAATTCGTCGTAATAAAAAAGGAATTTTTAAATATAAATTTGGTAGGTTTGTCCTTATTTAAAAGAAAGAAAGCCAACTTAGACAATAAAAACGAAAAGTAACGAACTCATAAAAAGCATGAAAATACTTTATATTGATACATTAATACGATGTTTAGGTATTTATATACATTATTACATCAAACAATTGTATAAACATTTCAAGAACATAGTAAAACAGTAGACAGCATTCAAATAAAAAAAAAATAGTGCACTTAATTTATTTTCATTCGGATACTTACATGTGTTCTGGATGTGAACGAATGCAGTCAATAAGATCTGATGGTTTCAGTTCCCCTATACAAATTCTATGAATTGCAGTGAACAGTGGGAACCTTATTTTAATAATAAAAACATATCCACTTTGAAAATGTAAACAATATGAATGCAATAAGTACTCACTTATCCTCCATTTTTTTTGCTTTTAACATGTAATTCACCTCCTCCGCCGTAAAAGGTCCTTGTAATTTTTGCCCGTTTAACATTTCCGCTTCAAGCTCTTTAATTGATTTTCCAGTCTTAACAAAGGCCTCAGATACTTTCCTATTACGACCCCCTGTTAAATATTTAAGAATAGAGTCAAGTGAAGTAATTATGACTACACTAAATCAGAGTTTAACAAACCATAACATGTAGTAATTAAATCAGCTACACCACAGCTCTCAAAAAATGTTGCCAACTTGCTACCCGGGTAAAATATGTCCACAAAACGAATCATTTCCATTAATCCTAAACGAATAACAGCAGCCTTTGTGTTATCACCTAATTGCAAACCATCGACGAACCCAGCACCGCAAGCAACAATGTTCTTTTAAAGATAAGAAAAAGCTTTAATTTTGACATAATTAAAATTCAACAAATACCTTGAGTGCACCGCAAACTTCAACAGCATCAACATCGTCAACTACAACTACCCTAAAGTGATTAGCCTGGAATAAATCCCGAAGGGTTTTGGCATATTTAATATCCCTACAACCAACAGTTGTCTCGCAGAAATGCTCATCCGCGACTTCATTTGCTAGATTTGCTCCCATTAAAACGGAGCATGGAATCTTTAAAATGTTTGTTAGATTAAATAATTGAAGTTATTTATTATCAAATGAAACCCACCTTTAGATGCCTTGTAATAATGTGCGAAATTAAGTCGATTCCACCTCCTTCAGCCTTGTCGAAACCTTTAATTAGTGAAATAGCAATGGCTGTAGGCTTTATTTTCCCTAACAAACTGGCACAAAAATTGCGGATAAACTGATGTGGCACAACAAAGATGAGTATGTCAGCAGTTTTCGCGGCTTCAACGATGTCAGGTACGGCTACCTAAGAATTAATTTAAAGAAAATATTTTTAAAAAAAATGTATACAGTGTTTGACCAGTACCACTATATAATGAGTATATATACTCTTTTATTTTCACAAAGCAACGTATATTTGTTTCAAGCGCTTCTTTATTTAAAGAAAAGAGGGCACCCTCGCCTTTATTTCTCAAATTTAACCAAAGTCTAAATGGTTGAAGAATTTAATAAGTGCGGAAAAGATAGTCCTAGTTTAAAGGCCGGAATAATATTTTATTAAGTAAAACAAAAATGTAGAAAAAGCATGCAAAATATAAAGAATCAATAAAACAATGATATTGATAATAACTTAATAACTTGGACTCGAGCTCATATTAGAGAGTAAATACAAAGTTAAAAGGCAACGAAAACAAACATTTATCGGATGGCATTTTGAAAAAAAAAAAAAAAAGAAAAAACAATCCAAACAATCCAACAATATTCCTATATTTCTTCAACATTTCGTACAAACATTTTTTCTGTCAATATAACAAATTTTTTACTAAACGAACAGGCCTAATCATTTATCATTCGTTATTCTGGCTTGCTACTGTAATACAATACATGTTTCTTGAATTCAAATATCAAATGCTTAAAATCCTAATTATACTTATCTCTTGCTTATTAATAAATTAATATAACATTTCCGGCAGTTTACTTAAGATATGCAGAGTTTAAACAACAGTACGCATCAGTAGGCAACATATGTATGTTAGACATCAGATTCTTATAGACAGCTAAAAAGCTGCCATAAAAATAAGTAAATGTATAGTGCTTAACGCGATTTATAGCTAATATCCAGTGTTTTGATATTGGTACTTAATGTTTATTTGCTTTATGCAAACAGTCTCATTGATATAAGTATTTAAAAAAATCGTACGCTTGTCAAACTATTTCCCAGCTCTGATTTAAATTTACATTGCTGATTTGTTTACGTGACTCCATTTGTTATAAGAAAATAATAATAAAAAAAAAAGTTATGCTGTTTAATTATTAAAATAAGTTGTAATGATTATTTAACAAAAGTAAACTGTAGTACGATTTCACGATCATATCATGC
This sequence comes from Eristalinus aeneus, assembly GCA_955652365.1. Classification (NCBI taxonomy): domain Eukaryota; kingdom Metazoa; phylum Arthropoda; class Insecta; order Diptera; family Syrphidae; genus Eristalinus; species Eristalinus aeneus. Next base: position 61,028,759 of record OY019130.1, on the reverse strand, counting down.
ATGTTATTTGAGACCAAAATGAGGTCACAAATATTTAGTTACAAAATAATCATAAACAGAACACCCTTGAAAGACGTTTGCAAGTTTTTCGAATTTAATTCCGAAATTGGCGTTCAGTCACTAAGGTTGAACTGTGCACTCCACCTTTTGCAGGCCACATCAACAGTTCGATATCCAGTTAAAAAACAACACTGGCACTATTGGAGCATATTTTTGGCATCAATCATCAAAATGTGGTTTCAACAGGACGATGCCACAAGCAATGCGAAGAACTTCACTTGAACTATCAAGCTGAGAAATTGGCGTTCAGTCACTAAGGTTGAATTGTGGACTCCACCTTTTTCAGGCCACATCAACAGTTCGATGTTCAGTTAAAACAACAACACTGGCACTGTTGGAGCATATTTTTGGCCTCAATTCCAATGTATCTACTTGAACAAAATGTGGTTTCAAGAGGACGATGCCACAAGCAATGCGAAGAACTTCACTTGAACTATCAAGCTGAGAACATCGTCGTGTGAGGATTTTTCGATTGTTTTTTAAATTATTAAGTAAACAAATTGAAAATACTTAAAAATGGTGGATAACTGCGGAACGTGGAACACAGGCATCTTGTCAGCAGAATTTATTAGCTGCGGAGAATTCTATTGCAAGAAATTCCACAATAAATGTGTCGAAATTTCTGGAGCAGCCCTCCAGCTCATTAAATCGAGTGATAACATGTGGTATAAGTGCACGGTCTGCACTAATGTGCCATTTTTAGGGTTAATAAGTAAACTTACTTCTATAACGAAAGAAGTGAGTGATATTAAATTAGAACTCCGCCGAATGAAATATAATTTTTCACAGAACGCGGAAACCAGTGCAGTGAAACCGGCAATAAATGTGTCAAACACAAAATGCGTCTCCCCCGCAACGAAAATAAATAACGACGCGCCGATAAATAAAAATACTGCGGATGAAAAATGGGAGAAGGTTTTGCGGAAAAAACCAAATAAGAAAGTAAAGCGCGCAAAAAAGAATAAACAAATCGTAGGCAACGACGGGTCTGCCTCCGATCTTGTCGCGACTCCCGTGAGGGATGTGCATGCAGCTGGCTTTCGCGTTGACATATCCGAAAGTGCTTCGAAAAATTACATTTCACGAAAATGAAATATTTCGAACGCGGATATATCGTGTTTTAAATTGGTTAAGTCTAACACGGATTTAACCAAATTGCGATTCGTTAACTTTAGAATATCTATGCCTGAAAGTGCATGCGCTTTAGATCCGTCAAATTGGCCGTCGGGTATAAGAATAAAGGAAAGATCAAACATAAACATTGATCAGCTGCGAAAGCAATGCACCTCCGTCGAAACCATATCTCTGTGTTATCAGAATATTGGTGGAACGAGAACGAAAATAAATGATGTTTATATTTCCCTCTCTGAACACCAATATGATGTTGTTGTTTTAATAGAGACATGGTTGCATCCGGGCATTTGCTCATCGGAGATTTTCGATGCCTTATATGTAGTTTACCGGAACGATCGATGTACATCGATCAAGGAGACGTGCGGGGCAGTTTTAATAGGTGTGTCCTCTCGCCTTCTCAGCCGGCAAATTGTTTTGGTGCATCAGACGGTTGATGTAGAGCAACTGTGCGTGTGCGTTTTGTTTTTGGTGTCCGTAATCAAATGTTGATTTTTGTCCCCTACGTTCCACCAAAAAGTGTTGCCAATGTGTATCAAAAACACATTGATAACATTAGTAGTGTCATTACTCGTCTTTAAGCTTCTCAAGTTCCGTGTGTATTGGGAGACTTTAATATTGGTAATGTTACTTGGAGGAATGTGGATGGTGATGAAAATTTAATTCCATTCAATATTACAGAAGAAGGAAAGCGTTTGGTAACGGACGGCTTGTTATCTTTGGGATTGTTTCAAATAAACAATATTCGAAATAGTTTAAATAGAATTTTAGATTTAATTTTTATTAATAACGAAATTAACTTTAAATTATCAGAAGCTTTGTATGTGATTGATTCTAATAAAATCCATCACAAGGCCTTACTTCTTGAATTTCTCTGCTATAGTAATAATAACAATACTTTTACCGGGTTAAATTTTAATTTTTCAAAAACAAATTTTGTTGCACTGGCGGATTATTTAAATCATTTCAATTGGGATGATGTGTTGGATTCCCCCAATTTGAAAGGTAACTATGATATATTTATGAGTAAAATTAATTCTGGCTTAGAAGTATTTTTCCCTAAGACGCGTCATGGAAACAGGTTTAAAATTCCGTGAGCAAATAAAAATTTGGTAAATTTAAGAAATGTTAAAAAAAGGCATATTCAAACTTTGTTTCGAACAAAACGAGTTTTTATCGTGAAAGGAAAGAGTATGAGTTCTTGAATAAATATTTATATACACAATATATCTTATCCGTGGAATCTTCTGTGAAGATGATAGCTCATCATTGTGGAAGTACGTTAATTCTAAAACAAATTCCTTAGGCCTGCCTAAGGCAATAGAATTTGGAAACGTAGTTTCGAATGATTTGATTGGAACTTGCGATCTATTTGCTGAGTCCGTTTATAATGGTTCCTAAGTTCAGACAACGATGAACTATTACTCAAATATACCGGAAGTTCTAGACATAGGCATGCTGGAATTAACTGATAATGATATAATTTATGGGTTACAAAATCTAAACTTAATAACACCCCAGGCCCCGATGGGGTCCCGGCTGTTATATTAAAAAAGTGTGTGAGTTCATTTTATAGACCACTGAAAATTATATTTAATCAATCACTTTTAAATGGTGAATTCTTAAATGAATGGAAGTATTCCTTTATAATAACAATTTACAAAAGCGGTTTAAAGCAAAAAGTAGAAAATTATAGGCTTATATCAAAGCTTTCATCAATTCCTAAATTGTTTGAAAGCATTGTAAAAGAAAAGTTACAATATTATTTAAAGGAAATCATTTCGAACACCTTGGCTTCATGCGGGGAAGGTCATGTTCTACTAATTTATCATTATGTTAAAATTATATATTTGCGAATTTAGAAAATCGATTGCAATTTGATGTAATTTACACTGACTTCACGAAAGCTTTTGATAAAGTACATCATACGCTACTTTTGAACAAGCTTAAGTCTTGGGGCATTCACTGAACAATGCTTGAACGGTTATCCAATTACTTAATAGAAAAGCAATTGGTAAAAATTGATAGTTTTAAATCACGTATAATATATGTAACAACTGGTGTGCCGCAAGGTAGTCATTTGGATCCGTTTCTATTTCTTTTATTCATAAACGATGTTCGTGAAATATTTAAATTTTGCGAAATTCTAACATTCGCCGACGACTTCAAATTATTTGTATCGATTAATAGTATAAACGACTGCATTAAATTTCAGTCGGATATACATACATAATTTAGCGTAGTGGTGTAAACATAATGCGCTAGATCTTAATATTTCTAAGTGTAAAATTTTCACTGCATTTAGAAAAACATCTCCAATAGTATATGATGATTTCATAGATGACCGTATACTAAATCGACAAGAAGAAATTAAAGACCTCGGAGTATTATTTGATAATAAGTTGGATTTTACACCTTATTATAATTACACTATCGCGAAGTCTAATGCTATGTTAGGATTTCTTAAAAGAAATAGCAAGGATTTCCGGCACATATTTAGTTTAAAGTCTATCTATTGCTCGTTATTTAGACCTTACTTGGAATATTAATCCATCATTTGGGATACACCATATGAGACACAAGAACTCAGACTCGAAAGAGTTCAAAAAAATTTCACGAGATATGCATTGCGTAAATTATATTCCTACAAAGAACTACCTAGCTATGACGAAAGATGTAAAACAATTGACTTGCAAACCTTATGTTTCAGGCGTAAGGCAACGTCACCCATGTTTATTCGCGATGTTATAAATTACGATATTTATTCGCCAGAACTACTTTTTCTTATGTATATCCTCCCCAAAGATTTCTTCGGGTGAGAAAGTTACTGCTTGATAAAAGGCATAGAACCAACGGTTGCAATGAACCCATTACTAGGTGCATTTTTTTTTTTTATAATTGACGCGTGCAAAAGGGGTTGCGAGTACCCTTAAGTGACCGGATCAAGTCACAGCACGGGCCGAAGGTATAGAGGAAGAGAGGGAGAGGAGGTACCGATGCACATTGGTTTTAAATGCCTGTGGATTGTAATGAGGAGGAAAAATCGAGCTGGGAAGAGCATTCCAGATTCGTGTAGTGCGGCTAAAGAACGAGTCTCTGAATTTGACTGTACGTCAGAAAGAGGACTTGAGGGTGAATTGAAGGGCATTCCTAGGGAGGCGTGTATTGCGGGTGAATTCTTGAAGGGGAGGAATGCAACTGGCTAATTCGTCTGAGCATTTCTTGTTGAAATAGCGGTAAAAAAGTGACAACGACGCGACATTACGTCGGTGTTCTAACGAGTCAATCGACTTCGCAATATTACTGTCACCTATAAGTTTTATCGCTCGCTTTTGAATTCTGTCCAGCAGGTGCAGGGAGGTCTTAGAAGCACCTGACCAGATAGGAGCGTTATACTCAAGTTTTGGGCGTATGTATGCCTTGTATATTGTAGCCAGATCAGAGGGGGTGAAGTACTTCTTGCATCGTTTAAGGAAACCTAGACATTTCGCAGCATTTTTGGTGACCTCAAATCAGTGATCGTTCCAACTAATTGTTGGGTTGATACACATACCGAGGATGGAAAGTCTTTCGGTCTCAACAATGCAAGTGCCGTTCATGGATAACGGCTGATTATTTTGTGATCGCTTTAATGACAGTAGATAGCACTGGGTTTTGGAAGCAATAAATTCCACTCTATTCTTATTTCCCCAATTGATTATGCTGTCAAGGTCGGAATTTAATGTGCTTAACATACGCTGCCGTTCTGAGTCTAAGGCCGAAGTGGAGGGACGTGAGCCAAGGAACGAATATGAAAAGCTGAGGGTACTGTCATCAGCGAAGGAATGAATAGGATTAGAAGTAGCAGACAAGAGATCATTTATAAAAATGAGAAAGAGTGTCGGAGACAAAACAGAGCCCTGGGGAACACCAGCATTAATATAGTGGATATCAGACTTGAATCCATCCAAAACGACTTGTATTGAACGATTCGAAAGGTAATTTCTAATCCATTGAAGAAGAGACTCATCGATGCCAAAAGCACGCATTTTCGACAAGAGAGCCTGGTGCCAGACCCTGTCAAATTCCTTAGAAATATCAAGCGCAACAATCTTGCTTTCTCCTGCATTGTGCAAAGATTGGTTCCACTTTTCAGTGAGATATGCCATCAGATCACCAGTGGAACGGTTGCTTCGGAAGCCGTACTGCCGGTCATTAAGAAGCTTCCGGGACTCAAGATATTTCATAAGCTGACGGTTTCAGCGTTTCCATGAGCTTGGAGAGAAGGGACGTTAGTGCTATGGGTCGGTAGGAGGTGGGTGACGAACATTCGCCCTTTTTAGGGACGGGCTGGACAAATGCAGTTTTCCACTTACTCGGAAAGAGCCCTGAAGAGTAGGACATTAAAACATTTAATGACCTTTGCATTGAAATTAATTTTAAATTGCCACGATCAGAGTTTAAGAAGATAGTCAATACGTAGCGGGGATAAAGTCGAAGATGATCCTTAGTCGCGCAGAAAACATCTGCTGTGTAAAGCGATACTGAGAGCCAACACTGTGTGTTTTGTGTTGCTCCGTGATGGACAAAAAATAGAAAAAAAAACAAAAAACAGAAAATTAGATTTCATCCACAATCGCAATTTAATGTGTTTTATATCTTCGTTCGCTCGTTTTTGTTTTATTGCCAAATGTTTAAGTGATTAATGAAAAACCCTTTAAATAGCGGTATTTACACCATTTTTTTTATTGTTATTTTATGATTACATAAATTACAGGTATGAAATTTATGTATTTATGTTAAGAAATGTATCTTTAATGCATGTTCAGAACCTTTGAGTTGGAGTATAACAAAATATTATGCTAAGCAGATAATAAACCTTTTAATGTAATGAAGAATATTTGGTTTCATATTAATTACAATTTAATCAACGTTGGAAACAAGAGTACATGATTAGAGAGGGAAAGAGAGAAAGCAAGTGAGAAAAGGTATATACGTTTTAATAAAAAAAAAAAGAAATTCAAATTGATAGCATGTATTCGATACAAAGTAGCGTATGTAATACTGGTTACATTTTTTCACTATAAATTTTTGTATCATTTAAATATCAAACACTTTATACGCTATGTTATAGCGAAGGTACATATGTAAAACAATACGTAGCGGAGCTAATTCAAAATTAATTTTATTGATAAAATAGACCACGTTTATGAGTGCCAATTCTATTCAGCATTCTTAGCGAAGAATATCAATTTCTTTCTTGTTATAAAAATCTATGAATTTATTTTAAATTTGCCGTGCTTTGCACAATAAAAGCAAACATTATAAGACATCTGCCATGGCGTTAAAATTATCACCTAGTATAAAACGCCAAAAAAGAAGACCCACAGAGAGACTTGATAAGAAAAACAACTTTTTGTATATCTGTATACATTGGTGTTGACCTTGAAAGTTATCAAATGAAGATGTATGCAGCAACGTATATAAATAATTTATAAGTAAAAATGAATTTTAAAAATAAATAAATACATATATTTTTCTGTGTGCTAATGTTGTTTAAACTTTCCACCAGAGATAAGGGAATCAATCTCTGTTTTTCACATTTAGAACTGCAAATAAGTACTTGTTGATAAAGTGCCAAAACCAAGACAAAAAATAATCTGCAAATAACATATGCGTAGAGTAGCAAATATTCCTAAAAACACGTTTTCAATTAGATATACAAGTTTTAATTTCTCATTTGAGCAGATCAAACAAACATATGTTCAACGCAACTGACAACATTAAAAGGTCTTTAAAGGGACAAGACAACACCAGTTGAGTTTTCACTTATATAAGTTCCAGATAAAAACAAAAACAGTTGGCATGTTTCTGATAAATTCCATAAATAATAATAAAGTCCAATAAAGTCTTCAGAACTAACCGATCATATCTTATGATTTAATAATCTTTTCAAAAATTTGAACTAGAGGGCATTCCTTATCGGCATTCCTTATACCAATTAGCTTGGTAGCAAATACTACACAGATGTGCAATAAAATTAAAACAGAACATGTGTAGGTGCTAATGTCAAATCTACTCGGCTGCACTTGCTTAAATTAGATAACCTTTACGTAAGAAACACTTAAGCTAATGACCATGACATGAGCTTTCAATGCTGTAAATCTGTACAAAGATGCATCTTTCATTTATACATTTTCCTTATGTAAGTCAAGTTATTTTTAAATGCATTCATATTTGCAAGGAAACAAAAGCAAAAGTACTTACAACATTAGGTGGTAATTTATGACCAGGCAAATATTTTACATTCTCGTGAGTAGTGTTGATAATTTCAGTTAACTTCTTTCCGTCTATCATTTCTTCATAGACATACATAGTAACACGTTCATCGAACTCAGGTAGTTTAGCAGCATTGGCTCCCACAATTTTGGCGATAGCTGAACCCCTGCAACGTGGTGTTAAACAATTGTAATGTATGTATGTTATATAATGCTGCGCATGCAAGTTAATCCACGATGCACTATATCGATATGCAACGTGTTGAAAATGCATACTATGACATACCAGTTTCCTGAGCCAACAATACAAACGGAAATCTTTTCTGTCATATTTTTAATCTCAGCAAAATTAGAAATATAACCAAAAACAAACAAGTGAAACAAGAAAATAATGTATGCAAATATTTAATATAATAATATTTTTAATGCGGCTAAGCAAACCCGATGATGCGTCCCACTCAACAAGAAAACACTAACTGAATGCGACGGAACGTCGCCTGTGATTGGATTTGCTATGAGTTTATTTGTTAAGAGTTTAAAGTGGAAATGACGATTAGATCTTTTTGCACATTACGTTGGCACCGACCGGGAATGAGATTAATAAACCAATCGATGACGTTACTTCGGTAATTGTAAATTCATAGTTAGCAAAAATACATTTTTAAGGGTTTCACTTTTATGTTTGTGTTCTATGGTCCAAGTTCAAAGACTCTTTATTTTTTTTATACACAGTTTTGTATTTCTATTAAATTTATTGTCCTCTTAAGTTTCTTATCAATTTGACATTTTCTTTTCTGACATTCGCTCTTTATACTGGAGACCGTTCAGTGGGGGAATATTCTTATATTCTGTTTTTACATGTTATATTTAATCTGAAGTCATTTTTTTTTAAGTTTATTAGTTACAAGGGCTTGGGTGTTATTAAAGACAAATAATAGTAAAAGAATGCGGTGTCCTTATTTGGAATCGAACTTGGGAAAGTTAGTGTATTAGTGCTAGCAAAAAAATAAACATGCAAACAGTAAATGTGGTGCAGAAGGTTATCCTGAAAACTAGGCGTTACTGTCTTACTGTCTACACCAATAAACATTTGAATGTTGAGGCAGTAAACCTGGCATCTACTAGAGCGATCGCACATATGCAATATAAGGTCAGCTGTGAATTGCTATGAATGCCTACGAAATTTCCCGAAAGACTACCAAACGGCGTTCCATTTGCGGGTGTTTTTGTAGAAGAGAGAGCTCGTGAGAGAGTTCAATACAGAGATAAGAGAATCAAGGAGATACTCATATTAGATCAGTTTTTGCCACTGGCCCTATGCCTGTCCAATCCAGGGATATTGTAGTTGTGTGAGAAATCCCTTGAGAATCGCCAACACTTCTACAAAATCCTTGGATCTTAGACCAAATCAATGGATCCACCACAATAATGGCGACAAATCCGTTGATTCAGCTCCGTAATGGTCTAGTTTTTTAAACATGAAGGCAGGTTAGGCGATTTGGCCAGAGGTGTTTAGAAATGCAACGTGAGACTTAAAAAAATATTTCCCAATGAGTGATTATGCCCATGCTTGTAAAACAATATTTTTGCAAGAATATTATAAAATACCTTGCTTATCTCTGGTTCAATATTTCCCCTCCCTACACATTTCTGACGAATAAAATTTTGTGGGTAGCAGATGACTGTCAAAATAAAAAACCTCTGACATTTCATATATCTGATAGCTGTTTACATTTAATTCTGCGAATTTCTACTAAAAGTTTCGGCAGAGTTACTCTCCTTAAGAGAAATTTTTACCCAAACTACGAATTTGTGTACACAAATGTATTGGAACAGCCCTATTGTTATGACTAAACTCAAGATTGTGCTAATGTACGAGTGAATAAACTTTGAGAGGCTATTGATATTTAATATCAAACAGCATATCGGTGAACGATGAATGTGAACATTTGATTTAATTTCAACCAGAGATTTTCTAATTCTAATTTTCTTCTATTTGACTTCAAAGCATAAGGAGGGACACTCAATAGGCACTGTCATACAGGGGCACTAACAAAAAGTCCATATTATTTTTAGGAAGTACAAACATTCAATTAATACCTATCAAATTTTCATTTAAATCGATTATAAAATGGGTGAAAACGGATATGGTTCTCAGAGCGAGAAGTCTTGCTTCATTTATTGTCCTAAGTAGCTTTGGTTGGTTTAGTTTAGTGGTTTCGCGAAAATTTATAAACAATTACTTAACTGGACTTAATTTTTAAACTTCCGTCACTTGGAATAGAGATCCAAAAAATAAGATTTAACAACAGGGAACGTAGCCGATAATAGTATACATTCGCGATTTTCATTTATGAGACGCTATTTGCGCCGACCAAATGAGCATGTTCAACGTAAATTCATTTAATTGGCCCATCAGAGGGAGGGCTCTATTTCTCAATTGCAACTTGAACCCAAAAAAACAAATATTGGCAGGAGAAATTTTGGTGCTAATGTTGTTGCTTCTATTTTATTGCCGTATGTGACGCTCTGTCAAAGAAGTCGATGTTGTGCATCCTTTCTTGACGAAAGCATAGGTAGGTAGGTAGGTTAAGGTGGCTGATGAATACACTTAGTCCCATACAGGACCATTGTACTGCCACACCATGTGGGAAGAACCTAAAACCAGCTGGAGCCGATGATAAAGTTTAAAATATCGGCGGGAGGGGTTTTATTGAGGTCATGTAGGCCGTTGAGGCGCGAGATCGCCGGGCATGTGCATAACAGGTGTAGGAGAGTTTCTGATTCTTCCTCATCACAGCTTCTGCAAAAATCGTTTGAGGGAGCCCCTAGCCGGTTAGCATACTGGCCGATTAGACAGTGTCCGGTTATGGCTCCCATGACCAGGCTTATGTCTGATCTTTTGAGCGATAGTAGCAGTCTGGAGCGTTTGGGTCCAAGAGAGGGCCACACCTCCTTGGAGACGCGACAGAGGTTATGGTTAACCATCTTTGATTAGTCTGATGGATTGCGTTCAAATGCAGTACTAACGTGTTCCTGAAGTAGTGGGTGCGGTGTAGCAAGCCTGGCCAATTCGTCTGCTTGGCAGTTGCCCGGAATGTCTCTGTGACCTGGCACTCAGCGCAGGCTAATGCTGAACTGCTCAGCCATCTCATCTAAGGATGTGCGGCAGTTCATGACCGTCTTGGAGTTTGTTGAGACAGATTTCAGGGCCCTGAGTGCTGCCTGACTATCTGTAAGAATAAGGATATCATCTGAGGATATACTATTCCTCTTCAGCCAAGACAATGCTTCGCGAATGGCCATTACTTCAGCTTGAAAAACGCTACAGTGATTGGGAAGCCTAAATTTTAGACTAAGGTTCAGATCCTCAGAGTAGACTCCGCAACCAACGCCTTCGTTTGTTTTTGATCCGTCAGTGTAGATGCACGTAGCGTCAGCAACCCATTGTGGGTTCGCCGACCACGCGTCTCGTGCAGGGATCATAGTGCGGAAATTTTGTGTCAAAAAGACCTTCGGTGCCGCATAGTCAAGGTTCTGGTATACAAAGTTTACTCTTTAAAGGATTCTTGAGTGTCCGTGGGACATGTTCCATTGTAATGAGGAGATCAGTCTTATGGCTGTACTAGCCGCCGCCTGTTGGGCAAACAGATCTATGGGCATAAGGTTGAGAATGACGTCCAATGCATCTGATGGCGTGATTCTTAGAGCACCGCAGATACATATGGAGGCCAGTCGCTGGACTTTTCTGATAGTGTTATAGTGGGAGGCTGTGCCTAGTGCAGGCCACCAAACTGCAACGCCATATAGTAGAATAGGGCGCACCACAGCCGTGTACATCCAGATCATCATATGCGGTTGGATACCCCATCTAGACCCAATAGCTCTTCTGCACATGTAGAGTGCAGTCGTGGCTTTGCGGGCGCGCTCGGCAATATTTGCCTTCCAGCTGAGCTTCCTGTCCAGCGTAAGTCCTAGGAACTTGGCTGTCTCGGAAAAAGAGCATTGCTGGCCGCTGATGGTCGGCGGGTCAACATGGGGAACTTTGTATTTCCTGGTGAAGAGGACTAGTTCTGTTTTTTTGGCACTGATGCTTAGTCCATTTTTGCTCGTCCACTTTGAGAGGGCCGAAAGAGCATTTTGCATAAGGTTCCTAAGTACCAAGGGATATTTGCCAGAGAGCGCAATAGCAATATCATCCGCATAAGCTATCACCTTGCATCTTTCACCTTCCAGGAGTAGTAACAGTTCGTTGACTACTATGTTCCATAGAAGAGGGGAGAGGACTCCACCTTGGGGAGTGCCTCTGGTAACGTATCTGTGAGTAGTGGTGGAGCCCAATTTGGCCGTGATATGCCTGCTAACAAGTAGCTTTTGTATCAGGGAGGTGAGCCCCACGTCCACGCCCAAATCTGTCAGTGCATTAGATATCGAATGCGGAAAGACATTGTTAAAAGCGTCTTCTATATCCACGAAGGCTACTATGGAGTAGTCCTTGTGGAAGAGAGATTTCTCAATATGATGCTCAAGTGAGTGTAGGGCTGTATCCACGGACTTGCCCTTACAGTATGCATGTTGGGAGTTTGCCAGCCTGTGAGCAGGGACTGTGCAACGGATGTGAAGGTCAATTATCCTCTCCAATAGTTTGAGAAGGAATGAGGATAAATTAATGGGGCGGAGATCATTAGGTTGGACATGAAAGCTTCGTCCCGCTTTGGGTATGAATACCACCTTAACTTTTCTCCAGCTAGTTGGTATGTATGAAAAGCGGAGACAACCGTTCAAAATGACCTCAAGCCATCGGAGAATTAACTCTGAGGACTGCAGGAGTTCCGCAGGTGTAATGCCATCGGGTCCAGGTGACTTGTACGGTTTGAAACTCCGAATGGCCCAGAGTATCTTGCGCTCTGTGACAAGATGAGGGAGGCAGCTTTGTTGACTGGTTGATTCTTGAGTCAGCGGAGATTCCTCCGTACTGCCTGGAAAGTGTGTGTCGAGTAGAATACCGAGGGATTCTTTACTAGTCATAGTCCATTCACCATCCTGCCTTTTGTAGAAGCAGGGTATGGTTGGACTGGTGGAGAGGACTTTTCTAAGTCTCGAGATTTCACCAACTTCTTCTATTTTGCCACAGAAGAGTCTCCAAGATTCCGATTTGGATTTCTTGATTTTGGTTTTATACGCTTTGAGGGATTGCTTATAGACATCCCAGTCGGTATCCAATCTTGTGGACTTAGCTTTGTTAAATAATCGTCGGCTGTTCTTCCTCAGATTGTCTAACTCGACATTCCACCAAGATGGTTTAATGTTGTCCTTGGGTTTAGTGACCGGGCAGGCCACGTCGAGAGCTTTGTTCAGCTTCAGAGTGAAAAGGTCAAGCAGATCATCGAGCTCTCTGGTGTTACTGGGGGGATGTGGAAGAGGGCGCAGAGTGCGCCTTAGGCATCCCCTGTACAGGGGCCAGATTGTTCTTCTGACATTCCTGTATGGTGAATTTGGAGTTGGGTGATTCATGATGTCCAACTGTATGTAACAGTGGTCGGGAAAGGAGGGCATAGTGGATACCTTCCAGTTCTGGATCAATTATCAGAGACAAGGGTGAGGTCAAGAACCTCCTGTCTATTGCTTAGTTATGAAGGTAGGCTCGCAACCTTTATTATAGATTGTTAGCTTATTGCTTAAAATAAATTCAAGGATGGACTCACCTCTTGCGTTGGTATCAGAGCTACCCTATATTTGATGGTGTGCGTTAGCGTCACATCCTACCAAGGTGCGAGCGTTTTTTGAGACCGCATTCATGATTGCGGTCATGAACATCTCCGTCGGAGCCGGTTTATCGTAGGTCAGGTATGTCGAGATAATCCAGGATTGGGTGTCCTCCAACTCCAGGTTGACAGTGGTTGTGTCAGGATCACTGAGGTTGGAGAAGAGAAAAGTATTTAGAGAACACTTTACGAGGATACAAGCCCTTGGTTTACCTTCTTTGGTCGAATACAGCAGCTTGTAGTTGGGAGTCCTTAAGCCATAGATCCTGTCGTTAACAATCCAGGGCTCTTGGATAAGGACTATGTCCTCCCCCGTGGTTGCTAGCCGCAGGAGGAGGTTAGCGGAGGCCGCCTTCGAGTGGTGGAGGTTAATCTGTACCACCCGCAGCATTGCGTTTGGACTTGTGCACGGTTTTTCTAGGGCAGCAACTGAGGCCGCCACCTGCTCCGAGTCTTTCTTGTAGACATAGAGTTTTACTCTGTTAAAACCATATCTGATTTTAAAATCCTGGTCGACTAACGAGGTGTGTATCACCTTTGGGCTCATCTATCCTTCCCACCTTTCAGTCCGAGGTGTTGAGTCCTGGATTGCATAGCTGCAATAGTAGCAGGATTTTATCCGGCTCAGCAGGTTCGGCTGGTCCCGGAGTCTCCGTTAGGATACCACCTTTCCACCTTTCTCCATTTATCCAATCGGATACTACCGTCTGGATCCGAGTGATCCATATTATATTTCATTTTGCCGTTATTTACCGCGAAATGCACTCTTAGCTTACTCCGCTTCAACAATCGCCCCGCGCAAGCTCCCGGTGGTGGTGACGTGAAACCCAGCACATCAGTGGCAGCTTCAAGAAGCCATCTATTCTTGACAACGTTTCAATTCTTCTGCTATCGTTAGTGCAGGCTTACCTTGGGTTCAATAAGGAAATAATTCTTGTCGATGTTGACACCTCTGAAGGTTTGAACATCTTAAAGGGTGTCTGACTTAGATCGGAACTTAGTATTATAATGCCTCAATATTTTAATTGTTTAATAAGGTATTAAATCTTTAAATGCTACAGGTAGAAGAGTCGTCGCGACTCTGCATATTGTAACATAAACAAATTCTCATTCCATATGATTCTTTAACATCTTTTAAAGAAATGTCAGATTAATTTGCGTTGGTACGGCAATCTCTGTCCAACTAAGGATCAACATTTATATATTATTATTAATCAAATAATAATTATTAATCAAATAATAATTATTAATAATAATAATTATTATTCGAATAATACCAACGTTTGGACCAGAACTACGTTAAAGACTTTGTACAGTATTTTAACTAACTTTACTGGGAACTGTGCAACTTTCTCGGATATTAATCAGCTTTGTTTAGGCGGTGATTCAGTTTAAAATGTATTCGTAAGACTGTGTGGATTCGCAGAAACCCAGTTTTCTTATAATTATTTTAGCGTATCTGTGGTATACATTTTTTCAGAGAATTGGTACGCACGTGGTAAATGTTATATTCACGAAGACTAGTCACTGAAAATATTGAAGAACAATTGAGCAAATCTGTGCTTCTGTCCTTACAATACCTGCTTATATATTATGAGGTATGTATATGGTATAATAATTCCTTTTGTTCCTTCCATAAAAACATATACCATTTGGAGGTGAGACATATGCAGAAAATACATCTACAATCAACATAAAGAGTAGAGTGCGACAGTCACACCCCGAATTCCCAAGTTCGATTCAGGATCTAAACACAGCTCCATCTCTTTCGAGCTGCTAAAAAAGTCAAGTAGTAACAACTGTGTACGAAAAAGCTTCTCAAAGCCGTTCGGAGTCGCAAAACACGGTAGGTCCCTTCGACTTGTGAGAGAACAGTAGCGCGCACAACACGAGTAGTTGATTAGCAGGTTAGGCCCTGGTCCCCTGTGGACTGGAATAACCGAGGTAGAGTTTTAAGGAAAAACGTCACATTTTTTTGTTTGTTGGAACAAGTGTCTAAATATTCTGTACGTACCAGAGTTGTAAAAGAATGCAATTATTTAGGGTTGCATTCTTTGAAAAGCATTCAAAGAATGATATTTTCTAAATTAATTCATTGACTTCATTTAAGACTTAAAAAAAGAATTCAATCACCATTCTTTTAACATCAAACGATTGCTTTCATTCTATTCAATTGAATTTATTTAATTATGCACTCATTCATTTTTTTGCATTTACTTGCATTTTTTTCGATTTCTCTTAATATTTTTATTTTTTGAAATTTTTGGCAGATATTTACAATATACAATATATATATGGTATATATCTGTTTACCCCACACACGTATTTCCGATAATATAACGATTGCGCTTTCAATATATTTTCAGTTTTGCTTGAATTGAGTTGAGAGTGAGAAGTTTGTTGGACAAGCAGTATTTGTGCACATTATTTTGTGCCAAAAAGTTGAGCATTGCTGGACAAACTGGTTTGGTTTCAGATTTGCTTAAACGTATTTTTGTAGAAAAATGAGGTATGCCAATTATTATTGTGTAGATAATGTTGAAATGATTAAATCTATTATTAATTATATAATCTTTACGTTGATTTGGACTTTTCATCCGACGATTATGAAATTGATCTGACATGACTGAGGCAAAATGAAAAACAGAAACGTGTTTTGCTTGAAGATAATCACAATAAAAATTAGAGTTTCCCATCTTCACCAAATCAAAGTTACTTAACATTTAGCAACAACTTTATTTTTTCTGGACTATATTTTATAATTATTAAGCAGGCCAGTTCTTATAAATTATTTTCTGTCTTAATGGTTAGTTCGTAAAAGCATTGATTGAAAATAATATGGTGAAATTGATAAAAAGAAACCAAATACATACATTCCCTTTTGAGACTTGAACCTTACGCTCCCAGATTAAAAACG
The DNA here is from genome assembly GCA_955652365.1 of Eristalinus aeneus. Taxonomy (NCBI): domain Eukaryota; kingdom Metazoa; phylum Arthropoda; class Insecta; order Diptera; family Syrphidae; genus Eristalinus; species Eristalinus aeneus. The sequence goes on along the minus strand of OY019130.1, from coordinate 61,012,629 downwards.
TGCAACGTGCCCTAGGTGGCTATATGAACAAAGAATTATCTATTATTAATTATTATGAATTTCTTTAATAAATGTTTTGATTGCACTTCAAGATGATAAAAAAGGTTTTAAAATATCTCAAACGGCTTGCGTTTGAAAAAAGTCCTTATTTGAAAACCCTTTATTACACGATCGCACGATCTAATAAGCTCGAAAATAAAGACACAAATTTAATGTTCTTGCTGCAAAATTTCTGCCAGACAATATACTCCCTATAAGACTTGTTGAAGACAAATCATACATTTCACCAACTAGGACTTAAATGTCAAAAGCAGGCCAAAAGCCTTTACAGAAACCGTTCATTTCGCCATAATAAATAAAATTAAAAACATTATTGCGAAAACAAGAATATTTGCACAACGGCAAATGTTATGTCCACATTGTCATTGGTTGGATGATAATTTTCAGCCAAAATCTGTGGCATTCTAAACGCTTTGGTATGACTCGTATAACATGATTAAAAAAATTCATGCAGAGTTTGAAGTTGTGGAAACATATTCGCAACAGTTACAGTTACAGCAACAGTTACAGATACAATAGCAAAAGTAAAAAACTTTTGAGGAGTTCGGAATTAAAAGTTGCTACGGTGAAGACTCAAGCATAGAGCTACCAGGCAATTAAGATGAAAAAGAGCTAGATGCAGTACAATTCTAAAACGAATTATTCCAAATTTTTTGCCAAAGCATATTCGTATAAGATGCGCTACCCATAACCTTCATCTCATTGCATTAACTGATTTCAATCGAATTTAGAAAGAAAATTCTTTAATTTTCATAAAATCGTAAATCCATCTTACAAACATACTTGCAAATTTACATACTGTTTGACAAAGGAGGAGGTTAGCGGAGGCCGCCTTCGAGTGGTGGAGGTTAATCTGTACCACCCGCAGCATTGCGTTTGGACTTGTGCACGGTTTTTCTAGGGCAGCAATTGAGGCCGCCGCCTGCTCCGAGTCTTTCTTGTAGACATAGAGTTGGACTCTGTTAAAGCCATATCTGATTTTAAAATCCTGGTTGACTAACGAGGTGTGTATCACCTTTGGGCTCATCTATCCTTCCCACCTTCCAGTCCGAGGTGTTGAGTCCTGCAGGTTCGGCTGATAGTCTGACCCGAGCTCTCGGTCTGTTGGGGATCTTATCCAGATCCACGACTTCCAGCTTGGCGCCAAGCCATACCTCACCGATACGGACGATGGCCCTCTTTAAAAGGATCACCGACTCCGCGTTAGCGCAGAAAAGCACCTTAACATGGCCCTGATGCCAGCCTTCATTGAAAATAATCTGATTAACTAATTTCAATCGAATTTAGAAAGAAAATTCTTTAATTTTTATAAAAGTGTAAATCCATCTTACAAACATACTTGCAAATTTAAATACTTTTTGACAATAAACAAACACACAAACGTTCTTTATGTTTCAAAATTAAAAACAAATCTTATATCTATATCAAAAATAACATCTTACGGATATAAAATAACATTTCACAACAAAGAAGCTGTAGAAACAAACAACGAACGGTTTGTAATGAAGGGTGTAAAGCGGGGTAATCTTTACTTCATAACAGATGGAAAAATTGTAGCTTCAGCATCTGACAAGTCGGCTGACTTAGTTGAATGACATAAACGGTAGGGTCACCGTTTACACACAAGCTTCTGGGGTGAAGTAATTGCGGCTGCTGCGTACATCAGAAATCGAAGTCCATGAAAAACCTTAAACGGCATAACACCCTTTGAAGCATGGCATGGATACAAACTAGATGCATCTAATTTTAAAACTTTGGGTTGCAAAGCATTTGCACTTAACAAAACCTTAGGGAAAGGTAAATTCGAACCTCGAGCAACGGAGTGTATCTTAACACGATACTTGTCTTATTCCAAAGCTTATCATCTATGGGATCCAGTGGGTAAAAAATAATCCTTAGTCGAGATTCTTCGAAGATAAACAGTAGCTGAAGTTGAACAACCGCAAGACCAAAACTAAGAAGCCTTAGAGTAATCAAAAATTAAAGACAACGTTTCCAAAAAAGAACCAGATACTGATGTTAATGCAGATGCAGAGGGAGATACTCCATGAACATTACACAGGCGACCAAAGTTAATTTGAACAGGAAGAAAGGAAGATTTCATGTAAGAAGCATGAAGAAGTTTTAAAGCCTAAAGCAAAATTCGCAGACGATGAAGGGACCACATGCTGACGAATGGGTGTCTGCAATGAAGTCTGAATTTGATGCTTTACAAAATGTCATCGCGTGGAAGTTAGTTAAACGCCCAAGACATAAACGAGTTATCGTCACTGGGCGTTACGACCAGACGGCAGTGCCCAAAAGCGAATAGTATGTCTAGTTGCTAAAGTTTGTTCACGGCTACTTGGATTTGATGTTCAAGATACATTTGCACCAATTGTCAGGCAAGGTTTAATACGTATACTAATGGCACTCGCAGCAAAATTTAAACTTGAACTTTTCAAGTAGATTTCGAAATGTCCTATATAAATAGTTATTTGGAAGAAGTGGGCATTTGAATAGAACAAATTTTTCCTTAAAGAAAGCTATATATGGATTTAAAAATATCAGGCAGGAAATGGTTTTTAAAACTGGACTACGAATTAAAGGAGGTGGTTTGCAGCCAAGAAATACCGAAAAGTGTATGTACATTTTGAACAAAACTGAAGTATTTATTGTAGTTGTTATATATGTTGATGACATAATAGTTGCCACAATCAACATTGAAGCATTTTCAACATTGAAACAACGATTATCTCATAAATTTAAAATGAAAGATTTAGGAGAGCAGCGTTACTATTTGGGCAGAATGTTCCACTCAATTTGGACGATGATGGACAAGAATTCCGCCCCCCGAAAAAAAGCTGCTGGAGCAGAGCTGTTCAAGGCGGCTGGGGATGAGCTGGTTGGGTGCATGCACCAGCTCATCTGTGAGATATGGTCCGAGGAAAGCATGCCCGACGAGTGGAATCTCAGCATCGTTTGTCCGGTCCACAAGAAAGGAGACCCCTTCGACTGTGCCAACTACCGAGGGATCAGTCTTCTTAACATCGCATATAAGATTTTCTCTGCCGTATTGTGTGAGCGTCTGAAACCGTTTGACCGAGACCTGATAGGTCCCTATCAGTGTGGTTTGAGACCAGGGAAGTCCACAATAGACCAGATCTTCACATTACGGCAGTTCCTGGAAAGGACCCAAGAAGTACAAATCAACACTCATCACCTGTTCGTCGATTTTAAGGCCGCATTATACAGTGTGCGCAGAGATGAGCTATACAGTGCCATGTCCAGTTTTAGCATTCCTACCAAACTCGTCAGATTGTGTAGGATTACGATGGAGAACTCTCGCTGCTCCGTCAAGGTCGGTACCGAACTCACCGAGACCTTCGATGTCAAAAAAGGATTTAGACAAGGCGACACGCTGTCATGCGACTTCTTTAACATCATTCTTGAGGGGATCGTGCGTAACTCGAACGTCAACATCAGAAGCACGATCTTCTACAAATCCGTTCGACTGCTTGCATATGCGGATGACATTGACGTGATCGGCCGAACTCAGCCAATTAGGCGTTTGCTAGCATCGAAGCGGAAGCGGCCAAAGTGGGATTGGTGGTTAATGAGGGCAAAACGAAGTATATGCTGTCATCGAAGAAGGACGCAGAGCATCGACGTCTCGGGCAGAGCGTCACTATGGGCAGCAGATACTTCGAGGTAGTCAAGGACTTCGTCTATCTCTTCTACGCGGTGAATAGGGGCAACAACATCAGTACCGAAATCAAACGCAGAATCACTCTTGCCAATCGCTGTTTCTTTGGGCTTAAGAGGCAATTGAGCAATAAAGCTCTCTCCCGAACGACCAAAGTGACTTTGTACAACGCCTTGATCATCCCAGTCCTGCTTTACGGCGCAGAAACCTGGACGCTACCAAAAGCGTATGAGGAAGCCCTTGGTCTCTTCGAGAGAAAAGTTTTCCGTGCGATTTTTGGTCCTGTTTGCGTTGATGGCATCTGGAGGAGAAGATTCAACTACGAACTGTATGAGCTGTACGGCGGCATGGGCCTAGTCAAGCGTATACGGATACAACGCTTAAGGTGGCTAGGCCATGTAGAGCGGATGGACAACACTGCTCCGGCCTGAAGAGTCTTTGAATCCGAACCACAGGGACAACGCAACAGAGGACGTCTTAGACTGAGATGGCGCACACAAGTGGAAAAGGACTTGGAGTGCGCAATTGAAGGCAGCTGGCAAGAGATCGTGCTAGCTGTAGAGGCATGTTGGTTGAGGCCCAGGTCCACCACGGACTGTAGCGCCATCCGAAGAAGAAGAAATACATGGGGAGGGGAAATATTTTATTCTAGCATGAGCTCTGTCTTCTACGAAAAAATCTGCAAATGGAACGCCTTTTGGTAGTTTTTCGGCGAATTTCGAACTCATTCGTACCAATTTAGAGCAACTGGAACAGACCTTATATTTTATATTATTTTTATCCTTTTGTTTATTCATTCAAAAAAGTTTAGGTTTGTATGTAACGATCAGACGTATTTAATTATCCGCTCCAAGAATGTTGTAAGTGCAAATTTCGTTTTCATATAATAATCTATTCGTTTTGTTTAATTGACCACATTTTTAATGTCACGACCTCCTCTGCCCGAGGATTTAAATAATGGGCCTGGCCTACCAGTCTGTGGGTTGTGCGTGAGGGTAACTTCCTCACCACGTAAAAACCAGAAGTTCAGAGACAACATCATGCCTCGGATAGTGAAGGATCAACTGTTGACGACCCCAGCAAACGTTTAAAGGACAAAGATTTTCGGTTTTGCACGTGGAATGTGAAGTCCCTTAACAGGCCACGTGCAGCCGAACAACTTGCGGAGGCCCTTGACAGCTACAAAGCTGACATAACCGCCATCCAGGAAGTGCAAAGGGATGGGTCTGGCATAAAAGCGATGAAGAACTGCGATATCTACTACAGCCATTGCTATAGAGAGAGAAGGCAGCGCTTATTCGGATGCGGATTTGTTGTTCGAGGCAGACTTAGGCAAAAAGTCTTGAGCTACGACCCAGTCAGCGAACGCCTCATGACAATCCGCATCAAGGCTAAATTCGGGAACATCAGCCTAATATGCGCTCACGCCCCGACAGAGGAGAAGGATGACAACATCAAGGATGACTTCTATGATCTCCTAGAAAGAACATACGATCGATGCTCCAGCTATGACTCCAAGATCGTTCTAGGAGATTTCAACGCTCAGCTGGGAAAGGAGGACATCTTTGCTGGAGTAATCGGTAAACACAGCCTGCACGACAACACATCCGGAAACGGACTCAGGCTGTTGGACTTCGCCTCGGGGCGAAACCTCTCTGTGGCTAGCACGCGGTTCCCACACCTGGACATTCACAAAGGAACCTGGCGATCTCCTGATCAATCAACCGTCAACCAGATTGATCACGTTGCGATCGACGTCATACACTCCTCCAGTATTATCGATGTCCGAACCTTCCGAGGTGCAAACATTGACTCGGATCATCACCTTGTTGTAGCCAAGGTAAGAACCCGGATATCGAGAGAGCAACGGAGTCGAGAAAGGCCAAAAGGGTTTGACGTCGAAAAGCTACAATCGCAGCTGATTGCTGGGAACTTTGCCGACCGAGTCTCCCGGAAACTCGCTCAGAGTTCGACGCTTCCTGCACTAAGCATAGAAGAAGAATGGAAACGTTGTCAAGAAGCCATCAAAGATGCTGCCACTGATGTGCTGGGTTTCACGTCACCACCCAGAAGGAACCCATGGTTTGACGACGAGTGCAGGCAAGCGCACGCAGCTAAACAAGACGCCTATAAGGCGACGCTGCATCGAACAACGCGGACTGTTCGTGAACTCTACGAACAGAGAAGAAGGGAAGAGCACCGGCTTCTCAGAAGGAAGGAGAAGGAACATGAGAAGCGCGCGGTCGAGGAAATGGAGAGGTGCTATGGCAGGAATGAAGTCCGAAAGTTTTACCGAAAGGTAAAACAGCTATCCGGAGGATACAAGGTTCGGACCAAGGCCTGCCGGGACCAAAATGGACAACTAGTAGTAGAGTCGCAGTCTGTGCTGAGAATCTGGAAGGATCATTTCTGCCGACTCCTAAACGGCGATGACGACCCAAATCCCGCTGTTAGGCAGAATGTTCCACTCAATTTGGACGATGATAGACAAGCATTCCGTCCTCCCGACTTAGACGAGGTGAAAATAGCAATATCGAAGCTAAAGTCGAACAAAGCTGCTGGAGCGGACGGACTGTCCGCAGAACTATTTAAAGCAGCTGGAGATGTCTTGGTTGGGCGCATGCACCAGCTCATCTGTAAGATATGGTCGGAGGAAAGCATGCCCGATGAATGGAATCTCAGCGTCGTTTGCCCAGTCCACAAGAAAGGAGACCCCTTTGACTGCGCCAACTACAGAGGGATAAGTCTCCTAAACATCGCATACAAGATCCTCTCTGCCGTATTGTGTGAGCGTCTGAAACCATTTGTCCATGACCTGATAGGTCCCTATCAGTGTGGTTTCAGGCCAGGGAAGTCCACAATAGACCAGATCTTCACATTACGGCAGATCCTGGAAAAGACTCAAGAAATGCAAATTGACACTCACCACCTATTCGTCGATTTCAAGGCTACATATGACAGTGTGCATAGAGACGAGCTATACAGTGCCATGTCTAGTTTTGGCATTCCTACCAAACTCGTCAGATTGTGTAGGATGACGATGGAGAACTCTCGCTGCTCCGTCAAGGTCGGTACCGAACTCACCGAGACCTTCAATGTCAAAAAAGGTTTTAGACAAGGCGACGCACTGTCATGTGACTTCTTTAACATCATCCTCGAGAAGATCGTGCGTAACTCACAAGTCAACACCAGAGGCACGATCTTCCAGAAGTCAGTTCAATTGCTAGCTTACGCTGATGACATTGACGTGATTGGACGAACACAGCGAGCCGTCAATGAGGCGTTTGCTGGCATTGAAGCGGAAGCGGCCAAAATGGGTCTTGCGGTAAATGAGGGCAAAACGAAGTACATGCTGTCATCAAGGAAGGACACACAACATCGACGTCTCGGACGGAGCGTCACTCACAAGGACTTCATCTACCTCGGCTCCGCGGTAAACAGGGACAACAACATCAGCACCGAAATCAAACGCAGAATCACTCTTGCCAATCGCTGTTTCTTTGGGCTCAAGAGGCAATTGAGTAATAAAGCCCTCTCTCGAAGGACTAAGCTCGCTTTATATAACAGCTTGATCATCCCCATCCTACTATATGGCGCAGAATCTTGGACGGTAGCAAAGGCGGATGAGGAAGCCCTTAGTCTTTTCGAGAGAAAAGTTTTGCGTGCGATTTTTGGTCCTGTTTGCGTTGATGGCATCTGGAGAAGAAGATTTAATGACGAACTCTATAAGCTGTACAGCGACATGCGCCTGCTCAAGCGTCTACGGATACAACGCTTAAGATGGCTAGGCCATGTAGAGCGTATGGACACCACTGCTCCGGCCCGAAAAGTCTTTGAATCCGAGCCATTGGGACAACGCAACAGAGGAGGACCTAGACTAAAGTGGCGCACACAAGTGGAGAAGGACCTCAACCAACTTGGAGTGCGCAACTGGAGACAGCTGGCGAAAGATCGTGCTGGCTGGAGAGGCATGTTGGTTGAGGCCCAGGTCCACCCCGGACTGTAGCGCCACAAGAAGAAGATGAAGAAGAATATATATATATATATATATATATATATATATATATATATATATATATATATATATATATAATTTTTGGACATCGTATAATAAAATATGAAATACTAACACAGTAAGTATTTTTTCGTTTATTCACAAAATGTAAAGGAACATACATAGGTAAGTATTTCAAAAAATATGACAAATATCTGCAAAATATTCCAAGGACTAAGCCCCAATGGGTCAGCGAAAATACTTCAGAACAAGCAGCCGAACTTTACCCCTACTGTTTTTTTTTGTTCTTTTTGTGAAGTAAATTTAACGTCACACTTATTGGACTTTTTAAATAACACGAAGGCAAACATCAAAAATGTACTCTTTATTAAAAGTGTATATATAAATTAGGTTACACGGACTGCTAATCGCTGTTTCCTTAGTCTTAATAAAAATATGATAATTTCTTGATCGTATATGGTGAAAATCTCGAAAATCAACGACAATCACGTTCAGTGGTGAAACTTTACACCCAGGACCCCATCTTATACACCCACGACAGCCGCTATAAGATTCTACAGAAAAAAGTAAAATTATGAATTCATATGCCTTAGGATGCCTCCGGCAGGGGTTACGGGTTGGTGGTCGGTGGTCGGTGATATTAAGCAGCTAAGAGATGGGCACCAGATACCTTTTGAAAAATCCAAAATGGAATTACGTATCCACCTATATATAAGAGAGTCCTCATGCAAAACAAACATTAACCATACTAAGGCTCCTGTCAAAAATCTGAAAACTCTTCTCAATACAAGCTACTTAGGGCCAAAGAATAAATTAACTACCTACAAAATGTTAGTTCGGTCATTTATAGGGCATGATTCCGATACTTGCTGCCCCTCGATTGAATGATGCAGTTTTGTAGGTCTCAGTGAGATGAAGAAAAAATTGTTTGGGTGAGGGGGTCTAATCGGCTTACTTTAGGCGGTATTTTATATTAAAAACTAATAAAAGTCCAAACATATAAAATGGGTCAGTTCTAAGAAATTCAGATATCTGGTTACTAGTTTTATGTTTGTATTGCATATTTTTTGGCGCAGACACGTGGTTCATGTTTTTTAAATGGTTTGTATGTTCGCATAACATTACTAATAAAAATTTCGAAATGCACATCTTCGCTACGACCTTTCTAAAATGTTTCCGATGTAATTTGGTAGAATTATTTCTATTTTTTTTTCTCGAAAGCATCTGCAATTTTTAATTTTGCAGAGAAATATGCAGAGAATTGCGTTTGATATGAACTGTTATAAATATTATTTACAAATGGCTAAAGGGATTACATAAGTAATAATTTAATTACATAAGTAACAATTAATTAATTATTCGTTTATAAATATTCAATTCTTGAAAGTTTGATGTATAACCTCGTCTGTTTGCCAGGTATCCCATCTTCTCATTTTTGATTACATTATAAAAACATTTGGAACTGGAAGTGAGTGGAAGTTTTTTTTTGTAATCAAAAAATGGAAAACTAGGAGAATAACGATAAGTCGACTCGTGAAGATTGGAGGTATTATGGCTATAGAAATTTCACTTGAGTCAAGGGAAACATAATCATTCGATGTAGTGTAAGTAACATGTTATCTCACACACTAAAACCTTTGGATAAATGGTAGAGAATACCTTCTCCTTGTGTTGGCTATTATTTGTCCGAAGTAGAGGGAATATGTTTTGTTTGTAGAATTCCAAGGGCAAAACTTGAAAATATTTTCAACTCGTTGACAAACAGTGACATACAGACGGAATAGAGAATAGAGTTGTACAACATTTTGTTGCGTTGTGGATTCAGACTACAATTTATTGTTTCATACCATGCCCAAAATGAAAACATCTAAACTATTTGGACATAGGAACTTCGTTGTTATATAATTTTTATTGCATCTCTTTTCCGATCGTAAGTCAAATTAAGCCATTAGTGGCAAAATGTTTGTTTTGATTTTCATTATTTTCAGTTCGATATAACTATAAACAAAGACAGAATACTAGAAAAAAATATAAATAATAAATATAAAAGAGTTTTTTTTAGGAAATCACAGGGATGTACTCAATTGAGTACTACGACCACTTAAGCACTTCTGACAATGCCAACCCACTCTTGAGTGGCAAAGGCCACACGCAGCTGTTTTTCAATTTTAGCGGGATAATGTCCCGCCTCCAATGACGCAGCATGGAGTGATTTATTTTGTTCACCTTTGTGTAAAGAGTATCTTGCAATGGTACGGACTAGCTTACCATGAATCAATTTTTAGCAGTATGGTGGCCCAAGTGTTTTGCCATTGTTCGGCGATTGAGATGCATTCATGAAACACTCCCCACTGCAAAAATGTCTGTTCAAGTTTTTCTGCCAATTGTATTATTTTGAATTTCGTTTGACTTTGCTGCAAGATGAAAGTTTCTCTTATATTCCGAAACCCACATGCATATGTATGTCTCGGAACTTTGCCAACCACTTCTATTCCCAGGTCTTTATATAAAGCCCAGTACATTTGTTCTCTCACTGTATCCAGACAATATTAAAATTCCTAGACACATTTTTAAGTCCAAAGAAACCAATTGAAAATCATGTCTTGTGTTGACTAGCGAATAGTTTGCTATTTGATTATATCAGTACCAAACAATCTCTTGAAGATTTGTATAGGATTGTGACCTCTTAGCTCTTCAAAAATACTCACCTTCAAAAATAATTTTAGCAGTTAAAGTGTATGATGGGCTACATTTTTGCCTGGTTGTGTTTGAACTTGGAGCGTCTAATTCTTGGCCTCTAATTCTTGATGCCGGCGGTTTATTATCACAAAAGTTCATAAATATTTCAACAGTAACAGTAATATCTTTGGGTATAAATTACCCTGTCATATCCTCATCAGCACCTTCTTTTCGTCAGTCGATGCACTTGCATTAGGTGGTAATAAAGCCAAAAATTCGTCATCATAGCTATTCTGTAAAACAGCTTTAACAGCTTCTTCAAGTCCCCTATTGCTATTTTGAGCATTAAAACGCATTTCTTTATTATGAATAATCTGAAAAATTTGCAATTATTTTACTTACGCATGATGTCAGTGTACTCCACCGAGTACAATACCATATATTTGATCAAAGCTTTAATGAATTTGTTTTTTAAACAATTGAAGTGAAAAAAGCAATAATTTCTAGGCAGTAATTATTTAAAATATTTGCGATCACTTACCTAAAACGTGTTTCGGTGACACAACATAAAGTGACACATTTAAAAACAAATGAAGTAAGCAAACAAACAAATTAATTATCTGGAGCCCAGTTTCCGTTTCAATACACTAGGTATGACAAAAATGTGACTTTCTTACCAAAATCTTCACACATAAAGTAAATGCTGTGAATATGTTTCATATGCGGAAATAGATTTCTGTATAAATGTGTGAAATGTGAAATTTGTTATATCCTCTATGTATAAAGTAAAATACTATCATCCGCACAGGTAATGAAACAGTGAAACAAACAGTGTAAAAAACAAAACCAAAACAAAAAAGGTAAACTTACAATCAAAAGAACGCCTATCTCTTGACTCTAGTACATATAAAATTTAAGACATCAAAACTTGACGTATGTACATATGTTTGTTTGTTATATTAGCGATATCATGAATAAACAAACAAACACAAACGAAGAAAAAAACACAAATTAATAAATTAAATTCCTTGAAGAAAAAAAAATTCAATAAAAAGCATTTGGAGGATTTGCAGGGAGAGCACCAGTGACAACACGGAAATCAGCCAAGACGACATGGGCAGTAAACGAAGAAAAACCATGAAACCGCAGCCGCAGCCGCAGTTTAAAAGGCGGTTGTGTAGCAAGAAAAATCCTAAATACTCCCAAAACGACGAAATTGCAATGTACAGCGGAAATGGGAATGTTTTTGCAAGTCCCGAACACCAGGCCGCCGAAGAAATGGAGTTGGCGTACAAAATAAAAGAAAAGGAAGAACTGGAGGCGTTTATTAAAGTCCTCCAACTTAAACTGGAGGCCACAAAAAAGCTGGGCAATGAAAAACCACAACAAAAACTGCAACAATCCAATCCGCCTCAGATACAATAAAGTTATGTAAATTATCCGTGAGGGACGAATTTATTATAAAAAATAAAGGGTTTCAAAAACAAACTGTTCACTGTTTATCAGTGTTATAAAAAAGTTAAGGAACAAATGACCACACCTGGGGTGGCGATTTTTACCTTCACACCAAAAGGCGAAAAAGTGCAGACTGTTATGCTAAGGGAGGATCTAGGATGCCGCCTGAGCGTCTGCTTCCCCTCTTCCTCGTACAAGGTACACCAGAAAGCAGAATGGAAAGTGATTTCCTGGGAAAGACTGAGAAGTGCAAGACGGATGCTTCTCTGCGCAAGGTGCCAAGTTTTCAACGGTTTGAAGAACAAAAGGTCGACTGGTATAGCCTGAGCGTCTGCTTCCCCTCTTCCTCGTACAAGTTACACCAGAAAGCAGAATGGAAAGTGATTTCCTGGTGGATGCTTCTCTGCGCAAGGTGCCAAGTTTTTGGACACGCGGCAGGAAACTGCAATAGGCAGCCTAGATGCAGCAAATGCGCAGAGATGCATCTATCGGCGCACTGTCCGTTGGGAGAGGGAAAAGTGGAGGATAAGACACGCTTGAAGTGCGTGCATTGTGAAGAAAAGGGACATTACTATAGCTATCGGGCTGTCCAAAAGTGAAAGAACTCTACAAAAAGGATGTGCTAAAGAAAATTAAAGTGGCTGATTCAAGGCCAATGCCAAGAACTCCATCCACACCTCTTAGGTCGGTCATCTCCTACGCCTAGATGGCGTCTGGTAGGTGACCGGCACAACAAACATTGCCGGCAGTAACGCCGGCACCGGTCGGGGCCCCAAATATGGGAATTCCCGAATTGTTCAATCTTGTGTCGACAATGATGGCCAAGATTGAGCGACTTGAAGAGCGTTTGGCGCGAATAGAGCGAGTCCTTTCGTCGAGACCCGCTGAGTCAGGTGCGTATCCATAACAAAGGATACGCCAGCTGCTGGAGACCTCTCGATTCTGGCGGTGAATGTGAATTCACTCGTCAGGACTTAGAAAAGGCATTCGACACCGTCTTAGAAGGCCTCATCCTTAAGTTGACGAGGTTGGGTATAAGCAAAGAACTGCTTTATACGATTTATAATATGGTGATAGGTAGAAAGTTTGTTGTTAAGAGTAGCAACAGTTTCTACTAATGTCTTTTACATTAAAAATGGGCTCCAGCAGGGCGCAGTAAACTGACCAATTCTTTTCACAGTTTGCGTACGCTGACGATTGGATCGCGTACAGGACAGCGCCGAAGATTGAAGTAATAAATATTTTCTTGCAGCGTGACTTCGAGAAAATTCAGCGATCTTGCGACGACTGAAAGTTGATTTTTAACTTCCAATTTCAAAATCAACTTCTAGAAGTGTGAAACCATTCTGTTACGAAGTCCGTTGTACAGGGCTTCAAGCGACACGAATGTAAACTGGCGTAAGTTCGGCATTTTGGATCCACATAGGCGGCCATTAGCTGTGAAGAGTGTGGTGAGATATTTGGGCATTATGTTGGGCCATTTTCTGTATGGAAATATTCATGGAGCAACTGGTCTGGCAAAAACCAGAAAAGCCTTCGCTATGGCAAGTAGGTTGTTTTAGGGTGAAGGTTATCTGCTACACGGCTCTAGTCCGACCTATCATGGTATACGGCTGTCCGGTGTGGTTCATCTTGAGTCCTTCTCAGATGGAAAGGATGAGGGTCTTCGAGAGGCAATGTCTTCGGGCTTGCCTTAAGATGTACAGAACCCCAGAATCTGAGTACAAGAAGTTCTATGTTGCAAGAGCAATGACCTCAGAAAACAATCTGATATTCGGAGCCTACTACCCAAACGATTCATATCACGAGAGCGCACGCCGCAGTGGATTCATTCCACCGGAAGCGTTCTTGTACTTGGACTGTTTTGGCTTGGTGCAGGATGCGGAGGGATGTCCACTTCTCTACCATGTCATAAGAGGGACGGTGGACAAGCGGCTGCTCTGCGAGAGCAACGTAAGAACCGCAAATCCGGGTGATCTTCGGTTCAGCACTTCCATCCCTATTCGCTACATTAACAATCGGGAAAGGGATAGGCACTTTTTCTGGTGGCTGGAGCCACATCTGGTGGAACAGCTGCCGTCAGCTGAAGCCGATATTTGTCCTACGGACAACTTACATTTAGTATAAGGTAGAATAAGTTAGGATTATATATAAATTATAATATTAATAAAAAAATATTTGTAAATTTAATTAGATTAAGATAATTGTATGTAGGTTACGTGTTTTAATTAGGTTAAGGTAAAAATAGAAATTAGTTAGTTTTTCATAGAAGTTTTCTATCTTAGCTATCTAGAATTCAGTAAATACTGTAAACATTTACAAATGAAAAATGTCAAGAAGCTGAAAAGCACTATAAATTAAAAACAGATTAACTTAGAGTGCCCGTCTAGGGCCAGTAAAATAGATTTGTAAGTTTTAAATAAATGGTAAACTAGTTAAGTATTTTGTCTAGATTTAAGAAAATTAACTGATGAATAAAAAATACATTTTTAAACTTAAACTTAAAAAACCAATGCTCGGTTCAATCCCTAGTACGGAAACATTTTTCTTTTCTTTAAAATCAATTCAAATCAGAACTCAATAAGTGAAGTGATTGAGAATAATGGAAACGCGTGAGCGCGTGTCGCTCCCAAAAAACGTTCATGAATCGGTGGCGGAATCAGGCCACTGGCCTACGGTGCAAGAAGACACTGTTAAGAGAAGGAGGAAGAAAATCAATTCCCGAAGCAGGTTTGAAGGGAGAAAAGCACGATGAAGCGCCGGCAATTTCAAATGCACCCGAGGTAGCCACTGTCAACGAAACCATCGACTATGTGTATCGATGGTGGCGAAGGGCTTTTCGTGGTGAGTAGCAACAGCTTTGCGTCACCACCGACAACAAACACGGAAGATGAGGCCGAAAATATTATTTTCGACAAGGAACTCGAGGTCTCTAGGTTAAGAGGGAGAAGACAAAAGTTGTCCTCCTAGAACTCAGAGAACTAAGAGAAACGAACAATCAAAGAAAACGAAATGCGCAAACAAAACGAGGACAGAGCACACCAAAAGTGCAACACACTGGAAAGAAAAAATAAACAAAAACTGCAACAACCGCAGCGACAAAGTAAAGCTGCCAGTGCAGCAACAGCAGCAAATGTCCCAGCAACAGCAGGAAACTTTTCAGCAACAGCAGTCAAAAACACAGGAACATCATCAACAGCACAAGAACAGCAGCGGCCCCCAAAAACGGACCGAGTACCACCAATCAATGTATTTAGTCGGCCATAGGTGAAGGCAATTTTGTTATCAAAAAAGGTAATGGTTCTGGTAAATTTTCGATCCTTTCAGAGAGGGGCGGAAAATACTCTTCTATATTGTACAGGTTGCACCCAACAGCAAGCTCGACAATCTAAACAAATTTCGAGTTTTAGATTGCTGGCATTGCACATGGGAAAGCATAAGAAGAAGCAAGGGCACACCACAGTGTTACCGCTGCCAAAGGTTCGTACACACGGCGTCGAACTGCAAAATGCAGCCTCGATGCATGAAGTGCAGTGGAGACCACAATGCAGACAAATGTTATCTGGGGCCAAGCAAAGCAGTTGACAAAAATCAACTCAAATGCGTACTCTGCGGGAATGCGGGGCACACCGCAAATTATCGAGGTTGCCCTAAATTCCAAGAGCGGAAAGCAAAGATGGCTCTGCAGAAGCAGCCCCCAGTGAAACATCCACTCGGGGCAGCCATACCCGCCACCCCTCAATTTACGTTCGCCAATATGGTGTCTGGTCGGAGGGCGACGGCAAATCAACAAGAACAGTTGGAAACGGCACAGGCTCCCGAGTCATCGACCGAATGGAAAGGCGCATGACTCGGCTAGAGGAGCAGGTTGTCCAAATTTTGCCAAGCACGTTTCCAGTCATAATGGGTACGCTTATGGGGGCAACTTACAAGATGATTGCAGTGAATGCGAACGAAGAATATAGCTCTTTAAACTGTTGGACGACTAGAGCCCAGACTTTCTCCTGGATAGCGAAACTAAGCTAATTCAGAGAAACAAAATGGTGCACTGTAAATATAATGATATTAGAAGAGAACGGCCCAACTCCCAAAGTGTGGGCGGCGTCGCGATCTTCATTAAGAAGAAAATAAAACATAAAGTAGTGTACAGTAGCGAAGTACGTCGGTTTCAGGGGTTAGAGGCCTGCATTGCGTGCATCTCTATGTAGCGGGAGGAAATTGTACGTGGTGTCGGTCTATGCTTCCGGATCCCCTCACGCCAGATCAAATATCTCAGAACTCGATTCACTCTTTCGTTGCCTTATACTTGATTTGGAAGAAAACTATTACATCTTGGCCGGGGACTTAAATGCCCGACATGGATATTAGGGTAAAACACTCCAATAAAGCGAGGGGATCAGCTTCACAATTGATTCTGTTTGCCCAATGTCGAGTATAGGCTCAATTTGAAACAAGGGAGATCTCATCTTTCCCACGAAGTGGTTCGTTTCTGGATCTCATGCTGTTAGACGCAAGACTGCATCTGACCAACAATATTGGACATACTGTCAATTGCCTGAACACCTTTGTGTATCTCAGCGACCATTGCGGACTTAGTGCCGAAATCAAGGTTCCCAACGATTGCACGCTACCAGGGTATCGACAAACGGAAATTGAGAAGTGCTACCGCAATGCGACAATTGACGCACATCACAGACGTAAAAGCAGACTCCTATCAAGGTTGAAAACTTATAAAGGCGCTTTACAGACCGACAAAATGAGAAGATTATGACACTGAAGGCGCTAATCAAGAACATTCAAACTTTAATAGCTCACAATTACAGACTTTCTGTAAATTTGTATTGGAACAACAAGGTTCGGGCTGTGAAGTTTAACTACCCGAGTGTTTTCCCACAAATAAATAAGTTCTACAGGAGTAACAGGCAAAGCAAACTTCCGTGCCTTAAGCTCCCCAGAACAACAGACAACGAACGCATACTGACAACAGCAGGAGCTAATCCAGATAACGCAATTCTAGACGAAAATCTATTCGTGATCGAAGACCCGAAAGAAAAAGTGGAAATTCTTGGCGCGACTTTTCAGGAAAGGTATAATGTGAATAAAAGCATTCGTCCTAACTACAATCTAGAAAACCGTGTTCTGGTCAAGAACTCTCGTCCCCGGTATGATCTGCAATAGTGGCGATCGGAGCTGATTTTGTCGTGTTCAGTGCCGATAACAGATGATGCCATCGCCATTGAAGGGGTCCAGCCCCCATTCATCACAGTTACGGAGCTTCAAGCCATCTTTGAATCACTAAAGAAGAAAAAGTCTGTGGGAATTGATGGGATCTCAAATTGGACGACACGGGGAATCACTGGCGCAGAAGACGGTGGTCAGATACCTCGGGATCTGGTTAGATCAGTATTTGTATTTTAACAAACATATAGATGCTGCTCTGACCAGGGCTCGAGGCGCCTTTGCCCTTGCAAAGAAACTGTTTTACAACAGCCAACTCGATGCGAGAGTTAAGGTAATCTGCTACATGGCCCTAATATATGAAAGTATAAACGCACATGTTCATACGAAGTTTCAGTTAGTAATACAATAGTTTAAGTTTTAGTTTCAGTTGTAGTCGTAGCTCTAGATATAAGTTTTTTTTAGTAAAATGGTTAAGCTTTTAAGTTTAGTTTGAATAAATGTTCTTACAGCAAATAATAAAGTCGTTGAAAAACATAAAAAATTAGGTTAGTCTTAGAAAGCCTGCGAAGGGCCAGTAAGATTATGATTACACAATGTTATGTAAACTAGCTTTAAGCATTTTTGTCTAAAATTTAAGTGTCCCTTTATTAATTAATAAAATGCAAAAAAAAAAACAAGAAACCATTTATGCAAAGATTTCGGTTTGTGAGATAACAAGTTATTCACACTACACCGAAAAATTATGTTTCACTTGACTCAAGTAAAATCTCTATCACCATAAAACCTCTTATTTTTACGAGTTGACTAATCGTCATTCTCCTATTTTTTCACACTTTATCTTACAGTCAATTGATTAATTTTTTAATTCCAAAAGATAATCACTTCCAATTCCAAATGTTTTTATAATGTAAATAAAGTTTAAAATTTAAAATTACCTCGGATATATAAGCAGGGAAATGAAACATTTTATAAAGGTCGTAGCGAAGATGTGCATTTTGATATTTTAATTAGCAAGGTTACACGAATACATAGACCATTTAAAAAGCATGAACCACGTGTATATTATCATTTCTGCGCCGAAATATATGCAATATAAACATAAAAATAGTAAGCAGAAATCTAAATTTATTAGAATTGGCCCATTTTGTATGTATGGACTTTTATCAGTTTTTAATCTTAAATGCCGCCTAAACAAAGCCGATAAGATCCCCTCCCCCAAACATCGAATTTTTGACTGCACCAAACTGTAGATCGCTTATACTCGTGAGAGTACAGTAGCATACTTATCGAAGCAGGACTCCTCCTTCTGTTGAACAAATTTATCTAATGTCTAAAATTAGTTTGGTACGATGTCGGTAAAACTGGACTGGCAACAAATCTGAAGAACTAGATCTTCTTAAAATAATGCTGTTACCGCAGCAAAGGACTAAGAAACTTTCATTCTTGTCAAAAAGTGGAAACTAAATTACAACCCATATGGGGAACTTTGCACCAAACAATTAAATGTATATACCCGAAGTCCAAAGCTCAGCTGATAAATACAAAACAAACTGCTGGAATCTTGTTTCGTCGTTATTAATGAAAATTATATCATCCTTACCAATGGTCTTTTTTCGGAATCTGCCTAAATTTTCAACGCAAAATCCTTTGCTACACTAAAAGCAATATTACTTTGCTAAAAAAAAAAGATGGTTATAATTTGTGTAGTTTATCGAAAACCTTTTTTGAACAATAATATTTAAGTACGCAGGAGTGAGTCTGCTAGTTTTACTTTCTATGTTAATTCAATTTCCAAATTAATATTTATTTTCAAATTATAAAAAAACAGTGCAGAATTAATTATTTTTTTCGTGAACAATTTTGGTGTACTCTCTTAATAAAACAAAACTAAGACTGAGATCCTGATATAAAATCAATAATTGTTATTTTCTTTACTGGAGTTAAATTAATAGGTTCAGAATTGGATATACCTGAGTCATTGGAGTAAACACAGACAAACAAAACGTTATATTTCGTAAAAATTCTGTCATCTGCGAACGGATATGCCAAATAGTACAATAGTATAGTAGCAAAACAAAAAAAGTTTCTATATTATAAAGAAATTGTGGCAACTTTGTTGCTGACGCTCTGGTCTCTGTCATCTATCTGTCAAGTGGAAACGACTGATAATACAAAATAATGGAGGCGGGTTTTGCAAAATAATAGGAATTTTTAACCTTGGCTTATCGGCTTCTAATAATACAATTTTACAATGCCTTCGCGTAGTCCGAGTCGTAGTCGTAGTTATTCTCCAGCTTTACGAAGCCACAAAGAAAACGATAATAGTATAATTGATAATCGAAATAATAACAGACGATTTAGGAAAAGATCAAGAACACCAGAATACAAAAATTATTCAAGCTATAGGCGAAAATCCCGATCTCCAAATAATCCGTACAGTGATCATAGATCTAACGACAGATACAAATCCAGAAGCGACAGGCGAAATTATCACTTCCACGGTACTGCCACACAAAAGGAAAACAATTTTATGGACATACGAAGAGTAGAAAGGGAAGCAATCGGTGAAGAGGGAATTTCTACAGTATGGGGCAAATCACCTCAAAAACGTGAAACTTACAGTGACGACGAAGTAAATGTAGAAAATACAAAGCTCGAGAAAAAGTGTAGCATTGCAAAAAAGAAAAAGAAAAAATCAAAACATAAAAAGAGTTCAAAAAAATCAAAGAAAAAGAAATCTAAGAAGCACAAGAAGAAATTTAAACAAAATTCCTCCAGTAGCAGTTCCGATTCCTCTGAATCAGAATCAGAAGCATGGGTTGAAAAAACGAAGGTTAATGATACTGCTTTTCCAACTGAAGCAGTATCCCGCAACTCAGAAGCGTCATTGGCACCGCCAAGTGCAAGCACCAATTCGACAGAGGACTTTGGTCCAACTCTTCGGCAAACAAGTGGCTTGACTCAGAAAGATTTCGGCCATGCTCTTTTGCCTGGGGAAGGTGCTGCAATGGCAGCGTATATTGCTGACGGAAAAAGGATTCCTCGCAGAGGTGAAATTGGTTTAACATCAGATGAAATTGCTCAGTTTGAGTCCGTTGGATACGTAATGAGTGGAAGCAGGTAATACTAATTAAAAAGTTATTTAAAAGCATATAGAAACTTTTGGTGTATATTTGCAGACATCGTCGAATGGAAGCTGTACGAATTCGTAAAGAAAACCAGATATATTCAGCGGACGAAAAGCGGGCTTTGGCCATGTTTAGCAAGGAAGAAAGGCAAAAAAGGGAAAATAAAATTCTCTCACAGTTTAAAGAAATGATAAATTCGAAGCTAAAAGCAGATAAAAAATAGTGAGGATTCATAATTTAAGGAAAACAATATGGGACATAATATTTAAAAAAAATAAATAAATAAATAATAATAACGAAGATCAGTATGATATATTCATAAATCAATCTAGATTTGTATTATATAAATGTTATTAAAATATAAATAACTAAATGAATAATAAAGGTCCACATCCTTATTAACTTTAAATGATGTTAACCATTGCATCATAGCTTTATATATTTTAAGTATCTATACATACGGCATTCCAAGAAGTCACAAATGTGACTTTAGGTACTAATTGCTTAAGATGTGTAAAATTTCGCCGTTCGGTGTCTCCATAAAAGCAAAACTTAGTTGCTTGATAGTAAGCAAAACTACACTTCGTTTTGCTTACTAACAAGCAAGAACACGAATAATGTGATTGTAATGTCACCGAATTTTTATTTTTAATATGGAGTCTAAACACCGGATAGACTCCAAACCTCGCCTTGCTCCTGTACTCATGTGTTGCGTAACTTACATAAGGGTAGCTTAATATTAGGACGAACAAAATGTTATTTGTTTTAATTTTTTTGAAACAAGATCGGCTATTTTGTCCACCAACATAAAACATGCATTTTTTAAGTTCTAAGCCCTTACATATTTCTGATAATTGTTTGCAATAAGTTGTGAAGTTGTAAGCTACATGCATAGGGCCACGGATAATCGAGATTTTTCAAAATTAGGTTTTAGGTGGTATTGCTTTTATTTATCTAAAGTATTTTGACGAAGAACTTCATCCTCGTATTTTTAATACAGATAAAGTATGTTTTTTTATATTCGAAAGTAATGTTGAACGGAATCTTAAAAGGCAAGGAGATACTTTGCCACATTACTGTCCTTTTATTCGATTAGCCACATTAGCCTATTTTCACCACAAATACTCCTATATTTGTTCATGTAAATTACAAATTAACAATTTCTATCAAAAGATAGCACTCGCTAGGCAGCAGAAACCAATAAGGTCTCTGCTAGGCAGTCAGACGCCAAATATCATCCCTTCTGTCAGTGCTGTACGCGAATGGACCTTAATCTGACTAAAGTGACGTTTTGCCTTTTTTACTGTCAAGATTTCGTGTGCCCAGCATCTGCTTCTTAATAGTTTGTAGGTTAATTATTAATGTAAAACCAGGACAATAATTTGCTGTGCGAAGGATCCGTCTTTATACCCAAATTTATATATTATTAATAATAGAAAATCTCATTTAATTTAAATTGAACTACCAAATTTAAATACATACAATTTACGACAGAAAATGATAATGTGTCACCTTGCCGCTATTCTCTTAACTTAAACACAAGATTGATAATTTAGAGTCTAGGTTTAAATGCAACATAAACTTAAACTACGACGACTAATAAAGGGCACAGTTGAAATAACTTCTAAGTGGATATCATTTATCTGAACTGTGTTTACAGCATCCACGTATTAAAATGGATACAAAACATATTCCTTCGCCCAGTGAGGTGGCGTTAATTACACCGATCGCTGAACAGCCTCCCAATGCAATGGGTTTCGAAATGTCTCAAAATAAGGATCAAGTTGAATCTGAAAAAGTGCAAATGAAAAAACAACTCGGACTGTTGGAAGGTGTAGCCATTATATTGGGGATTATTTTCGGGTCAGGAATATTTATATCACCGAAAGGAGTTATTCGCGAAGTGGAGGCAGTCGGAACTTCGTTAGTAATTTGGGTGCTCTCAGGGCTTCTTTCAATGATTGGTGCACTCTGTTACGCTGAGTTAGGTACAGCTATACCAAAATCTGGGGGAGATTATGCATATATATTCGAAGCGTTTGGATCACTGCCCGCATTTCTTTATCTATGGGACGCAATGATGATATTTGTGTAAGTTATATCTTATATCTATCTCTATCGAAAGAGATCTCAAACTAAATAACACAAATAATTTATACCAACAATATTTTTATTACCTTGAGTCATACATACAAATTTAAATTGATTACTTGACTTCCTAAACTCTTGATTGAATGCATAAGTAAATACCAGAGATAAGCATTTGATTTCTACATCTCTGGTAAATTGAATGTATAGAACTTTCAATTAAAAAAGCGTTTGCTTCTGCATTGTGGGTCTCTTAGCGCGCCATGTAGAACTTTGAGTTTATTATGGCAAAAATATACAGATTTTACTATATAAGTCTAATAAAAATCTAAATTTACAATTAAATTTTATTTATATATATGTTAACGTTTTTGAAAAATATGAATTTAATTCTTTCAATATGTAAAGACATTTGTCATAAATGTATGACACATAAGGAAGTCGAATTAGTAACATGAAGCTTAATATATTTTTACTTTTCTGAATGAACTGTTTCACTTATTTCAGGCCAACAACTAATGCAATCATGGGATTAACTTTCGCTTCTTATGTCCTACAGCCTTTCTTTTCTGAGGAATGTAAAATTCCAGAAGGTGCCTTGCAATTATTGGCGGGGGTTACTATTTGTTTTCTTACATTTCTTAATTCCTACAATATGAAAGCTACAACGAAAATGCAGAACATTATTATGTTTACAAAGATTGCCGCTCTGGTTCTGATAATAATTCTTGGTATTGTTTGGATGGCTGTGGGTATGTGTATATATATTAGTTCCAACTTGTATTTTTATATTTTTTCATTTACAGGTAATGTAGAGAACTTTAGCAAACCGTTTGAAAACTCACAAACCGACCCTGGAAAATTATCTGTTGCCTTTTATTCTGGTATATTTTCGTATGCAGGATGGAATTACTTAAATTTTATGACCGAAGAGCTTCGTGATCCGTATAAGAATTTACCTCGCGCCATTTACATATCACTGCCGTTAGTAACGGCAATATATGTTCTTGCAAATGTATCATATTTGGCTGTTTTAAGCCCTCAACAAATGATTGCATCTGAAGCAATTGCTGTGGTATATCTATATAAAAATATTTCGATCAATTTCAATTTCTAAACAAAGGTTTTGTGTTTTTAGACTTTTGGAAATAAAATCTTAGGAGTTTGGTCGCTTATAATTCCTATAATGGTTGCAATTTCAGCTTTTGGAGGTTTATCAGTACATATAATGACATCTTCGCGTATGTGCTTCGTGGGTGCTCGAAATGGTCATATGCCAGCTATATTATCCCATATAAATATTAACAAATATACTCCAACACCTTCTCTAGTGTTTTTGGTATATAAATTTTATTACTATCTAGTAAATTTGTCAATAAATTTGTAATTCCAGTGTGCTCTTTCAATAGTCATGCTGCTTGTAAGTGATGTTTACGTACTAATTACCTACAGTAGCATAGTGGAGTCTTTTTTCATTATGCTATCAGTCTCAGCGGTGCTATGGTTTAGATACAAAAGGCCCGATATGGAAAGACCAATTAAGGTAAATAGAAACATTTTTATACTAAAATTTAATTGAAAGTGGTTTCTTTAGGTTCAACTTTGGGTGCCTATTGTGTTCGTTATTATCTGTGCATTTTTGATAGTTGTCCCCTGCTATGTTGCGCCTTATGAAGTCAGTATGGGAGTTCTTATAACGGTAATGGGAATTCCGTTTTATTACGTTGGTGTTGTTTGGCGAAATAAGCCAAGCTGGTTGCAAAATTTTATTGGTAATCGATTTTTTTTTTCATTTTTATTTTGAGAAATTAATACAAATTTTCTTCAAATTTCAGGCCAATTAACTTTTACTTTTCAGAAGATTTTCATGTCGGCAAAAGAAGACAAAGACTGAGTGTTTGTTTCTATAATTTTGTGTTCTCTCTTTCTCTGATTATGATTGAACGTTTATTTATTTTTTACAAATACTTTTACAACGCTTTTTTTTTACATAATTATTTTTTATTTATTTTTGAAACGAATTTTCTCAATTTTCGAATTTAATTGTGTTAGTTTTCTTTTCTCAATGTTTGCTTCAATGTTTACATATACCTATTCTGTTATACATTTGAGTATTAAAAAATTTCAAGTACGTAAATAAAGTGTGATTCTTGTTTTATTTCATTGATATTTGTTCGTACTTATTCTATCTACGATTATGAAAATAAAGCCAACGGTGTCATGATGGTTTATACACGTCTGAAAAAAATACTTCACTATTAAGGGCTAGATAGAAATGGGTTGTGTAACAGACACATGATTGTACTTAATTTACCTGTGGGTGTATTTATCATCCAGGAAATATTCGAGTATGGTTCTATTCCCAATTTTGATAATTTTTCCAAATTTAGTTAAGACGTGTGAAGAGAATTATAACTAAGTTCATTTAGAGTCTTATTTCCCACGGAATATTTTGAATGAATTAGCCTTATTTAGTAGTGTAATCAACGAACTTAATATTGTGGTTCTATATTTTTGTTCCTATTTCCCTCATACCCACTATAACAAAAATAAGACAATACAATATTTGTAAGTTTTTGTAGTTCAATCAAGAACATAATTTAGTAGACAAAATAGATTTTGTAATTGTTTTATAAATGTTGCTACTGAGAAAATGGTTGGGTACATATATATGTTTTTGAATCGACTTCATTGCAAAGCTTGTTCAATGGGTTACAATTGACCATATTATTTAAAACCAAAATTTGTTCTATATCACTCATAAAGAAGATTTTTAAATAGTTGATATTTTTGTATAGAACATAAACCATATTTAGCAGAAATTCTGGTGAACTTAAGCGTGACAGTGAATAACGTCGCGGAATCATTGGTCACAACGAAGCTTTTAGATTCAAAATTAAATTTTTGTGTGTTGTAAATGAAAAGCAATTTCGAAATCTGAGTCTGCAAATTCTTTTGCATAATTATGACATAAATATATTAATAAAAATAATTGATCTGATTTTTTTTTTTTTGGAAAAATATGAATGCCGCTGCCCTACGCTTAAATCTCTGGAATTTGTAGGTATATTTTTGCTTGGAAATGCACGCACGACACATGTGGGTGCTGAACGAGCAGGTCATCTAGACTTTAGCGCTACACGATTTACTTATTTTTATTTATAAAAATGCCGGCTAAGTCGAAATATTTAAGTTTTTAGTTTATAACCTAGGGGGCATGGGCCTATGCACGCGAGGTAACGTCGTTGATTGCGCTCAACATGGCGAGCTGCCAAGGCAATCCTCGTTAATGAATAGGCCAAGTTGACATACAGTCTCCAAGTGGCGCCCCCTGGATAGCCATCACAACACCCGTTGTATGGTGAACTAATGTATGCAGCGACCCCCTCTGCCCGAGGATTTAAATAATGGGCCTGGCCTACCAGTCTGTGGGTTGTGCGTGAGGGTAACTTCCTCACCACGTAAAAACCAGAAGTTCAGAGACAACATCATGCCTCGGATAGTGAAGGATCAACTGTTGACGACCCTAGCAAACGTTTTAAGGACAAAGTTTTTCGGTTTTGCACGTGGAATGTGAGGTCCCTTAACAGGCCACGTGCAGTGCGATGGGATGGGCCTGGCATAAAAGCGATGAAGAACTGCGATATCTACTACAGCAATTGCTATAGAGAGAGAAGGCAGCGCTTATTCGGATGCGGATTTGTTGTTCGAGGCAGACTTAGGCAAAAAGTCTTGAGCTACGACCCAGTCAGCGAACGCCTCATGACAATCCGCATCAAGGCTAAATTCGGGAACATCAGCCTAATATGCGCTCACGCCCCAACAGAGGAGAAGGATGATAACATCAAGGATGACTTCATTGGTCTCCTAGAAAGAACATACGATGGATGCCCCGGCTACGACACTAAGATCGTTCTAGGAGATTTCAAGCTTCAAGCTCAGCTCAGATTCAAGCTTTGCTGGAGCCATCGGTAAACACAGCGTGCACAACAACACATCCGGAAACGGACTCAGGCTGTTAGACTTCGCCTCGGGGCGGAACCTCTCTGTGGCGACCTGGCGATCTCCTGATCAATCAACCGTCAACCAGATTGATTACGTTGCGATCGACGTCAGACACTCCTCCAGTATTCTCGATGTCCGAACCTTCCGAGGTGCAAACATTGACTCGGATCATCATCTTGTTGTAGCAAAGGTAAGAACCCGGATATCGATAGGGCAACGGAGTCGAGAAAGGCCAAAACGGTTTGAGGTCGAAAAGCAACAATCGCAGCTGATTGCTGGGAACTTTGCCGACCGAGTCTCCCGGAAACTCGCTCAGAGTTCGACGCTTCCTGCACTAAGCATAGAAGAAGAATGGAAACGTTGTCAAGAAGGCATCAAAGATGCTGCCACTGATGTGCTGGGTTTCCCGTCACCACCCAGAAGGAACCCATGGTTTGACGACGAGTGCAGGCAAGCGCACGCAGCTAAACAAGATACCTATAAGGCGACGCATCGAACAACGCGGGCTGTTCGTGAACTCTACGAACAGAGAAGAAGGGAAGAGCACCGGCTTCTCAGAAGGAAGAAGAAGGAGCATGAGAAGCGCCCGGTCGAGGAAATGGAAAGGTGCTTTGGCAGGAATGAAGTCCGAAAGTTTTACCGAAAGGTAAAACAGCTATCCGGAGGATACGAGGTTCGGACCAAGGCCTGCCGGGACCAAAATGGACAACTAGTAATAGAGTCACAGTCTGTGCTGAGAATCTGGAAGGATCATTTCTGCAGACTCCTAATCGGCGATGACGACGCAAATCCCGCTGTTAGGCAGAATGTTCCACTCAATTTGGACGATAATAGACAAGCATTCCGTCCCCCCGACTTGGACGAGGTGAAGATAGCAATATCCAAGCTAAAGTCGAACAAAGCTGCTGGAGCGGACGGATTGTCCGAAGAACTATTTAAAGCAGCTGGAGATGAGCTGGTTGGGCGCATGCACCAGCTCATCTGTGAGATATGGTCGGAGGAAAGCATGCCCGATGAGTAGAATCTCAGCGTCGTTTGCCCGGTTCACAAGAAAGGAGACTGCGCCAACTACCGAGGGATTAGTCTCCTGAACATCGCATACAAGATCCTCTCTGCCGTATTGTGTGAACGTCTGAAACCATTTGTCCATGACCTGATAAGTCCCTATCGAGTCCACAATAGACCAGATCTTCACATTACGGCACATCCTGGAAAAGACCCATGAAATGCAAATTGGCACTCACCACCTATTCGTCGATTTCAAGGCTGCATATGACAGTGTGCATAGAGACGAGCTATACAGTGTCATGTCTAGTTTTGGCATTCCTACCAAACTCGTCAGATTGTGTAGGATGACGATGGAGAACTCTCGCTGCTCCGTCAAGGTCGGTACCGAACTCACCGAGACCTTCAATGTCAAAAAAGGTTTTAGACAAGGCGACGCACTGTCATGTGACTTCTTTAACATCATCCTCGAGAAGATCGTGCATAGCTCACAAGTCAACACCAGAGGCACGATCTTCCAGAAGTCAGTTCAATTGCTAGCTTACGCTGATGACATTGACGTGATTGGACGAACACAGCGAGCCGTCAATGAGGCGTTTGCTGGCATTGAAGCGGAAGCGGCTAAAATGGGTCTAGTGGTAAATGAGGGCAAAACGAAGTACATGCTGTCATCAAGGAAGGATACACAACATCGACGTCTCACAGTAGGCAGCAGAAACTTCGAGGTAGTTAAGGACTTCGTCCGAATCCGAGCCATTGGGACAACGCAACAGAGGACGACCTAGACTAAAGTGGCGCACACAAGTGGAGAAGGACCTCAACCAACTTGGAGTGCGCAACTGGAGACAGCTGGCGAAAGATCGTGCTGGCTGGAGGGGCATGTTGGTTGAGGCCCAGGTACACCCCGGACTGTAGCGCCACAAGAAGAAGAAGAAGAAGAAGAAGAAGAAGAAGAAGAAGAAGAAGAAGAAGAAGAAGAAGAAGAAGAAGAAGAAGAAGAAGAAGAAGAAGAAGAAGAAGAAGCAGTTTATAACCTATGACAAACATTTGGCCAGGAAACTGCAATTGGCAGGCTTGCTGCAGTAATTCCGCCGAAAGAATTTGAAGGCACATTATCCTTTTAAAGAGGGAAAATTAGAGCAAACTGTTCAAAAGTAATAAAATTGTTTAAATGTAAAATCACTTATTTGAATTTATACGAATAACATGCTTCAATTTACTGTAATTCACACCTAATATGTAACAATTTGCAATAATTTGCACTAATTTGTTATATTGTTCCGACTTTTTTTCTTGCTCTTTGTATAATAGTTTTGTTACACCATTGTCTTCTTGATTTATGCGTCAAACGCACTTTGATCTTCAAACTTCATTTTAGAGCTGGAATCTATCTTTCGGAATTTTTTTCTATAAAAGGATGAGGATGATAAAATGTCTTAAATATCATATCTTAAATGTCTTAAATATCACCGATCACAAATTTCGACATCGACAAAAAAGCAAACAGGTGTCGAAAATCAAAATTCTATACCTATCGACGAGACGAACAAAAAATAAGATCGCTCAAATCGTATATAAATTGATTCCGTTGAACTATCGAACTACTATCAACTCATGTTGTGGAGACAAGATTCGGATTATAACAACGAGAAACTTGACAGAACGACCAATACTGCGAGCCTACTGACACCAGTTGGCATCGATTCGGACGATAGTGTGCTGAGTTCTTCATTGCTGAATACGCTCAAGAAAAAAGCTATAGATGTGATTTTCCAGAAAAGGTATACGAAAATAGACAAGCGGCGTTAAATCACAAGAACGAGGTGGCTTACCGTATTTTAACGTGTGCTGTGCGGTTTGTGGAATTATTTTGTTAAAGCCACATGCCGTCTATATCCGCATCTTTTAATTCAACCCAATAATAATCGGCAATAATGACGTGATAACGTTACTTACGCTACTATCATCATCGGCCCAATAACCACACTAGTGTGGATTAAGTAGCGATTTATGAAGCACATATTGATTTTCACCCGACCAATAATAGGGATTTTTTACTTGCCCATTGAACATTAAACAAAAATGAGATTCGAAGATGATTTTACAAAGAAAATTTTCATCTTGGATTATCTTCTCCAGAGCCCAATTGGAAAACTAACGCCACTTTAAATGATCCATCTGCTTGAATTTCTCATAAATAATACGCCACAATGAAGATTGAGCGGTGCCCAATTCTTGGAAGCGCCGTAAAATTGACTTATTTCCATCATTTGGAACGGACGACAGCGATATTCCTGAAACTTAGACCGACTCGTTGTCTTACTGACACCGCGATACACTTCAATAGATTGTGGAGTTTGGGCAATAAGCCCAAAGATTGTTGATAGAGCTCCCGCAGTATGATTCTAAATCACCTGCACAAGAAAATAGTCTATTCTTATTAAATTCAATTCGTATTATAAAAACTTATTGGAGTAGTAGTTCTAGGGTTTTTTAAAGACGAATTCAAGGTCTGAGTACCCTGTCACTCAGATCTATTATAACTGCTGTTGGAAGATGTTCGTTGTCCATTTATCTGGGCATCTTAAGACTCGGAAGTTTGTTTTGCATCTGAAGACTTTAGGGTCCTCATTTCCAATTTCTACTGTAAAATGCCTGCACAACGTTTTAAGGCTTCTGAGTCTGAATCTATATTATAATAGTGCTCAATTGTTGCGCTGCGAAACTCGTTATAATTGGATGATGTCATCCGTTCGTTTTAATTCCTCTCAAGAGCAAGTCAAGTTTTCTTGATATTCCTTAGTCAGTCTACCTAATTAAACTAGGAAAAACGGCAAAGTTCGGGTTTCACTTTTGGCATCCTCCTGTTGGCACTCATAGATTCGCCTTTTCGGGTTTGGAATTAGTTCCAGCTCCGTCCTCCTTTTAATCACTTTAGAAGAGGCATTTGAAAAGTGATCTCTCCCGTAATGAGCTGAGTGGATCGTGTTAATGTTATTCAAAAGAATATGTTTTACAAGAGAGTGAACATGTGGTATGAAGTAAATATTGGAAGAAAATTCTTTTTTGAGTGGATCCCTTAAGAATGCATCTGGTTATGGTGAGGGAGCCTCTTATTCAAGGTCAGTGCAGAATATGGTTATCTGTAATCCTCTAGTAAGCTTGTGGGCTTAGGCTCCCGTTTTGAAGAAATAGCACTTAATTAACTTATTATCATACAATTAATATCACCGGTAGAGATAAGTCAGGGGAGGATCAAAACTGATGACTGGAGAAGTTCTGCAGGGGCAATGTCATCGGGTCGTGGTAGTTCTGCT
Source organism: Eristalinus aeneus (assembly GCA_955652365.1). NCBI lineage: Eukaryota > Metazoa > Arthropoda > Insecta > Diptera > Syrphidae > Eristalinus > Eristalinus aeneus. The sequence continues at coordinate 60,982,011 of OY019130.1, read as the reverse complement.
CTGTCTTACCAAGAGGATATAAAACAAAGGCCGGATTTCATTTTTGACACTTGCCTAGTATTTGGAGAAACTTTTTCTAGGTCAGGACAATTCCCTGACTCCCTCTATTATGAAAAAAATGATTCTCAAAGATTCTTTTTGGTCCTTGTCATATTAATCTTCGATATTACAAACAAACTGGTTTATTACGAGGGCTGCCTTTTATATTTCGGGATTAAAGAACAAAAGCAAATATCAATCATCGAAAATAGCTTTATTGTTTTTCAAAATATTCCCCATTAAGATCTATACACTTTTGCATGCGTTGCGTTTGAACCAATTGTCGAAGCACTTTTGCCACTCTGATTGAGGTATCTCCAAAACATGCATTATGAACGCTTCAACCGCTTCTTTAGGTGTCGAAAAACGTTAACCTCTCATTTTATTTTTTACGTACGGGAATAAAAAGAAGTCATTCAGTGCCAAGTCAAGTGCTCAAAAATGCAGTTATTTGAGCCGATGTTTGAGAGCTAGCATTGTCGTGGTGAAGAGTGACGGTTAGTCGGCGGTTAGTTTTCCTGATTTTTTTGGAAGAGAACTGTCAAACAAATGGTTGTGTACCACTCAGAATTGTCCTGTGTTGTTCTAATGGTACGGTTGCGACATGTTCAGTTTTTCCGAAAAAACAGGCGACCATTTGCGTGGAGGTGCTTCGTGCGTGAGCAATTTTTGTTGGATTTGGCTCAATTTGAAGCACCCATACAGTCGACTGCTGTTTACTTTCGAGCGCATACTGCGTAAATCCACGATTCATCACCTTTCACGATGTCATAGACGCGATCGTATTTTTGGACCATTTCTTTCCAAAACTCGACACGGTCCTTTTTTGAGCGATTGACAAATTGTGTGGGATCCAACGCGAACAATTTTTTTTGACGGTCACATGTTCATGCAATATTGAATGTATGCTGGTCCCACTAATGCCTAAGGTTGTCTCAATCTCACGATTGAGGTCACATGACGATCTTGCAATATCAGTTGGCGCACAGCATCAATAGTTTCCGGAAAAAACAACTGATTTTGGATGACTTTCACGAAATTCGTCTTGGATTGAACTACAACCTCGGTTGAATTCACCATACCATCGATAAACACTGGTCCTTGATGGAGCTTCATCGTCAAAAATTAAATTTAGTTTATCGATGCACTGTTGTTGAGTTAATCCACGTCGGAATTGTAAAAAATAGTCCCACGAAAATTTTTACGATTTAAGTCCATTTTTTGGGCGAGATGAATCTTTTAAGTTACTAGGTCCGTTCCAATTGCTCTGAATTGCTACGAATGTCTACTAATTTGCCCGAAAAACTGATAGCTGATTTTTTCGTAGAAGAGAGAACTCACGAGAGAGCAAAATATTTCCCCTCCCTACGAATTTCTGCCGAAGAAAAAAATGTGGGCAGCAGCTAGCCAGCAGATGCCTGTCAAAGTGAAAACAAAAAAACCTCTGACATTTCATACATCCGCTAGCTGTTTACGAATTTCTACGAAAAGTCGTTTCACAATTTTCGGTGGAGTTACTCTCTGCAAGAGAGATTTTTACCCAAACTACTCAGCTACGAATTTCTGTACACAAATCAATTGGAACAGACCTACTGTAAACAACACAAATAGCGCTCGTAAGTCAAAACGTTCTGAGTACGTATAACCTCAAAAATGTCAAACTTTACGATAGAGCTGGCAGTTGCCAGATTGCAACACTAGGGTTGCCCAATCCCGAAATATAAAATGCAACCTTCGTATATAGTTTCAATCGATAAATTCTGCGGATTTGTGGTTTCGAACTGGCGAAAGCAAGTTGCTTATTAATAAATATACATATATCGTCGAAATAACAAATGTTCAAAATATGTATACATGTACATACATATATACATAGTTCATTACATACAGTTCTACGTGAACATAAATTAAAGAACAAAAATCTCTAAATCCCGGGAATTGCTAGAATTATTGCAATGGCTTATGTTGTAATTTCTTACTAATACAATTGACTTACACCAAATCTTGTTTAAGCTTTTGAAATTACAATAATGAATTGATAGTCATTAATTGATTACTGAAATTCCGTGAGTTAAAAGTCGCAGTTTCTAAATTTTTCATAAGTGTAATGCCTTATACAGAAGTAAGCGAATAAAAGACATTTGATAGCAGATAATTCAGTTTGTTTAATAATCAATTTTCCCCGGAAAACGATAAATGCGAACTCAATGATTACCTCAACTGAGTTCCGACAACGTATTGTGCCGCCCTTATGCATTAATTAAGGCACTAGTAATACGTATCATCGATTGCTTGCCATTTACGGATATGTGGTACTTACTTTACTGAATGAGAACCAATGTACAATACGATAATATCTTTGGGTCAATCTTGAACTAATTATTTTATTATTCAAAGTTGTACTAATTTTGCATCCAGTCATATACCATTAGCTCAGGTTTAAAGAACTACATGCCTATTCCGTAGCACTCTACAACTGTAAATGATTTACTGTTATATAAAAAAGCCGAACAGAAACAAATACTTACAACTAAATCTTAGAGAAGTAAAAATATATAATATATATAAATATATATATCGCAAAGTTATATATTATAAGTATATAAAATGAAGTGAATACATCACTTCATAGATTAAAAATATCTGTTTTGCATTGTAAAATCATGCGAAAACTTAAAGTGTATTCCTTTGCTTTCAGTTTCTTTTCGGAACTCCGTTAATCAAAGGTGAAAAAATAAGGTTATATGGACAGTTTCCACAGATTGACGTTAATCTGTCATTGTGGAGTATTAAAGTAATTATTTGGAATAAATTTGGGGGCATGGGCCTGTGCACGGGAGTTAATGTCGTTGATTGCGCTCAAAATGGCGAGCTGCCAAGGCTATCCTCGTTAGTGGACAGGTCAAGTTGCCATACAGCCTCCACGCAGCGCCCCCTGGATAGCCATCATAACACCCGTTGTATGGTGAACTAATGTATGCAGCAAGCCCTCTGCCCAAGGGTTTATATAATGGGCCTGGCCTACCAGTCTGTGGGTTGTGCGTGAGGTTAACTTCCTCACCACGTAAAAAATAAATAGTTCAGAAACGCCGAAATGCCTCGGATAATGTAGGACCAACTGTTGACGACCCCAGCAAACGTTTTAAGGACAACGATTTTCGGTTTTGCACGTGGAATGTGAGGTCCCATAACAGACCGAACAACTTGCGGAGGCCCTTGTAGCAATGCAAGGAAAGTAAATGTACAAGTATAGTATGATTAACGCAGGTGTCTTGTGGTCGTAAGTGTAAGAAACAAAGATTACCACCGTAGATTTTGCTCCAATTGGTTTCCAGCTACATTTTTTTTTCCCTGTTTGGTACATTTTAAGTTGTCTTCTCAAAGGATTTATTTTCTTCCTTATAATCTTAAAAATATATATTTGTTGTTGTTAAAATATTATAATATGTAACATTATGAACGGTTCTGTCAAACTGAGGTTCTGGGTAATAAAAGAGATACTTTACTTAATAGTAAACCTCATGTTATACAACATCATACATATTAATGCGTATTTTACTCTGTGGAGGGTTGTGTATATTCTGAAGATTTGGAATGAGCGTAAACGATTTTCAACCACTTTATATATCCCCCGTACGTTCTACCACATCCAATATTTATTTTTCTAAAGAGATTTGTCTGTCCTCGAAAGTAATAGAATTATATGTCCCTTGTGGACAACGTTCACATATTTTGGCGAAATTGTTTTTTATAATGCATTTCGAAATCTAGAACCCAAGTTTTCGTTATTTGTATAAACTTAAGATGTGCAGTCTTATGCATAATAATTGTTTGTTTGTAACTTGTTGTTGGTAGTAACCTAAATTATGATGTCGTCAAAACAGCGCTGTGGTATTCTGCTTTTATAAGATTGTTTTATATTGCGAAGCGAACACTTAATTAAATTAAGGGATATTTAATTTATATATGTATATATATATAATATATATATAATATATATATATAGGCTAGCATCGTGGTCCCGCTGTTTTCGTGCGTAGTGATGTTGCTTACCAACTTTAACCATAATACGGCTATTGTGTCCACTTTCTCCGTCGTCAACATTTAATTCGCTAATACTTGATTTATAGGCGTCCGAACTTCGGCACTCATACAATTTACAATAAGTTTGATGCATTGTATGACTCTATTACAAGCATTGATTACCTGCATCCTTGCACTAGGAACGTCATTGCGGGCAATTTCGATATACGTCATTTTACTTGGCCTCGACATTCAGACCATTCTGCATTGAATGAAAAAAGAAAAGGCTATTGTGTCCATTTTCTCCGTCGTCAACATTTAATTCGCTAATACTTGATTTATAGACGTCCGAACTTCGGCACTCATACAACTTACAATAAGTTTGATGCATTGTATGACTCTATTACAAGCATTGTTTACCTGCATCCTTGCACTAGGAACGTCATTGCGGGCAATTTCGATATACGTCATTTTACTTGGCCTCGACATTCAGACCATTCTGCATTGAATGAAAAAAGTATGCTGCAATCTTTGTTGAGGTAAATAATTTAACCCAGCTTGAGAACGAGCTAAAATGAATACCAACATTGCAGATCTTCGACCTGTTTCTATTATCTCATTTAAAGAAATATTTAAAATATTGTAACCTCCAGGCTCGTCCGACTACTGTGTCGTATTAGTTAAAGAACAGTTTGGTTCTACGAGAAAGCCAATTGGAATATAATTTAAACTGGTCATCTCGAAAGTGAAATGGGGAGCCGATACTGACACGATCACAAAAAAATATCTTGCGAGGTATAAAATCCTTCATTCTTCACAAAGTGAATGGTATTAAATAATAACCCAAACGCGAAGTAGCTAGAGCTGCAGAGACGCTATCAGTTTAAGAGAAATGGGTTTCCGGATTTACAAGATCAATCCTTTCGATAAAAACCGAACATTTTTAAAGGGGAGGCAAATTTGCAGGAATGCGCTCATAAAGAATGTTATGTTCTCCTATGATGAAAGTGTGGGCAAAAAGTGCTACATTACCCACAAAAAAAAGAAACACAGACAAAAGCATGAAGAATCCAGCCTCATCTTTGATAACAAGGGTCATTTATAATACGTAATTAATGGATACCATCTTTAACGGATTATTTTGTTCTATATCTACAAGTTGTGTTGAATAGGTTCATGTCTGATACTTAACATATTAATACTAGTGTTCCTCAGAGCTCCGTGTGGTCTTCTACACTCATTTTTATTAATGTGCTATTGTATGTCATTTCTCATTGGAATAAAAGCGAAAAAAATCATCAGAGAGGTTAATACGGCTATATTGCTAAATGTGACTAATAATTCCATCGAACAAAAAAAGGACTAAAATAGGATTACGAAATGTATAAATCAATGTTTTTATCGGATCAACGAATGTTGCCAACATTTAGAGGATAATATTTTAAATGAAAAATATACAGGCTTTTTTATATAACTGTGGTATCCAATTGTAGTGCCTTTGACCTTAATTGAACTATACTATATTTTATTCGAAGAAAGTCCGGGTATTCCGGAACAAGTTGCCTACCACAAACACATTGTTCCACTTTTTGTAAGGAGATTAATCTGTAGAAATGATGTCACTTGCAAGAAAAAGGCAGAGGAAGCGGAACATCCAGGACCCATTAATTCTAAAACAATGCAGTACCTACACCATTCGTTACTCAGCATGGACTGGCTAGAATGCCAAGACTAGCAAGACTGCATAATAATGTCAAAATCAGCCACTTCAAGGAACTTGACTAGGTGCCCTTATCTTCAAACGTCCTGGTTCAATTGATGTGATCAAAGGATGTTATACGGCGACATTATTCTTGATGAACTATTATTCTTGAGAGATAGTAATACCATAAGATAATCTCAGGACATATATACTCAAAAAGCAGTATGAGATACGTATCACTGGTTGGAAGCTTAAACATCGCAGCAGCTCGAGAGAGGTGGTGCCGTGGAAAATTCGAGGTGTGCAGCCGGGAATCGAATCTAGACTTGCTGCGTGGGAGCGTTGCACTCTACCCACTACGCCACGGTGGCCACAGTTTTAAGGTTAACTTTACTTTTTAGTTAGGTTACATAGTTATATAAGAACAATTCGGATATCCAAGTTTTTTTTTATCTTGGAGGAAGTTGAAAAAAATGTATATAGGTATAAGTACTGAATTAAAAAAATATTAGAAGCCGAAAGTCATAAAGCAATAACCTAGATTAGCTTACAGTACTCGTGAAGAGTAAGTAAGTTAGAAATAAGGTCAGTAGATTATATTGCCAAGCTAGTTATAAGTATTTTTGTCTAGCATGTAAAAAAAAGAATTAATAGAAATAAAAATGCATTGAAATCACAAATCCAACAACGCAGTCGAGAATGGTATCGTTTATCGTTTCGCCAGTGATCAAATGGACATCACTCCAATAGGTGAAGCTTTTCTTGTTCTTCTTGTGGCGCTACAGTCCGCGGTGGACCTGAACCTCAACCTAGTGTGACGCTCTGGCCGAGACGTCGATATTGTGTGTCCTTTCTTGATGACAGCATGTACTTTGTTTTGCCCTCATTAACCACCAGACCCATTTTAGCCGCTTCCGCTTCAATGACAGTATACGCCGCATTGACGGTTCGCTGTGTTCGTCCAATCGTGCCAATGAGCGTAGGCTAGCAATTAAAATGATTTTTTGGAAGATCGTGCCTCAGGTGTTAACTTGTGAGTTAGGCACGATCTTCTCGAGGATGATATTAAAGAAGTCACATGACAGTGCGTTGCCTTGTCTAAAACCTTTGACGACATTGAAGGTCTCGGTGAGTTCGTTACCGACCTTGACGGGGCAGCGAGAGTTCTCCATCGTCATCCTACACAATTTAATGAGTTTGGTCGGATAGCCAAAACTAGACATGGCACTGTATAGCTCGTCTCTATGCACACTGTCATATGCGGCCTTAAAATCGACAAATAGGTGGTGTGTGTCGATTCGCACTTTTTGGGTCTTTTTCAGGATCTGCCGTAGAGTGAAGATATGGTCTATTGTGGACTTCCCTGGCCTGAAACCACACTGATAGGAACCTATCAGGCTGTGTTCAAATGGTTTCAGCTGCTCACACAATACCGCAGAATGGATTGTATGCGATTTTAAGAAGACTTATCTCTCGGTAACTGGCGCAGTCAAAGTGGTCTTCTTTCTTCTGAACGACACTGAGATTCCACTCATTGGCCATGCTTCTCCTCCACCCATATCTTACAGAAAGCTGGTGCATGCGCCCAACTATGTCGTCTCCAGCTGGTTTAAATAGTTCTGCGGGTAGTCCGTCCGCGCCACCAGGTTTGTTCGACGTCAGCTTGGATGTTATCTATCTATCTTCAACTAGTCGGATGGACGGAATTCCTGTCTGCCATTGTCCAAATCAAGTAGAACATTCTGCCTAACAGCAGAATTTGGGTCGTCATCGCAGTTAAGCAGTCTGCAGAAATGATGTTTCCAGATTCTTAGCACAGGCTGCGACTCTACCACGAGTTGTCCATTTTCATCCCTGTAGGCTTCGTTCCGAACTTTGTATCCTCCGGATAGCTTTTTTATTTTTTGGTAAATCTTTCGGACTTAATTCAATAATTAATAATAATTAATTGATGGTGGATTGATCAAGAGATCGCCAGGTCCCTTTGTGGATGTTCAGGTGTGGGAACGGCGTGCTAGCCACAGAGAGGCCCCCCCCCCCCCAAGGCGAAGTTCAGCAGCCTGAGTCCGTTTCCGGATGTGTTGCCGTGCAGGCTGTGTTTACCGATGACTCTAGCAAATATGTCCTTCTTTCCCAGCTGAGCGTTGAAGTCTTCTAGAACGATCTTGGTGTCGTATCTGGGGTATCGATTGTATGTTCTTTCTAGGAGATCATAGAAGTCATCCTTGATGTTGTCATCCTTCTCCTCTGTCGGGTCGTGGGCGCAGATTAGGATGATGTTCCCGAATTCAGCCTTGATACGAAATCTCATGAGGCGTTCGCTGTCGGGGTAGCTCAAGACTTTTTGCCTAAGTCTACCTCGAACACCAAATCCGCATCCGAACAAGCCCTGTCTTCTCTCTCTGTATCAATCGTAGTATATTTAGCATCATTTTTCTGCCAGGCCCGTCCCATCGCACGGCCTCCGCACCCTGTCCGGCTGCACGTGGCCTGTTTAGGGACCTCAAATTTTACGTGCAAAACCGAAAATCCTTGTCGTTGAATCGTTTGTATGGGCCGTCAACAGTTGATCCATCCTTATCCGGGAGATATCGGTTTTTCTGAGCTAAAGGTTTTTTGCGTGGTGAGGAAGTTACCCCGACGCATAACATACAGACTGGTAAGCCAGGCCTATTATTTAACCCTTGGGCAGAGGGATTCGCTGAGTACATTGGTACACCACAGAACGGGTTTTATGATGGCTATCGCAATCACCAACATTACCTCGCGCGGACAGGTCCATGCCCCCCAAATTGTGCCATTTGTTTTGAAAATAAGTTTATTAAAATATAAATGTTAGTTGTTGAAAACCATTCTTTAAGCCAGAGATTCCATGAAAAAAATGGTTTGGTGTTGCAGTAATAGAAAATAATTGTTTCAATGGGGTCTCAGCAAGATCTTCAAGTTTCATTCGACGTGCAAGAGGCTCCAGCTGTAGGTAAATTCATCAGAAATTATGTGATAGCAACGATATTGACGTGAGTTGTAATGAAAATATGTAAGATATAAAGGTTAATGGAACCTTACCTAAGTGAATTAAAAATGAAGTGGTTAGAATTATGTCTCTAACTTTTAATATTTCGAATAACCGCGAAGTCCCTAGTCATGTTAAAATGTAGATAAATTAATCGAAAGAAATTTATTTTATTGCGCGCCTAGGAGATGCACATAAATTAGAGTTGCAAAAGATATTAATTAATCTGTTGTAGAAGGGTTACCTATTGGAGAGCTACGGCTTTCCGTTAACTGCCGTGAACTGAACAAAATTACGTTAAAAGATAATTGTCCTTTAGCTCTTATAGAAAATAAAAGGTAAGAAGTTCTTTATAGTACTTGACCTAAAAGATAAAAGTTTAAAGTTTTTAACATGTTTCTATTGCAGAAGGGACAATTAACTATACGTTCTTTACGACACCTCTAGGACAATAGAAATAGGTTAAGATGTCATTCGTATTGAAGAATGGTCCGTGGATTTCAGAAGGTAAACTTCTCTGTTTCTTATATGACTTCTGCATCTGAGACTGCCTATAAAAATTTGGAAGTTTTAATAGAAGTTGTTAACATTATGGTGCAAAATGGTTTACATCTTCGATTTGACTATTTGTACAGACAGAAATCGAGTATTTTGGATACAAAATAGATGAAAGTGAGTCAGTCGATTTCAGGATTCCGTCCTGGAGAGATGTATGTTGGCTATATTGCGTGGTTGCCTTAGCAACGAAATAATAATAATAAATACAGTCAATCAACCTCATATTCGTACAGTAACTTCTTTTTCGATCTATTCAAGAACCGCAAAAAATTTTAGTGTTATGTCGAACACAAAAATAGCATGATTTTTCAACAAAATCAGAAAACATAATTTGTTTTTTTTTTCGGGTAACTCCACCGCGAAATCCATGTTCCCAAATGAAATTTTTTACGGTTTCGGTACAGAATTCCTTGGTCAGTTCCTGACGCAACCTTTCAGCAAGTTTTGGTGCACTAGTTCGTGGATTTTTTTTATTTCACTCATGATAAAGCGTTAATCATGACTGTTAAAAATTTCGTATGTGGTGTTTCTCGGCTTATTCTCAATTCTATTTTCCATTTTGTATATTTGAATTAGTAGAACGTGGTGTACCAGTTAAGTCTGATATTTCCTTTAAAGACTTACCATCGGTATGGTACTTAACAATAGTTTTTTTTATTTCGATGAACGTTTCGCACTGTTTTCTTCCCATTTTCTATTTTTTTTTTGTTTTGAATTTAAGATACAGAACAGAGGAGGACGAAAATAATATATTTTAACAGTTACTTGTCCTTGTGAGATACTGAACGAATATAAATTTGATCTGATTTTGTAGATAATAATTTTCAGGTGAACCAGAATGGTTGTAAGACATTATGAACCTGTATTTACATGTAATGATTAAATTAAGTTGATGGCTGGGTGATGTGGGAACAGCGTAGGCACTGATTGGTATCAACCTGGCGATGCCCAGCTGCTGTAACTGTCTTCCACACACCAATTGTGCTTATTCTACCTCCACGTTGGTAGCCATCGGGTACTGGTTGTTGTTCACCCGAACTCAACCTGCCAAACCTATAAGTGCGACCTCCGCCCAAGAGGTATAAAAAAGGGCCTGGTCCTCCAGGTTGGGGGTGCGCGTCGGGGTAACTGCCCGGCCACATTAAAAAAATTAAACAGTTACGAAACAACCGAATGCCTCGGATATGGATGGATTCACTGTTGACGACCCACGCAAACGAAAAAAGGATAATGCTCTACGGATATGCACGTGGAATGTGAGGTCCCTAAACAGACCACGTGCAGCCGATGAACTTGCGGAGGCCCTGGACTGCTATAAAGCAGACATTACCGCAATTCAGGAAATGCGGCGGGACGGGCCGGGCAAGAGAAGAGTGAGAAACTGCGACATATACCACGACGACTGCTACAGGGAGAGAGGGAAACGCTTATTTGGATGCGGTTTTGTTGTTCGAGGCAGACTTAGGCAAAAAGTCTTAAGCTTCCAATACATAAGCGAACGCCTCATAACAATCCGCATCAAGGCTAAACTCGGGAATATAAGCCTCATATGCGCCCACGCCCCGACAGAGGAAAAAGATGACAGCAGTAAAGAGGACTTCTATCATCTCCTAGAAAGGACATATGATCGATGCCCCAGCTACGACACCAAGATAGTTCTAGGAGATTTCAACGCTCAGCTGGGAAGAGAAGAAGTCTTTGCTAAAGTCATCGGAAGACACAGCCTGCACGCCAACACCTCCGGAAACGGACTCAGGCTAATTGACTTCGCCTCGGGGCGAAATCTCTCTGTGGTCAGCACGCGGTTCCCACACCTCAACATTCATAAAGGTACCTGGCGATCACCTGATCAATCAACCGTCAACCAGATTGATCACGTTGCGATCGACGTCAGACACTCCTCCAATATCCTCGATGTCCGAACCTTCCGAGGTGCAAACATCGACTCGGATCATCACCTTGTTGTAGCCAAGGTAAGAGCCCGGATATCGAGAGAGCAACGGAGTCGAGACAAGCCAAGACGGTTTGATGTCGGAAAGCTACAATCGCAACCGATAGCTAGAGCCTTTGCCGATCGATTCTCCCTGAAACTATCTCAAAGTTCGACGCTGCCTGCACAAACAATAGAAGACAAGTGGAAACGTTGTCAAGAAGCCATCAAAGAGGCCGCCACTGATGTGCTGGGTTTTACGCCACCACCTAAGAGGAACCCATGGTTTGACGACGAGTGTAGGCAGGCGCATGCAGCCAAACAAGAAGCGTACAAGGCAACGCTGCATCGAACGACGAGAGCTATTTGTGAGCTCTACAAACAGAGAAGAAGGGAAGAGAACCGGCTTCTCAGAAGAAAAAAGAAAGAGCACGAGAAGCGCGCGGTCGAGGAAATGGAGAGGTGCTATGGCAGGAATGATGTCCGAAATTTTTACCACAAGATAAAACAGCTATCCGGTGGTTATAAGGCTCGGACAGAAGCCTGCCGGGATCAAAATGGACAACTAGTGGCAGTCGGTGCTGAGAATCTGGAAGGATCATTTCTGCAGACTCCTAAACGGCGATGACGTCGCAAATTCCGCTGTTAGGCAGAATGTCCCACTCAATTTGGACGACGATGGACAAGAATTCCGTCCCCCCGACTTCGACGAGGTCAAGATAGCAATAACGAGACTGAAATGGAACATAGCTGCTGGCGCGGACAGACTATCCGCAGAGCTGTTCAAAGCGGCTGGGGATGAGCTGGTTGGGTGCATGCACCAGCTCATCTGTGAGATATGGTCGGAGGAAAGCATGCCCGACGAGTGGAATCTCAGCATCGTTTGTCCGGTCCACAAGAAAGGAGACCCCTTCGACTGCGCCAACTACCGAGGGATCAGTCTTCTTAACATTGCATATCAGATTTTCTCTGCCGTACTGTGTGAGCGCCTGAAACCGTTCGTCAACAACCTGATAGGTCCTTATCAGTGTGGTTTCAGGCCAGGGAAGTCCACAATCGACCAGATCTTCACACTGCGGCAGATCCTGGAGAAGTCCCAAGAAGTACAAATCGACACCCACCATCTATTTGTCGATTTCAAGGCCGCGTATGACAGCGTGCATAGAGACGAGCTATACAGTGCCATGTCTAGTTTTGGCATCCCTACCAAACTCGTCAGATTGTGTAGGATGACGATGGAGAACTCTCGCTGCTCCGTCAAGGTCGGTAGCGAACTCACCGAGACCTTCGATGTCAAAAAAGGATTTAGATAAGGCGACGCGCTGTCATGCGACTTCTTTAACATCATCCTTGAGGGGATCGTGCGGAACTCACACGTCAACACCAGAGGCACGATTTTCCACAAGTCCGTTCAATTGCTAGCTTATGCGGATGACATTGACGTGATCGGCCGAACTCAGCGAGCCGTCAATGAGGCGTTTGCTAGCATTGAAACGGAAGCGGCTAAAGTGGGACTGGTGGTAAACTAGGGCAAAACGAAGTATATGCTGTCATCGAAGAAGGACGCAGAACATCGACGTCTCGGACAGAGCGTCACTATGGGCAGCAGACACTTCGAGGTAGTGAAAGACTTCGTCTATCTCGGCTCCGCGGTGAATAGGGACAACAACATCAGTACCGAAATCAAGCGCAGAATCACTCTTGCCAATCGCTCTTTCTTTGGACTCAAGAGGCAATTGAGTAATAAAGGCCTCTCCCGAACGACCAAAGTGACTTTGTACAACACCTTGATCATCCCAGTCCTGCTCTACGGCGCAGAAACCTGGACGCTACTAAAAGCGGATGAGGAAGCCATTGGTCTCTTCGAGAGAAAAGTTCTGCGTGCGATTTTTGGTCCTGTTTGCGTTGATGGCATCTGGAGGAGAAGATTCAACCACGAACTGTATGGGCTGTACGGCGGCATGAGCCTAGTCAAGCGTCTACGGATACAACGCTTAAGGTGGCTAGGCCATGTAGAGCGCATGGACAGCACTGCTCCGGTCCGAAGAGTTTTCGAATCCGAACCACAGGGACAACGCAACAGAGGACGTCCTAGACTGAGATGGCTCACACAAGTGGAAAAGGACCTCAACCATCTTGGAGTGCGCAATTGGAGACAGCTGGCAAGAGATCGTGCTAGCTGGAGAGGCATGTTGGTTGAGGCCCAGGTCCACCCCGGACTGTAGCGCCATCCGAAGAAGAAGAAGATTAAATTTAGTTAATGTTTAAGAATAATTGGAGATTCAAAATTGTTGGAAAAAAAATACAGGTTTGGTTAAAAAGAGTGTTAAGATAATTTCGAACATGCTCTACGACTATGGACTTGATTAACTGTAATTGAAAAATTAAAAAATTTAAAAATCAAAAAAAAAAAAAAATTTATTCAAAGAAAAAATTACAAAAGAAGAAATCTGTTGTGGATTATAAAATAGATGAAGAGCTGCTTCCGAGCGATAACTCGGATAATAAAATCAAAGAGAGAAAAGAAAAAACTTTTCAGTTCAACAAAATGGCTGACGACGATGCCGAACAATGCCTTCCCAATAAAAGAAGAAAACGAAGACACATACAGCAGCAGGAGCAACTTGTATGTGGAATTAGTTTCATCTTAAGTAGTGGACCAGGCTGACGATGAAAGAGAGTTGGTTGAAAAAATCAAGGAGAAGGAAAATTTGGAGGCCTTTATCAAAGTTCTTCAACTTAAATTAGAAGAGAGAAAGAAGGTTATATCTAAGAAAGAACGAAAAAGAGAAATCCCGGACAAAGTGCCACAAATTAAAAACCAATGCGATAAACAACAGCAATAAACCGTCCTTCAACAACATCAACAGGAACTTAAACATCGGCAACAGCAGCAGAGGTAACAGCAATAAAAGCAAAAACAGCCACAACAGCCACAATAGTCAGCAAAAAATAAAAGGAATTGGTACTGAAGATATTGTTAAGGTATGCCAAACGTCCGTAGGTACGAATTTTTTTATTAAAAATAAGGAAACACAAAAACAATCTGTCCACCGTTTATCACATCTCGGGTGAGTCAGAGAACATTTATACACATAAAAAGAAATGCAAATTGAGGGCGTGGATGTTGTTTCCGTGAAACTTTTTTCCACTGTCCGTTCTAGAATGTCACCTGAGCGTTTACTTACCCTCTTCTTGGTCAAGGTCTCACCTGAAAGCAAACTTGAGATTCTCAGGAAGACAAAAATTCTTAACTCACAGATGATCTCTTGAGAAAGGCTAAGGATGACAAACCAGATACTTCTATGCGCAAGATGACAGACTTTTGGCCATGCAGCAGGAAACTGCAATAGACAGCAAATACGCAGAGACTCATATGTCAACGTGTTGTCGCGCCTAAAATGTGTGCATTGTTTGCAAAAGGGACATCCCTCCACCTATCGAGGATATCCGATGGTCAACCACCCCTGTTACATCGGTGGCGTCTAGTAAGCGACCGACACAATAGACAGTGCCAAAAGTGTCACCAGCACCGGTGGAGCCTCCGAATATGGGCTTCGTGGAACTGTTCTCCATGACGGCCTCAATGAAGGCCCAAATGGAGCAGTTTCAGAAAGATCTTCTGCGGATGGACCGAGTCCTTTCGTCATCCATCATCCATTTTAATGGATTTGCCTGTAGCTGGAGATCTTTCGATCCTGGCGGTGAATGTAAACTCACTTGTCAGGATCGACAGAAGGTTGGCTTCTCTAAAAATGTTGGAGTCCGGCGATTTTAATGCGAAGTTTCAAATCCAAGGGGAAATTCACTCCTTGAGTGGTTGACGCAGCACTCTATTGAGTTCAAGATAAATTTGGTTGCAAATGGTAGACTGTATTTTCTTAGAAGTGGTTCTTATGTCGATCTGATGCTTATTGACAGACGACTAACGTTACTTGAGTAATGCACTTGAGCATTGGAAGACGGCGGTAGTACAGCCCAATGCTCGCTTCCGAAAAATCTTCGCTCCATAAGTCTTCTCCCTTGCATAAGCAAGGCTTTCGTAAAGATTGTCAATAGAGTCCTGATACAGTGGACTGAGGACAAAATTATAATACCAAATAACCAATTTGGATTTAGTGCGGGGCATAATACTGTACATGCCGCGTCAAAATTGGTTTCGGACACACAGTGAAACAAGGCTAAAACCCAGTGCACCGGGACCCGTCCTGTTGATTTGGAAAAGATATTTGACAACGTTTGGCTAGAAGGTCATTTTCTTAAGTTAGTGAGGCTAAGTGTGACCAAAGCACTGATTTGCACGATCTACAACATAAGAACAGGGCTATGATAATGGGCTACAACAGTACCAATACTTACCAATTCTGTCACTATCTCCACCAGTGATCTGATTGGCTCCATACAGCATATGCAGAACAGCGTCATCAAATAACTTTCTTCGACTTATTCTTCTTATGTGATTAACCTAAAGTAAAATTAATAAAAGTACCATTTAAGAACACGTACAAATATTTTATTCAAAGATCTAGCTTGTTCAAGAGCGCTGAAATTCTTCAACATAAACAGTTCTTGAATGAGACGTCAATTCCAAATCCTTAAGAAAAAAATTAATTGTTATTAGAAATATTATCGAAATCAATGATAGAAATCAAAAGAAAAATCAAGTGGAAAAATGTCCACGTCATGATTATCCGAATCTGTTGAATCCTCGTCAATTGTTATTGAAATTTATGTCAAACATCCGGAGGATGATGCAAACCTATTATCCTGATATGCCTTATATATATGCAATCTAATATTTTCCATTTGGTTTCATCTTGCAGTTTTTCGGCCAGACTCAGCATTTCCACTTCTATCATATTGAGGAATTTTTTTATCCTTGATTCACGCGACTTCTCCGCCATGGCGTAGTGGGTAGAGTGCGACGCTCACACGTCGAAGGTCTAGGTTCGATTCCCAGCTCAACAGGAATTTTTCGAAATTTTCACGGCATCGTCTCTTTTGAGCTGTTGACAGCACTCGAAGAGTAATTTCTGTCTAAGAAAGCCTCTCAAAATTCGGCGTTCGGAGTCGGCAAAAAAGTCCCTTCTGCTAGTGAGAGAACAGTAGCGCGCACAACACGAGTAGTTGAAGAGCAAGCTAGGCCCTGGTCCTCCTGTGGACTGTCGCTCTAACAATTATTATTATATATGCAACGTATGTACTTACAGTAGTGTTTGATAATCCCGAAGTGTCATCATGCGTAGAGTCGGTTAGAACACCATAGTTTAAGGACATGAACGTCTTCCAATCCCGAACCACTTCTCTTGGACCTTGTCACTAATGACTTTTCTTTTGCTGATTGCGATTTTGTAGTCCGTAATTTGAATTTTATGTTCTTAAGACAACAATTCATTTATGCAACTCCTGTAGACTCTTTTCCCTCTCCATTATATTTGTATACAAATTATGTTTCATTTTGTACAAATTCGGATAGTTCTTATAGCCCTCTATTAATAATTTTCACTCTTCTTTCGTCCAAGAGGCGATTACGTCTTTTTATTTTAAATACAGGATCTGAAATACATATTTATATTTCTTCATATTAAGGATCAATGAATTCTTTAAATTTATTTCTAAATATACTTACTAAATTAAATACTATATTTAAAACTTTATTTCCTTATTTGACTATTATTGTGATATAAAAATGAATTTGAAGACCGCAAATTACCAAGTATATTCCAAGTTGACGACAAGAAAATAATGACAAAATCGGAACGAGAAAATTCAATTTTCGTCGTAAGGATCTGCTCTATTTCTTTTCCACCGAATTCGCCTTAAAACTACCGACAAAATGTTGTGGGTGCAACACGTCATCTCAGGCACTTACAGAAAGATCCAGTATCAAATGTCAAATGCCCTAAGAATAGAAGCTATCGTTAATAAAAAAGATAAATTCATGATACTGACCATTGGAAGTGTACTCAATGCTATCCCCGAATAAATCAACCTACAGTCCGCTTAATAATCTACATTCATAAGTTTAAGAGGTGCATTCTAAGACATATTTTTCAGATCATAACCAGTGATAAAATCTTAGCTAGGGACTTTGTCTAGTAGAACTTCGTAGAAGAGTACAGGCTGTGATTAAAATTTGATTTAAGCATTCGCTTTATGTACGAGTATTGTTCGTTCTTGTATTTCTAGTGGATATAGAAATGCACATTTTACCGTCATTTTTCTGGAGAGACGGGATCGCAGCTTTGCTCTGTATTGCATATTTTTGTAAACGGCGTATGGTCCTTTGCGGTGCTTTAAGTTTGAAATTTATTTATAATTTCAAAATGCTTAATACACTTTCAGATGGCAATGTAAATATGTGTGTACCTTACTTTACCATTACTTACCAATTTTTGCGACTTCCTTTCCAATGGTAGGAATAATTTAATTGAAATACTAAAATAAAACATGTTAATTTACAACTTATATCTTTGTAGGCAGACATATGCAGACGTCAAATGCGTGCATGTTTTTTAGAACAGTTTGAGAAAGGGTCAACAAATATTTGGACAGCATGAGAACAGTAAAAACAATAAAATACACAGATTATCTTTATGTTCATGATACTGCTACAGCTTCTAAACGAAATAGAAAAAAATCGAAATAATTTCAAAATAATTTTTTAATCAAAATAGTAGGGTTATTGTTCAAATACAGTATAATAACATTAAGTAAATTAAAAACATTTAAGCACGTTGGCGATTCCTTCCAAAATATTAAGTAAAATTCAATGAAACCATTTATTAGCATTTAAATATTGTAAATTAATATGTTTTGTGCATTAAAATAAATGTTAACTATGGCCAAGGAATCTAGTTTACTGATAAAGTGAGTGGAGGTTAGCATTAGGATGAATTGCACTTATAGAATGCGGTGCAGGCATACGATTGCAAGGAATATTTATTAAACTATTAGTCCATATCTAAGAATATTTAGCCACGCATATAGGGATCTTCACAGACAAATAAATTCTTGCATAACCTCGTATTATTGGGAACTTTGCTTCTTAGTTCCGCTTGTCTTGTTTATTACAGCTCTCATTACGAACGATATTTTTGTGAACCCAAAAAATAGTTATGTTGATTCGTTGTCTTATACTATTTTGTAATGTTAAAAATATTACAACGACATAAATCTATATTCAAATGAAGTTGATTCTAAAAGTCTGTGTACACATATAATCATCACATTATTTATTATATTTTATAATTTAATAATTTTAAATTAAGGAATGCCATGTGTTGAGTAGAATTTCTAATATAACCAATCCCATTTTGTGTAACATATTTCAGATTGCAGTTTTGAAATAGCTGTGTGGTGGATGTTAACGTTTCGCATAAATATTCGTCTACTTCCAATTGGTTGAAGTACTCTAAAGTTATCAACTAAGGCCCCATCTATTGTATCCTGTAGCTGCCTAAAGCGTGAGATCTAAAAGAAAATAAAGGTATTGAAATTATAAAAATTGTTCATGAGATTTTCTTACCTGTTTGGATGAAACAGGCAAAGTTTCAGGATAAAGTACCCAAGTTACTGCTTCGGAACAAGGCGGAGTAGTGAGCGAGCCTGTAAATAATTTCAAATAATTAAATTCATTAAATTCAAATAAATAAATTAAATATATATACATCTTCAGCTAAGGGTAAAGTATACAGCAAATGTATACAAATCTTAAGAAATACTCTATGGTCCACCTAAATCTATGACTCAAAAATCTTTGTTTTCTAAAATGTAGATAATAATTTTAATAATTTTCTTGCAAGCAAATTGGATGCTTAAGAACATCATTCCTTATGTGATAAAACATTTTTAAATAATTTAAGATCTTGTTTAATTGAACTTTTTTCGATAAAAGTAAAAATATTAAGTCGTTAGTCGTTACATTGTACCTGACACTCTGAGGGTTGCGATGGAAATTATGACGATTTCCAAAAGGGCTCTGTTCCCAATTAATCTATAACTTTTAAATACCAAGAAAATATAAATGGATGCACGAAAGCTTAAGAGAATACCTGAAGTAAATACTTTTCATTGGCAAGTATATGTACGAGTATATTAGAGACGTTTTTAAAAACAGTAATAGAAATTAATGCTTTACTTTATGCCATCCGTTATGAAATCCGCTCCCATGGTTAAATCAAGTTTTTTTTTAAGTCCTTCTTCGTATTTAAGAAAAATAACTAACGAAACTAATAACATTATTCACCTACGTCGTCGAATACGCCAATGATGGTATACGTATCTTGAATAGAACTCTAAATGACCGCATGTATCACCCTTGAAAGTTTTTGGATATTGTTGTTCTCAAGAAGTTAGCGTCTACTTTAAATTACTCACCCCTATACGTATAGAATTTATCCAAGTCAATTTTTAAGAGCAATGATGACAAAGCAAAAGTAACGTTCATGTCAACAAAATCGTGAGAGTTTTCTATTAAGGATAAATGCCTAGAAATTGTCATTAACCCTTGATGCTCCAACTCATCTAGCTGCAAATATATATTATTAAGATATTATTTGATTTTTTTTATAATAATGCTATACCTACAGCATAGAAAAACGCTAAAACGGCAGCTCCGTCAGCATGCGTTAAAGCTTCCGTTAAATTTTCATATTTCTTATTGCGATGCACAATGTGCATTTCCATGGTGTATCGAATATCATTAATCACATGTTCGGCACCTCTATTGTTCTTGTCACCCCAGTGAAAATGGATACCCTCCACTTCAAATTCACCCGGCAATTTGCCACCCCGAATGTAGGGACGAAACTCACCCCTGTCGATAGCTTCTTGTGAAAGTTTAGGTATGGAAATTGAAACTAAAAGCAAACAAATAATAATGGTGTGAACATAATAAGAAAACGCTTGTAATAAACTGATAAAGGGACCTATCCAATAATGCTCACCTGTGTGGCCATTATTCGTTAATTTTAAAGGGTATGGGAGCAAGTCGTGATATCCGATAAGGTCAATAGCTGGCATATGCAAAGGAATCACCTAAAATTATGTGTTTACAAAATTAATTAATAAAGCCGTTTGAGATATTGTCTCCTTAATCAATTAAAATTAAACTATATTTACATGACGGTGTGTATATCAGCTAAAAGGACATTATGCAATTTGCAAAATCAATTAATTGGATCCAAATTTGTGGAGTGACAGTGGTGAAAAATATTATGTTTACCTTACTATTGTGGACCGCTATAGGTGATTGTAATTTCCCAGAGCAAAGACCATGATGTCTGGCCCACCTTCTCTGATTTGGCTGTGAATAACCGAAACCGTGACTATATACATCTGCGTGATAATTATTATGAAAGTATAAATATATATTAATGATAATGTCTAAATTATGTGATAATTCATGACAGAAGTAGTTATCTTAACCATAGCATAGAAAATGAGATATCGTTTATCAACCAAAGTACTTATACACTTTAAAAATTGGACATCACATTTTGATAAAAATGTATGGACATCGTAATAGTGATTAAAAGGACCTTCGTTTATAGCGATGTTAACCTTAATAAGGTGGTCAAAACGCATTTAATTTTCGTACTTAATTTAATTTGTTACGCAAATGAAATATAAAGGATTATAGTTAAATTTGTTAGAAAACTAGATTTTGTAAATAAAGTGAAATCTGAATTTCACAATCAAAATCGTGTAAAAGCGCATAAATTTGTTTCGGAGAACACAGTATAATGACTAATTTTGTTCATTTAACTTTAAGGTATATATATAGATATACAATTTAAAATATTTTATATTATAAATAGTTTTATTAGACAATGTAACTGAATAGTTTACATTTTTAATATTTAAGTAGCTTTTTATGTTAATGCATGAACATATATATAGTATTCTCAAATAGATAAATCAACTACTTTAAAACTATAAGCAATGCAAGATATAATCATTTGTACACTTTTGTGTATAAAATATGAAATAACAGTTTATACGATTTCAGTTTGTGTATTGTAATGGTTATGTAAAGTGTAGATATTAAATCCGCAAATATGTCTATATGATTTGAATCTTAAAGTCTACTAGTATTATCTACCTGAAGCACAAGCTTCAAAGTAAATTTCATTTATTGCAAAATGTTAAGATTTAATATTGAATTAAAAATTCATTATAGCATTTTGGATGCACACGTACAGTAATTACTGATAATCGTGACATTAAAAGGTGTTTCTACACAGTTCTTCCGGGATTTTGTATTGTCATTATCCATCAAATTATAATATGCGAATAGATAAACCCTACGAAACTCTTTTCACAGCCTGTTTTATGTACAATTGTGTAAGACCACAATTGCTTAAAACTTTTCCTTTTACACAAATATAAATATTAGATAATATAAATTTTTAAGGAAAATTTGGGCAACGTTAATAGGTTAAAGTCATTAGCAAAAAAAAAAGTTCTCTATTTTGAGTATGTCCACGAAAATAATTATCACTTTTGAATTTCATGTGATGTTAATGGATTAGTGAATATAGCCTACAAATTATATAATATTTGCTAATTGAAGTCTGAAAAATAGTTTTCCAAATAAAGGTAATATGTCCAAAACTAATGAAGATGGAGTGAAGTAATTTATTGTAAGTTTACGAAGAAATTTATTCAAATGAGGTCTTGCCAAATAGTGAAATGAAAGCAAATGAAGTATTTTCAAAATTATGGTTTTACCATTCACGAAATTCAGTAGTGTTATGCACAAACAACTACGTGTTGTATATGATGCACAAAAAACACAAAATCGAAACAAACTTCGAAAATTTCTAAATATGTAATATGAACATACATATGTATACGTATAAAAAAAAACCTGTATTCTCTTTCTCAGTTTTTGTTTTCTTTAAGTTTATTTGAAATTCAATCGGTAACGTGATTGTCAATGAAAACAAAGATTTATTGACAATTTTTTGTGCCTCGATTTGATTCGTTGACTTGTTTTGGGTTCTCCCTCTATTAGCTATTCAACACGTATCTGACAATAAAGACCAGTACCTATCAATTTACCACTTAGAGTCAAATAATTTTGCACGAGTTACCGATAATTTTGCACGAGTATTTATATATATATATATACCAATAAGAAAATATAAAAAATCGTTGACGTACAAGTGTAATAGTGAACGGCCTACAATGTTTAAATGCACTTTTAATAACCTTAGTGTTATCCGTCATAAAAGTCTCAATTCACATTTTCTATCATCCACAATACGGGTAGGATTATATAACTTTATATCATAGATTCATAACTTTTTCACCTTCTAAATGATCAACAGAAGGTGAAAATTAATTTTCAAAATCAAGTTTGGCTGCATGAAAATGATACTGGAACATGTGACTTCTACTATAGTCAGAAACCACACCATATTTTAAAAGTAATCCATTAAGGTCAAAACAGTTTTTTTTTAATGAAGTAATTTTCTGTAAAATATGTATGTATAAAATTTACGCTTTCAATTCAAAAAAAAACTATGAAACTTTACATACACGTGACTTATGCTAGAAATTGAAAAAAAAAAGAATATACATATGTAATAAAAAAACACGTGACATTCAAATCAACTGAACTTTTTGTTTTGGCTTTTGATCATAAAATTTATTGCAACTGCTTTTGTTTACCTTTGAACAATGATAACACAATAACGTGCATGATAAGAATGCATTTCACAGAAAAGAATGTATTCAGCGCGGCTAAATTTTGCATTTTTATCACCTTGTAGAAAGATGCACAATTATCACATTAAAGTCACTGATCACCACACGTCCGGATAAGCTCGAAGACAGGTCCGTTTACCTTACTTTCTTACACTCAAAAGAACACTGCCAATGTCAGAACTTGTATTCACTGGTTACTCTCAAGTTTTTCGCGAAAAATATGATTGTTTTTTGTCATTGGATACAATGTCTATGTTATCGGGGATACACACAAGTGAGATAAGACCAGGTATAGATTTATACTTCGGTTAAGATATCAATTCGACATGCTAATTGCTTATTAATGAAGTGAAAATCAAATAAATTCTCACAGACCTAATTTAAATATTTGCATGTAATTGTCACACATGCATGAATATGAGGCATGGCTTATGAATTAGGTTAGGGGAAAAAATCAAATTCTTACCACATTAAAACGCTTTTATCTAAGGAGCGAACAGACTCTCGGTGGCGATATAGATTCATTATCAGTAATTGTATGTGTTGTAATTGTATGTTTCAGTCATAAATTCAAAAATAAATCAAAAGAGAAAATATTGAAGTAAAACTAATCAATCTTCTACGATTGAAAGTTTGCGAATAGGCAAGGAAACTAAGGGTAGCACTAAAATAAGATTGTGACTCAATGTGTACATACATTCACTAGAGAATAAGTTTTTATAAATTTATATATCTAAGCGTAATATAAATTCATATAACATGTGTTAAGTTTTCCAAAATAATACAAGATAAAAGACGTTATTTTATTAATTTAATTAATAAACTTTCGTTTGTTGTATACTGACTAAGAAAAAATTTACATTTTGATACTTATTTTTATGGTTTTGAATTTTAATATAAATTCAAATTTATTTAGAGGTAAGTAGATTCCATTTTCCGTTGCTGAAATCTGTTTTTTATATATCATATTACAATTTAGTATAACCATAAAAAACTATAAAACAAATATACAAATATAAATTTTATACCTACTACTATTTATATCTTTTTAATATACAATAATGTCCGCTCATAGTCAACAATAGCCAGAGCGCCTAACAAGCTACTGCATTTATCGTCTTCATTCCATTCATTCATACTGCTTAAAGTTTTAATGAAGATATTATTCTGTTTTAGTTTTTGTAGTCTGTTTGTTCGGCATGTCATTCTACACGATATCATTAAATTTAACTATCTTGAGTATTTATTCTATTTATTTCAGTGCATCGATTGCAATAGATAATACAAAAATTCAGTCCTTCACAGACATTCGTGCAGTAAGGACATTTTTCGGCTTCGCAAAGTACATTAGAGTTTTTCGTTAAGTAAAAACAAAAACCAACGTTTTCAAGCCGCGTCGGCAGCCTGGTCGTAGAGCACCAGCGGTAGTGGCTCGAGTTATCCCGTGTTCGAATCCCGAGAGTGATATAAAAATTGACATTTTTTCTATAAGCACTAAGTGTGAACAAAGTTTAGGATGGAGAGTGATGAGCGACCCGAGCTCAGTAAATTGGATGACTTTAAAACACCGGCGCCTGGGACGTCAGGCCACCTAATCAGTGACGGCAGCATCCGTGTGGCCAGTCCCACAAGCCGTAACGCAGACGCCAAGAAGAGGAGAAAGAGGCTGCAGCCGCAGCCCAATGTCAAAAAACGTTGGACGACTACGATGACGTTATATGACGAAGCAGTCGCACCGAGTAAAGGCGGCTTCTTCAACATCGACAGCCGACTTTGATGCCCTTGTAGAGGAGATTTACAGATCCACAGAACGCTGAAATTCGCTGTCTGAAGTCACAGATAAAAGTACTCCAACAGTTAATTAAATATAATTACAGACTGGCTGTAAGCTTGCATTGGGGCAATAAGATTCGTGCTGTAAGATTGTTGAGCATGTTAACAATCCGCTAGTAAATAAAATCTTTCGGAGGAAAGACCATAATGACATTCGGAGCGTTCGACTTGACAGAACAACAGACAACAGACAAACGCGAACCTTACATCAGTTGGCATCGATCCTGATAGTGCAGTGTTTGACAATGACTATTTCGGAGTTGAGGAGCATCAGGAGAAGGTGAAAGCAATTGGTGCTGTTTTCCACAGAGTGGATACGGTGGACGAGACTCGTAGTCCGAATCACGACTCTGGAAAACAGAGTCTTACGAAATCATGTCTCTCTTCGGAATGAAATAAATCAATGGCGATCCGAGAACCCTGGTTTCACCAGGTTCAGTGACGATTATCCGGCAAATAATGCCGTCGCCGATGATGGAAACAACTCCATCCGTATTTCGAAAGATGAACTCCAAGGTATCCTCAACTCACTGAAGAAGGAGAAGTCAGTGGGAATAGATGGGATACCAAATAATACCGGTTCTGAGGCGGTGGATGTATACACAACTCTGTTTAACATGCGCTGAGTAATGCATATTACCCGGTGCATTGGAAAACAGCTGTGGTACAGCCAATTCCGAAACGGGACAAAATACCACCATCCCTACGAATCTCCGTTCTATAAGTCTTCTTCCGTGCATAAGCAAGGTATTTGAAAAGATAGTCATTAGAGCTCTAAAAGAATGGGTTGAGGAAAAACAATTAATACCGGAAAACCAATTTGGTTTCAGGACGGGGAACAACACCATTCATGCTGCGTCTAAATTGGTTCCCGACATTCAGTGGAATAGAAATAAAACACAGTGCACGGGGGCTTGCTTGATCGACATGGAAAAGGCTTTCGACACCGTATGGTTAGAAGGTCTCTTCCTTAAGTTGGTCAGGCTTGGCATTCATAAAACATTGCTATGTATGACCTACAACATGGTAACAGGTAGGAAGTTCTATGTGAAAAATGGTAACGAAATTTCCACCACTGTGTTCTATATAAAAAATGGGTTGCAACAAGGGGCGGTGGGTTCGCCGATCTTCTTCACTATATTCACTAGCGATCTTATAGGTTCTATGCCTAACATAACAGCGTAACTACCAGAAGTGTGAAACTATCCTTTTCAGAACCCCGCTTTCCAGAGCCTTAAGGGACACGAAAATTAACTGGAGCAAGTTCGGCATAGTTGACCCACGGGGACGGCCATTTACCGTGAATAGTGTATTTAGATATCTAGGCATCTGGTTGGACCAGTATCTATATGGTGGTATTCATCTAGATACTGCTCTGACAAGGGGACTGTTTTACAGCAGTCAACTTGACGCAAGAGTGATGATAATCTGCTACATGGCCCTCATCCGGCATATCATGGTATACAGTTGTCCTGTGTGGTTCAACGTGAGTCCTTCCCAAATGGAAAAGATGAGGGTGTTTGAAAGACAGTATATCTCTCCCAAAGAGGTAAACCTTATAAGGAAAGATAATTTTATTATTAAGATGATTCGGAGTCACACTGCTAGAGGCATGGCTTCAACTAACAGTCTGATTTTTGGGGCTTACTACCCAAATGAAAAGTACCACGAAAGGGTGCGTCTTAACGACTTCATTACACCTGAAGCTTTCCTCTATTTGGACACTAAGGGCCTGATACAAGATAGGGAAGGCTGCCCTATCATCTTCCACGTCACACGCCGAACAGCAGAAAGGCGACTTCAATACGAGCCGGATGTCGCTCGCAGCCACGAGGAACTCATTCGGTTCAGTAAAGCGATTTCTGCAAGCGACAGAGCAGTCTCTGTAAGAGAACGACATTTTTACTGGTGGTTTCACCAGGATTAGCCTTTGGTGCCGCTAACTGCCTAATGTAAAAGACGGGATAGTTGAAACAATAGTGCCAACTCACATAGCCTAAGATAGTATAAGGTATTTTATAGAAAAGAACAAAATATAAAAAATAAAAAAAACACCATGGCGTATTAGATATATATGTCAAGCATATAAATAACATATACGCCTTGGTGCCCGCGTCCGTAGCGCTATACGGACATAAGCTTATTGCAAATAGTTTAGTAGAGTTAATTTTAGGTTATATATTGTATATATTAGGTGTAAGTTTAAGTATTAGCTAATTTTAATGTAAAGGGTGTTCCAACAAGAACGCATGATTTAAATTTGGCACCATTCGAATTGTCGCTTTTTCGTTCGGAGCGCTACAAGAATAAACAACACATTCTCATTGTGAACATGGAAATCCTGATATTGCCGATAAAACCATCTTTAGTGACGAGGCCCATTTCCATCTTGATGGCTTCGTCAATAGGCAGAATTGTCAAATTTTGGGCGAGGAAAATCCTCGAGTGATTCACGAGAAAACAAATGCATCCTCAACGTGTCACATTGTGGTGTGGATTTTGGGCTGGAGGAATCATTGGACATTTTTTATAATAATAAGTCAGATGGATTTTCACAGCTGTTTTTTAAATTTATAGCTACAAATATGTTAATAAACACAAATGTACAAATGCACTCCGAAGTTATTTACATATATAATATTAAACGTGCATGGTAAAGAACAGAATTTCTATCAATTGACTTCATAACCCTCAACTCATTATTTAACTCAGGGAACCATACGCTAATATTGAAATAATTAGTCTTTTCGATGTTTTGATTGGATCAATTTTAACGGCCATACTTATGATTTAAAATCACTCAAGTCTTTTTAACTTACTTGAAGTTACCCGCATTCAGCTAAAGTCTTTCTGACTTCAAAGTGTTTTGCTGCAGTCCTTGGGACTTTAGCACGTGGGCAGGTTTATATTCTAATTTACATATTTAAAAAAAACATTGTCAGTAACGTCCAATTTTGTAAAAGTAAAGAATTTGGGACAGAAATATATTTTGTAATTAATTATTAAAGCACATACATCAGAGACTTAGAAGAAAATGAAATGATATCAGCTGAGTTAACGAATGGTTTATTTAATGATTTATTACCGCATTACATTAACGCAACAGATATCTTTATCTTAGCTGTGTCCACCGATTATGTGCGAACATTCATCGCACAAAGATGTTTATATAATTTCAGAATTTATTACTTGATTTCTTTAAAAATAGTCCTTATTCGGGTATCAATAACTTAACTTCTGATTACAAACTGCGGCAACAATACTTCTTCTTCTTCTTCATCTTCTTGTGGCGCTACAGTCCGGGGTGGACCTGGGCCTCGACCAACATGCCTCTCCAGCCAGCACGATCTTTCGCCAGCTGCCTCCAGTTGCCCACTCCAAGTTGGTTGAGGTCCTTCTCCACTTGTGTGCGCCACCTTAGCTTAGGCCTTCCTTTGTTGTTTCGTTGTCCCAATTAGAGTTGCGCAAAACAGTTCCTTTGCCGGACCGAATATGACACGGCTCCTTTGTCCAGGAACTAGTTCCGAGGAACTATTTAGTTCCGAGGACCTATTTAGTTCCGAGCAGATCTTTGTGGTATAGTTAAAACCTCATAAGAAAATGTTTTAAAAAGAAATCTCCATAAATACTTCTACTACTAGGTAAATGTTATATTCGTGTTAACCAATATTCTTCTACCTGTTACAACTGAAACAATATGTTTTAAATTTCAAAGAACATTGATATACCCGAACAAGATTTGAGCATTTGTTTAGCAAAAAAACAATCAAATCAAAACAAATCTGAAATGTTTCATGAAATGTCAACAAAACAAAGTGGGCAACATTTTAGCTGAAACAACATTCAGAACTACCGCAGTAGATATAGTTCCAGGACCGATATAGTTCCCGGGCCGATATAGTTCCAGGACCGATGTGGTTCTCGGACCTATATAGTGCCAGGGCCGATGTAGTTCCTGGATCGAACTTCCGGAACTATATCCGGAACTATGCATTAATAGTTCCATCAGCATGTTCAGGCTCAAACACTTTTTAGTCTCCGGAACGATATTGTAAGGAGGAGAAGGAATATGTTGGCTGAAAACTGGTTACATGTCCATGGAATTATGCACTAATAGTTCCATCGGCATGATCAGGCTCAAACACGTATTAGTCTTAGGAAGGATATTGTACGGAGGAGAAGGAACATGTTAAAAGTATTATATTTTCAATCACTTCTTTTCACACCGCAATATACAGTGCTTGACGTAAGGTTGTTGGTGTACATCATACAAAGAAGTCAAAGAAATACACAAGAAACAACAAAATTCGCGACTGATACATGTGTCTGAAATATATTTTTTGAGTTGCGTGATGTTTCAATTCACACATTCACGATGTATCTGTAATATTTGAGCTACCGAACTTGTCGGAACTATCCGACATATTTAGGCAGAATATGTGGAACTATCGGAACTAATTCCGACGGTGGAACTAAGTCCAGGAACTATGTAGGTCCGGAACTCTAGTCCCAATGGCTTAGATTCGAAGACAATACTTCTTACGTCTACTTTAAATAGTATGAGTTCCACTTGGATAACCGATGCATTCCTTTTTGTGGCGTTTGCAAATACCAGACCTTACGTCGGCATATTTTGTGTAACAATTTTGTTGTTAACTCCTCCCCTCTTAAGTGCAAATGCCTCTGTTTGCATTAGCAGAAGAGAGGTATTTTGCAGACTTGGCAAATCTTGGCAGATG
This sequence comes from Eristalinus aeneus, assembly GCA_955652365.1. Classification (NCBI taxonomy): domain Eukaryota; kingdom Metazoa; phylum Arthropoda; class Insecta; order Diptera; family Syrphidae; genus Eristalinus; species Eristalinus aeneus. The sequence goes on along the minus strand of OY019130.1, from coordinate 60,952,459 downwards.
ATGACCGAGGTTGTCTGACCGAGAGCTAGATGGCATAACTTCCACTGGTTTTTGTTCCGGTATTGGTAGTTCAATATTCGTTTTTCGCAATTCGCTTAGATGTCGCATCCTTTTAACTTTGATCTCAATAGTTGTTCCTCCTGTAAAGACGAGCACGAGGTTGGCAGTGATTCTCCACTTATTCATTCTTTTAAAAGATCGATGGTCTGCGTGTTCTAGATATTGACATCTTTGACTATTTTCAAGGAGAGTATTTCTTCAATGCTCGAGTTTGATGATTCGAGCTGGACGATTGGTGGAAGGAGACGTGATTTTGTAATTACGTATGATGCGAAGACTTGTTCTCTTACGGCTATGGTTGCGTTTTTGTATCGAATGTCGATTTTGATGACGCCATTGTATCCATTTAGCAACAGGGTTCCAGGAATTACGTTCTCTATATCGGTAACATGTTGATTGCTGATTTAACTACAATTACTTGGTTGGCTTCTGAGTAGATTCGGAATGCACTCTTTACTCTTTATTACGATTTTTAGTTTTACATATGATTACATCTTTGTTAATTTAACATTTACTTATTACGGAATATAACTTATCCTTTCAATACAATTCTTGTTCATGCATGGTTTTCAATATATAATTTAATTTTTCTAGAGGTTTTAAAATAAGATATTTGCAAACTTCATTGCTCGTTTTAGGGATATTTACAATATATTTTAGGGTAGATCCATTCAAAAGGTGAACATGTTTATTTTCTAGAGTGTCTTTAACAAAGCAAATTTCTTCATTACTTAAGATTAGCGGATTAACAATGCCCGCTTTTGACAAATGAAGCGCGTAGATTACAGGAACTATATTTTCTTTAATTATACTTAATTTATGTGGCCGCGGCAGCGTAGCCGAAGGTCGAGGTTCGATTCCCGACTGAACACCTCGAATTTTTCACAGCACCATCTCTTTCGAGCTGCTGACAACTTTCAAGGAGTAATAATTGTATAAGAAAAATCTTTTCAAACTTCGCCGATCGGAGTCAGCAAAAACTGTAGTCCTTTCAAGGAGTAGCTGATGAGAAAGAAAGGACTTGGTCCCCCTGTGGACTGTCGCGCCAACCATATTGTACTAAGTTTAAGTTGTAAGTAAGTTTGCTTAATCTTTCCAAAATTTGTTGATTTGGAATTACTTGATTATTATTGTTTTCTAACACGTTGCTTATTTTCGGGCTCTTGATTTGAAAGTCGGAATAGTCGTTAGTGCCCGCAATCCACTTCCATGCGCTGCCAAAAAAATTTAACGATCTCTTATGTCAAACCTTGGGTGCCAACCACCTCACATAACTTCGGATAAGGGAGATTTCATATAAGAGGAAAGAATGCAAGGGATGGTTAAAAGGTGTTTTTCGATATCTGCTTCGAAGCCCTCTACGAGTCGCTTATGTTCTTGAAGGTCCATCACATGTATGACTTTAAAAGTACCATTTTATAATTCCCTCAAGTAGAAAAGATGTCTTAATGAACGATTTGTTCGGATACTGTGGGATAAGAGTTGCTTTAATGTCAGGGTTGGGAAGTAAATGGGAAGTAATACTGATTGAGAATCTGCATTCTACTTTCCAGTTACTCCCGATGTGCGTTTGCATGGTAAATTCTTCCTACTCTTGCTCGTCTGTAAGATCTGTTACCTGTAAATTGGTTAATCTTATTTTATAGTTAGAGAAATTGGATGGGTATATTATTAATTAAATTGATTTTAACTTTTCTTGAAAAAAAATTTGTTCAGTAACCGTATACTTGTGATAACTATTAAAAATTACTTAAAATTTTACGTCGGGCATCTCGCCATTAATTTAAGATTAATTATTTACTAAAAACGCATTAACTGGAACCTCAACAACTGGGATAATTTTATGCGACAAGCTCTCATCACTTTGTACTGAGGGCGGTAATGAACTTATCTGCGAAATTTGAGGCAGTCGTGAAAGAGCATCTGCTACTACATTACTTCGATCGGGCTTATAATGTTTCTCGTGATTGTATTCCTCTAGGTTCGCTTTTCATCTTTTCATCTTGCTATTATTGTTCCTATAGTTAAGTGCAAAGGTCAGTGAATGCCTTGACCTGAGCGGATCCGTCTAAGTTATTACGCAGTGAGGGTCGGTGAAGACCTTAACCTGAGCGGATCCATTTAAGTAATTACGCAGTGAGCTAAGTGCCCATATTATCGCTAACATTTCTTTTTTGTAAGAGTAACTTTCTTCCGTTGAGGTAAGCGTTCGCGAAATAAATGTGATAGGTTTCCCATCCTGTGATAAGACTGTCCCTATTGCATAATTGTTGTCCAATCAAAGTGCTTGTTGAAATTTGGATATCATAGGATGCATTTTTTTATTTTGTTGAAGGAATCTAACGCTTCGGTGTCGAAAAAATTTGTTTCTTGGCGGATTGGAGCTTGGACAATCGTCCGTCCTTCCCTCTTAACGAAGCGGTGATAGTATCCTGATAGACCAAGAAATGAACGCAAATCTTTATGGGTTTGCGGAATTGTAAAGCTTGTTATGGCCTATACTTTCGCCCATTTCGCGGGATTGGTTTGTATTCTCTCCGATGAAATAAGAAATCCTAAAAATTTTACTTTTTGTTTAAAAAAAATGGTGCTTATCGGCTGTCGTCAAGTGCTCTCTTGAAGATTGATGGCGCATTCTTGAGGACAAAAGGAGGTCTAGTGAATTCATATTTTTCGTTGTTAATGGAGACTATGTCTTTTCTGTATCAGATTCCTTTAGAGGAATCTGGTGAAAACTGGATTTCAGATCAAGAACGGTGAATTATTTGTTTTCACTTAGATGCGAAAGAACCCCATTAATATGGGGTATAGGGTAACGATCAGCTATAATAACGCCTTAAAGCTTTTATATAGTCAATCACCATTCTCTATTGTTTTACGCCCTTGGAGTCTGGTTTCTTCGGAACTATCCAGATGGGAAAATTATAGGGGGATCGAAGATTGCGGATTTGCCTCTCAACTTCGCACTTGAGTGACATTATATTATTTACTGTAAATCGGAGAATCATTGGTCGTTCGAATTTTTCCTATGATTTCTGTCGTAAAGGTTAATTTGTATAAATTCGGGAACCCACTAATGATAAAATTTAGTATCTTTCTCTGAATTTAAGACAAATCATCCGTTTTAAAACTCAATGCATTTACAGCTTGAGACGTTAATTGTTTTTATTTTATTCCAATCGATCCCAATATAGTCATAGCCAGGAAGAGCTATTCATTTGGTATGGTTTTTTTTCGAGAGACGGTTGAAAATAATTTCTGTGTGAGCCTGTGTCAATTAAAAAGGAAAGTATATCTACGTTTTGGACTCTATGCATATTTTCTTCCTTTATATATATATATATAATTTTCTTTTTTATTTATTTGTTCTTATATTTTCTTTACAACTTTCCCATATATGTATATTCTTTTTTCACAACTTCTAACATCACTTAATTTAACCTGTTTCTTCGTATATTGAAAGATTAGTGGTTTTTTTTTCATATATTTATACCAGGTATACCGGTATGAAGTGGGCGTCAAGATACAAATGTCTCGATAGGGAACATTTGTTGTGAACGAGCCCTTAATTTTTTTTGTTTTCTTGCTATGACATCTGTGAAAAATATTTAGTATACATCAAGTCATTGAACAGACAACATCATATTATTACATCGTCTTAAAAATGTCGAATTTCGTACCAGAAAGTGATGATTTGCGGAAAGCATTCATTTTTTGTTTTCATTTGAAGAAAAGTGTTGCAGAGTCGCATCGAATGCTTGTCGAGGCATATGGTGATCATGCCTTATCAAACGATATTGGATGGAGATGACACTTTGAGTCAAAAGCAAATGGCAGCAATGTTAAATGTTGCACAACAAACAATTTCTGACCATTTATGGTAAAAGCTATGGAAAAGATCCCATATGAATTGAATGAAAGACAGATGGAAAACCGAAAAAACATATGTGAAATTTTGCTTCAAAGACACAAAAGAAAATCGATTTTGCATCGGATTGTTACGGGCGATGAAAAAAGGATTTATTTTAAGAATCCTAAACGGAAAAAATCATGGGTTAATTTGGGACTACCATCAACATCGACTACAAAACCAGATCGATACGGCAACAAGACAATGCTGTGTGTTTGGTGGGACCAGAAAGGTGTGCTCCAAAAACCTCGTGAAACCGTTAATACTGATCGCTACCGACAACAAATGATCAATTTGAACCATGCATTGATCGAGAAACGACCAGAATGGGCCAGAAGACACGGCAAGGTAATTTTGCTCCATGACAATGCACCTGCACACAAAGCAAAGCCAGTTCAGGATACAATCAAAACACTTGGCTGGGAGAAGCTACCCCACCCGCCGTATTCACCAGACTTGGCTCCTTCCGACTACCATTTGTTTTCATCGATGGGACACGCATTGGCTGAGCAGCACTTTGATTCCTACGAGGAGGCCGAAAATTGGGTGTCTGATTGGTTTGGCGTGTGTAGAAAACAATGGCTAATACTTTGAATCAAATGTTTTTACTTTCCCATTAATAATAAGTGTTTTATTTTCAAAAAAAAAAAACGTTTCATACCGGTATATATTTAAAGTAATTCCTATAGCTTACATTACGATGACTGGAACCAGCAACATGTTATTACGCACTTCTTTATTGAGTTGTTATTATTATCTTTCTGTTATTTTTTCAATATTCACCTAAGATTGAGTTTTTTCTCACTGTCACTCACTGCTTGTTTCTTCTACCACTGTCACTGTTTTCTGAGAGTATTTATTCCGAAAATGTTTGGAACCAGTGGGGTTTCGGACGAAATACCGTCGGTATAAATTTTTAATTAAGTCGCGTTTCTCTTTGGAATCTGGAGTTGTGGGCGCGGGTTTAGATTGATTAGATTAGATTGTGTTGGAGAAGAAGAGATTAGAGAGACTAGGGTCTGGTCCCCAATTATAGATACGTGTTTGAATAGAATACAGAAGGGCACAAAATGGCTGTTCACAAACTGAATCTACATATATATATATATATATATATATATCTAACATTATATATCGCAATATAGCAATGAACAAAAAAGTGCAGTAATCCACAGATATGTGTTTTTTCAGCCACTTGAAATATTGGAAAGTGCAAGCACATAAAAATCTACACTATTCCCTTTTGTAACGTAAGTATTGGATGAGCATAAAGACCGTTTGTAGTGGTTAAAGTGCCACACTTACACGCCAAAGGCCTCAGGTTAGGGTTTTGGAGTGAACACCGCGCTCAATGAGAAAAAAAAAGAGCTTGATAAATGTTTCCGTTGGAAGTCGTTGAAAAACTATAGGTTCTTTCTTATCGTAGTAGCACGTAAAACAAAAGTTATTATTGAGGAAGATAGGTCATGGTCATGGTACGTGGATGGGAACATAGGCGGAGGGAACGAAAATGTTCTAACTCTCTAAAAGTACTTGGAAACAAAATGGCCAACTAAATTTCAAAAGGTCTTATATCGGAGTGTGATAAAATATATAATAATAATAATATTTGTTGGCGCGACAGTCCACAGGGGACCAGGGCCCAGCTTGCTCATCAACTACTCGTGTTGTGCGCCCTACTGTTCTCTCATGAGTAGTCACATTTTAAGCAACGAATTAAACGCGGGTGCCTCATTTATTTGTACATTAACTTAAGATATAGTAATCGTTTCAGGACGACACTGTTTGCAGATCTGTCATTGCCTGTTTTAGCTGACAGCCAATACGTCAGATGTCTTGGATTTGATTTTGCATTTCAATAAAAGTACGCTGACACTTGAACAACACTTCCAAATTGTGCAAATTTATTTTAAAATTAATGGTTTTGCTGTTTGTTTAAAGATAAATCCCACATTTAGTTGAAAGGAGTGAAAATAATCCTCCAGTGCGTGTTGAGATTCAGTTATATCCTAAGTGGGTGGAATTGTTGGTCTATTTAAAATCATCGCGATTGCTGACTTTTGATATATAGAAGCTATGGTTTTACCAATGCAAAAAAATCTCGCAATAATAATTTTATTTAAGGAAAGTTGAAAGTTTTCCATTCAGGAAAGACATTCTGATATGTCCATTTGGTGTGCCAATCATTTTTAACTTTAAATTTCCTTGTTTAATGATTAAGAATTGGAAAAGGAAGTGATGTAAAGGAATGAATGCATAGACACCAATGGGCTAACGTTCACTTGTAGTGCCACATTTTTCTTAACGTAACCCACCTCCCAGGGAATTTTTCCCGTTTTTTCTTCCGTGGAACTATGGCTAAGCATTACTTTGTGAGGGACGGGATTTCTTCTTTGTCACGAGGTGATAAGCGAGTTTGCGATTGTGGCTGTGTGCATAAATGTTTTGTATCAGTGTTAAATCGCTTTGAAATTTTGAACGCGCGTACAGAACCAACTTAAAATTGTTGGACTAACCGCTCCGTCCATCTGTTTATCTGTGATTTATTCCACTCTTATTGCAAGGCTTCTTTGCTTCTGCTTCGTTTGAGGTTCTTCGCGTGGTTGGCCCTCTTTGCAAGCGATCGTCGTAAAGTCTTCAAGTATCTCATGTTCGATTATCACGAAACTAATTTTGCATAGTGGGAACCGTTCGATATACACTGAAAACTCGCAGCGCGCATAATGTATACAACTCCATTTTTTCAAGACGTTTTGCTACAGTAACAGTAATAAATGCAGCTTTGTACGGGTAAAATGTTGTTATACATTACGCTCCACGGAAAGGGACCTAAAACTGAACTCTGTGGTATTTCTCCTGTAATATATAGTAAAGAGGCAGTAGTCCTATAATAAACTAATTTGGTACGTTAAATCTCTCTTGTAAGCAAATCAAGTTGTAAATGAATTGTTCTATTTTTTGCTCATAGTGTCGGAGGTTTTTTGTTCATTTTCCCCACACGTTTCTTCGCGCTTTGCAAATGGCTGACCGGAGTTTCGGTGGCGGTTTTGTATTCCCGTTGGAGCCATTACTACATAGCAAGAAGCGTGCAGTTGTTGCGTATCTAGTCGTACGATTATTGTTCTGCTCTCAACTGCAACTTCACCAGTTGCCTACTCTAAGTGCTCCTCATCTAGAGTATTTGCGTTTCATTTTATTTTGCTCTTATTAGCTCTTGGAGCATTCCGTTACCGTTATAACATAATGAACACGATTCAAATCGCATTTTGATCACTCTAAGTCTAGTGATTGCTGACCCGCTAAACAGAGTACCTAAATAAGCGACTGCTTACGGACGTGGGTATGTTCTCTTTTGTTAAACGTGTTCGTATCCCTCACATTTGCTACGACTGTGCCGAAATAGGAGTGGATTTCAAGCAGGGTTGCTTATGTATTATTCGTTACAGCGCTTACCCATTTTACTGCGGCAGTAATAGTAGCAAAATTATCTTTAGCAAGAGCAATGTTTTCAAAAACCCACTTGTACCCTTCAATAGTTCCACTAGAAGGCATGTAGCAGTAATACCATATAGTACAGGTCGTCTGCAGTACCTAGAACTTGTCGTGTCCATATACCCAAAAAGCAGCATTTTTCATCGCGTCATGCCTAGTTTCTAGAATCTATATTGTAATATTGTTCAGAACGTATTGTAAATTTTTAGATTCGTGTCGAGCGTACATTTGTTCGTTTGTGTTTGTAATAACGCAATAACGTTTACGCGCTTCGACTTTGTTGCTCCACTTTTCTTAGTACTCCATTTGATTTTCGTCCGCTCGCTCGATTTTCGCTGTGTTTCTGTATTGGTAATTGGAGCCGTCTTGAAAATTGTTAACTATGAATTTCTGCCGATTAAATTCTTAACGTCGCATTTTATGTTCGGGACTGTTGGCCTTTTCATTTTTTAGAAATGTGGTCTTGGTCCAAGACTTCGAGGTTAAAAACGGTAGCGTTATTAATGAAGTCTTGTTTGCCTCAAGATATTTTTTCACATTCACGAGTCTCCGTTTTAAGGTGAGCTTATTGTCTTAATAATTAATAAACATTTATTTTATTTTCTATGTTTACTTATCATAGCTCTAGCAAATTTATTCTCTTTGAAATTTTGTTTGTAGAAATCATTAGTGAACAAATAAGGGTAAAAGAGCATCGGTAATTTTTATTCGTTGTAAGTTTTCTCTGTTACACCGATTAAGTACACAATATAATTACAATTTCCCTGTGCTATTTAATTTAAAGTATCAATTTATCTATGACATTGTTTAATGCAACTTAATTGCCGTATAATTGCTGTGGTTTTGGGATATCGGTAACAAAAAAATTCGCTGGAATTGTATTAAACACATTTTGTAGTAGCCGTAAAATTATCCTTTCAATTGTTTGTGTCACAACAGGGCGAAGTGCCTCAAAAAAGTCTGGCCAATTTGAATTGAAGGCTGCATTTGTGCTTTCTTCTAGTTCCTTATTTCCATTGAACAAATTATCAAATCGTGTTTTAAAGCCTCCAATGACTAGATCAACTCGGACATCGGTTACGTTGTAAAAAACAAATTCGTCTTTTTCGTAGAGTCTGGTTTTGCTGAATATGTCGATATTCAAATTTTCTGTCAATGATAATATAATAGAATTGATATAAAATAATAAGTAATGTATCTGTTACTTTTTGTATATATATATGAAAGGTTTTTAAGACAAATCTGCATCCAAAGACATGCTTTAAATACAGCACTTGTCAATTTTGCTTTTAAAAGACGCCAATACGAACACATAAAGTAATATCGCAGATGTTGAATTGAGTGTAGGAATAAAATAAACAGAACTTATTGGTGTTAATAAAGCTATTCAAAATTTAACTTAAAAAAAGACATGCTTTAAACACAGCACTTGTCAATTTTGCTTTTAAAAGACGCCAATACGAACACATAAAGTAATATCGCAGATGTTGAATTGAGTGTAGGAATAAAATAAACAGAACTTATTGGTGTTAATAAAGCTATTCAAAATTGAACTTACCAATTTCCATGAAAAATTTTCCATGACCATTAAGTGGTAATAAAAGTATTTTTCCGTCCATTTGATAATTTCCATCTATTCTCATTTTTGGGATAAAAACTTTAGTTTGCCAACTGAAGTCCTTTTTGCTTACTCTGTAATTTTACATATGATGTTGTTAAGAGTATTTTTAAAAAATTATTCATGAAACATAAAACAGGTGTAATTTTAGTAAAATAAATTTATAGATACGTAAAAATCATTATTGGTTTTTATTTATGTTTCATCAACATCTCTGTCATTTTGTTACAACTATTTTGTAAAATTGCACAGGCTTCAAGTAAACAATACTTCCAAGAACATACTGTACTAAAGTCTTCAATTATATATAATATAATTATCATAATAATTCTAAGTACTGCGGCTATAAAAATCAATTAACTCATATTTGAAGCGATTATCACTGTTAAGGTTATTAAATCTAGAAGTGATTTCATTTCAAAGGTGAATTGCATGTATATCATTCTTATAGAATTGAGTAACATGCTTATTACCAATAAAATTATTCTACGGAGAACATGCAGGGTTTTGACCCTTGTTACAGTTTCGATATTATTTGCTTATTCTCATCCTTGTCGATATTTTAATATTATATATAGAATATTTTTTAATAAAATCAAAACAAATTTATGCATCTAATATATTACACTAAATAAATGATGAAACTAGTGGATTCTGAACAGAATTAATATTTGGATTGCCTATTGGTTTCACTTTTACAAATTTTATATAAGATTCTAAGGCAAAAGTGCAGATCAAGACCAAATGTAGCTCCATTCCTCGTAAATGTAGTGAACTGTATTGAAATTCATCAACATTTTCTCTGAATTGCTATTTGACCGAAACATTAATATAATTTATAAAACCATTGATATTAGTTTTTTTGCAATAATATTTCGATTTACGTTTTATGGTGATCATTGAAAAATATTTTTGTCACTATATGAATACGGAGTGGAATTATAGGTGCAGTTAAGCTCTGTTGTTTTGTGTTTATTTAGTATCTTTCCCTGTTACTGGAATAGTAGATAAACTGGTACGGAAAAAGTTTAAAAGAAAGTGGGAGATCAACCGCATGATAATTCTGAATCATCTTAGCAGAGGAAGTTATTTAAATAAGTTCAATATTATTGAAATAATTTAGTCAATCGAATACAGATCATTGCACAAGATATAAACTTCAGTTAAGTACGAAAATATAAAACATAAGGGATCATGTTCATTTTTACGTTCAGTAAACGACCACATGCGCTAATTAGAAATATATAAATTTTGTTGAACGTTTAATTTGAACGTAGGACAAATTTTTAGTTTGAATTACCAGCACGTGAAGAAGTGGTAAATTAGATTCTCGTAAATGCAGAGCTCAAAGGTTTGATTGAAGCAATCAAGGAAGAGCAACCAATATTAGTGTATAAATTGAAAGCTTACAAATTTTGAATAACTAGCTTTTTTACCCGGATCAAGTACCATCTGATCTACACTAGAACTAAAAAGTACTGTAGGAATCCACTTACCTGCTTTCTTTAATCACGATTTTACTAAAACCCTTTACAACAAGGTCTGTTAGATTAGCAGATATTGTTGCTACTTGATTGCTATCTTGTTTATAAATAACTTTTTTTAGTGTAAGAGGATCAATAGGTGATATTGTTTTGACTCCAGGCAAGCCTTAAAATATTTTTTATAAGGTTAGAAGAGTTTATTAAATAGTTATTATAATAAATACCTTTGGCAAGCTGGTCGAATAATTTCTGAATAGAGTTGGTTGAACATTTTGTAAAGCCCGGCTCATATATTTTGCACGGTGGTACATATATGGCTGAATTGAAAAATTGTTTTTTGATTATATTATATATATATAAAGTATTTCATTGTCATTTGAATATAGTCTTTAGGGCCAAAAGTTTACCTGACTGGTGAACAATATAAATTAAAGATTATTATAGCAAGGATATTTCTTTATAACACATTCTTTATAACATTTATAAATATATTAAAGAAACTCCTTTAAGAGGTCACAGAATCTTTACGCAGCAGATTTTTATAATGAGTGTTCTTATTAAAGTACAATAAAATGTTACAATTGGGCAATTTCTATTATAACATGTAATACAAAATCATCCAATCTCCTACAGCAATATGATTCTGCCTTAGGTGAAAAATTAAAAAATAAATATATGACTACTTCACCAATGTTCCGTCTTTTGCTACGAATATTTTCAGCTAACTCTGAACATTAAAATTTGTGAACCATTTTTTATAGAAAACAAGTAACCCTGAAATGTTGTCATTATCTCGAATGAGTTGAAAATGAAGAAAAGCCGAAGTGTTTAGTCTCGGAACCCAACCTGGGACTTTTAGCGTAAGAGGGTCACACTGCTTCACCTCAATGGCTAAATTAAACTGAACAGTAACTACCTGTTTGAAAAACCATTTATATAACAAACAATAAATACATATGTATTCCCCTTTGATTTCTTGTGTTTTAAAGAAGAACAACCTGAAGTAATTCATAATGACATATTAACATGATGTCACTCAAAACCATCAGACACAAGCAGATAACAAAGGGGTAATATTGTATATACACACATTCATACGTGCATGTAGACAAACTAAGAAAATATTTCACATACTTTGAGTGCATTCATAATGTTTGAATCTTGAATGAATTAATTATTACGTTCTTATGTGTGAAATCATATACTCGTACAGTATGCACTCTATTTAAGCAATCCTTGATTCAAGTAACGTCTCGATTTTGGCATCGTTAAATGTTTTGTTTATCTTGACTCTATATGTATAGGGATGCAGAAAGTTAAACCTTTCGTCATTGATAACAAATTACAAAACTTTGCAAAATGCTGGAATATTCTATATATTTTTCGAACAATGTATTTGCTCCCGAAGCAAAAAAAAAAATATGTTGTGTTTGTAGTAATGAGTCTGATTTATAGGTAAAAAAATTTACATAAACTTGAAAAAAAGGCACTTCTACATTGGGACATTGGAAAACAAATTGTTTTGATGTTTACGGCAAATTGCATTGCAATCATCTTACCAGTAGATCAAAATGTTGTTGATATAAATAAATTTCATCATTAAAATTTTCAAAAAAAAAAAAAAAAAATCTTCGGCACATGGTATCAAGTGTGTCATGGACTTGGACATGGACTTTTAAATCAACACGTTTTCGTATTTAACTTAGTTAAAAAATGACTTAGTTAATTTTCTTTATTCTTCCTTTATTTGAAGGTATATTTCATTAGTAAGCTATTATAAAATATAAGTGGCCACCGTGGCGTAGTGGGTAGAGTGCTGAACATCTCGAAGTTTTCACAGCACCACCTCCTTCGAGATGCTGACATTACTCAAAGAGTAATACTTGTCTAAGAAAGCTTCTCAAACTTCGCCATTCGGAGTTGGCAAAAAACTGTAGATCCGTTCTACTCGTGAGAGAACCGAAGCACAGCACTAGTAGTTGATGAGCAAGCTAGGTCCTGGTCCCCTGTGGACTGTCGCGCCAACAATTATTATTATTATTATTATAAAATATAATTATATATACAATTTCGTCAAAAAATATTTGTAAATAAACAGAAACGCGTCAGAAACGGTTGCAAGAAAGCATCAAAATTATGATTATGCTAATTATCAAGATTTATAAAAATATAATAGTTTCTCGTAACATCTTCCTTCTACGAGTCGCCCGTAAAGTAAAACTTTTAAATTAGTAAAACTATTGCCAAACAATGAATTCTGGTTTTATATGTTTTCCACAAGAAATATATAAACATAAAAAATATTGCTTCAGTCAAGCTGTACACATTTGCACTATATAAATATTCCACCACATGTGTATTCAGCAAAATGCCATACTCAACTTTACGATCAACTTTACTGTGTTAGGTCAACATTTATGGGCAATCACTTGGCACTTATTTTGGTGGCACACGATGTTAAAGGGGCATATTGTTAGGATTTTAATGCAATCTTGAATCTACGACAAGTAATTGCAGTACACATTACAGCAAGTATGTTTAAATCGTTGCAAAATAATATTAAACTCAACGAATAGCAAGCGGTATTTTGGAACTCGTTCAGTTGTCGACAAGTTGAATGATTCACCATTAGAAAAGATATGTATTAAATTTTAACACAAAACTTACGTTGCTCCGTTAAATAACTTCTCGCGGAAGCTAAAGAGACAAAACATATTCCTACTACCGCAATTTCGAATAATCTATTACCCATTAAGATTTCTATTAGAACTATACACGACAAATACTAAAGTAAAAGTAAATGCACAAGCTTCAAGAGCGCGTATTTATTATTCCTCATCATTCCTACAACTTCTCTAGAGCTAATAGCTATAACTTGTAGTTCATTTGATATTCTTCTTTTTTTGTTGTTTAACAAATACTTAGTAGTTCGTGTAGGGTGTATCAGCGCAACTAAGGCGTATTATAAATTTGCCATAAGTCGACATTAGTTTAAATAAATTAAAGACTAGATTATTGTTTATTAAAACACCACCCAGGGTCGGAAAGTAAATAGTTGCGTTTTGAAAGCCATAAGCTTGCAAAAATGTACACTAACAATTACCTTTGACTTCGGCTTAAAGGACCATTAAAATTCTAAAAAAAATGTTGTTTAAAATAAACACAGGGTATATTTTATTTGTACATTTATTTAAATGTACATTATAATATTTAATCATTCCAAAAATAAATATAAATTAATTAACCCCACTATCTCATAGCCAATTTATATCCTCTGTATTTAATACATGTAAGAATTGTTCGACCATTTTCTCTACCGGTGTTGCCGAAATGGAGGGAAAAACAATATTTTTGCACATATTTAAATCTTGCAGTAAAAGTTGCACTTCTGTGTTTTTAATTTACCTGTTTTTCCTTCTTTCTTGTTAAATAAGAAAAAGCAAACGATTGTTATATGAAAATATCAAAAGAATATGATTCACATATATTTATTTTAAATAATGGCAAATTTTAACAGTTGTCAAGAGATTTAATTATAGTTTAATTTGACTATTCATAAATTGAGTGAATAGACCCAAAAAAAGATATGCCACAAATGTAAAAAAATCATCGCACCGACTAAGTCCGCTCGATCTGTGCCGTTCATTTGCCAAATATCATATTTAAATTATAATGTCAGGAGATATTCTTTTTAATGCAAATTTAATTTTACTCTTCTATACCGTTAAAAAACAACCTTTATTTGAAAGTTAATTTCCTTTTGAATATCTCCGTTTACCACAATAACATGCTAATACACATAAAAGCTATTATTTTAATATATAAAGAAATATGTATAATAATATAATAATCAGAAATTAAAATAAATGCATAAGCAGAAGGAAATAAAACTAGGAAGGTAGTAAATTAGAATTGAAAAACAAAACTTAATAAGTATGGGACAAACTACTATAGAAGACGTTTAAGACAAAAATGTTTAATCTTGACAAAGCATGTAAAACAGAAAGAGAATTTCAATTTTAACCAACTGTAATTAGTTGATTTACTAATTTTAAGATTTAAGTTTTGAAGTCCTTTTCAAATATTTAGCTTTATTTTCACTGAGAAAACGGTACTGTATTAAATTTTTTATTTATTTTCTAGCAACTTTGGGAAACCTTGAGTGCATTACCTTTACCTTACTTCTTTCACCCACGCTTCAACAGACTAGTGATTTCTTTTAATTTTATATGATATATTTGATACATCAAAATAGTTGCATAAAAACGGAGTTTAGGGTAATATCTGAATAATTCAAAGAAATCTAAGCTCTTGATTGCGTTTTCGTTTAAAAATACGTGCTAGCTAAACTGGTTTGAAATTGAAACATAAATATCATACATATATTTTTATTGAAGGCAGATTATACAGTAATTAGTAACGATTGTACATTGATTCCAATAATATTAAGAGAAACTGAATGAGAGTTATATAATATGACAAGGTAGTTCTGACTGAAAAGTGACGGTATTATTGGATGTAAGACGTTGTGATTTATGCTTCATCTGGTGAGCTTTAAAACCGGTCTTCGCAGCAATGAAATATCAATTTTCAGGGATTGAACTTCAAATCGACTAAGATATTAAGATGTCCAGATGTATTTATTACAAGAAAATTTCTTACCAAGTATCAGAAGATCTAATAAATTTTTAAACCTATGAAACGTATGTATTTGTTTTTACTATAAATTATTTACTGATAATTTTGGGTATATATATTGCATTAAAAAGAGACATTTGTGTATGTTGTCTTACTCCGCATTACTTTTTTAATACATTTCAACAGTAAGAAACAGTATAAAGAAATTATCTAAATCTAAAACAAAAATTCATTGCGGTATTAATTGTTCTGATGTTGGTACAATTTTTCTGCCGTTGGAATATCAGATATAAAATACTTAGCAGGAATGTAGTTAAATATTTTTGCAAAATTATCATGAAAAATACTTTCCACGGTTTGGGTTAAGGTAGGGCGCAATGCTTCAAGAAAATCCATCCAATTCTCATTTAGCAATAAGTTTAAACTATTTTCTAATTCAACAGCTCCATTAAATAAGTTATCCAATTGAGTTTTTAAGCTACGAATCTTAAAGTCAACTTTCACAGAGGTCACATTGATAAAGGTTAAACCGCCTTTCTCGTACAGTTCCATTTTGCTCACAGTATTCATGTCAATGTTTTCTGAAAGCAATTAGGCTAAAATAAATAATTTTACACATCGCTTTATTTCAAATGTTACCCATTTCTATAAAAAGTTTGCCATGACCTTTCAAAGTCAACAACAGCAGTCTTCCATCCATCTTGTAATCACCATCGACCCGTAGTTTGGGGATAAAAAATTTTGTGTCAAAAGTAAAGTCCCTGTTGTCGACTCTAAAAATAATAAATGTGTGTAAGGGCAATTCATTTAACTCAATCCCTTACTGGTTTTCCTTAATAGCGGCTTGCCCAAGTCCTCTAATTACAAGGTTTGTTAATTCTGCATTCAAGTTAGCTGCTTCATTGTTTTGAGACAATTTAACTTTACGTATTTTGTAAGGATCACTTTTTTGCAAATTTTTAATTTCAGGAATGCCTTAACAAATTTTCAACATTTAGATTATTATTTCTGGGAGTAGGTCTGTGAAATATTTATTACCCTCTCTCATTTGATCAAAAAGTTGCTGTATTGTCTTCGTAGAACACAAAACGAAATTCGGATCTCTAATGCTACATGAGTCCAAAAAGTCAGCTGGTAGTAAAATTGTAATTAACCAATATGTCGCATAAAAATATTATTTTAAATTCTAAATTACATGTTGACATTACTACATTTTACTTACGTTTTTCAGTTGTATAGTCCAAGCCAAAGCTCTTCTTGTTGGATATTGTTAAGAGAACGAGAAGAATAATTTTTTTCATCGTGCTTCTGAAACAACGAGTGTACTGTGCAGATGATTCTACAATAGATGATTAAAATTTTTGATTTGGAAGTCTATGCTAACGGGTTAACACTGTAAGAAACCTGAAAAATTTAATGATAAATGGCGGACTGACTATTTTTTCTTCTTTAAAACTGGTTTTCATGGTTTTGCTATGGTAATTCAAACAAGCAAATATATGTTCCCGTGTTTTAGTACCAAGTCTTGTTTAATTTTATAACTGAAGGTTCATTTTGCTCCAGACTTGTGTGACAAGATAATGTTGAAAAAAGAAGATTCTATAACATATGACTATGAAACCGCACATGTTAAAGTAATAGAAATGAAGACAATTAATAATGTCTGTATAGGGCAAAGGTTGGAAGTAACAACTCAATTTTAATTAGGAATAAGTTAGAGTAAAAATTGCCGTTGGTTTTTATACGTTTCTCCTATATAGGAACGATTAATTCCTGTTAACTTGTAGGAACAAACATAAAGATATTATACTTTCTTTTTATTGAAGTACTTAAAGTTAAGGAAAAACTACTTCTTTTTTTCATTTACGTTATTATATTTTTTTTTTTTTTTTTTATTTTTTATTGTGGCATCAACTTTACAATAGTTATTTACACGATGTGACTACAGAGATTTGATTTTATTTTAATCTTACATCTACAAAATAATACAAGTTGTTAAGTGTTTACATGTTTAATATTTGTATGATATTTTGAAGGAAAAGCCACTTAAAACCTTCATTAAATAGAAAGGTAAAAAGATAAAATCATATAAAATGAGGTAGCACTAATACAGAATATATATTTGGTTCGGGGAAGAGAGAAGTGGTGACAAGAATTTATTTTCAACATAATAAATAAACGGGAAATAATCAATGAATTAAATAGATAAATAAATAAGTAAATATATAAATAATTAAGTAAATAAATAAATAAATAAACAATTAAATAAATAAATAAATAAATAAATAAATAAATAAATAAATAAATAAATAAATAAATAAATAAATAAATAAATAAATTAATAAATAAATTAATAAATAAATAAATAAATAAATAAATAAATAAATAAGTAAATAAATAAATTAGTAGATAAATAAATAGGAAAATAAATAAATAAATAAATAATTAAATGAGTAAATAAATAAATAAATAAATGAATAAATAAATAAATAAATAAATATGAAAATAATAAAGAAATAAATATGTTAACAAGTAAATAAATAAATAAATAAATAGATAAATAAAGAAGTGAACAAATAGGTAAATAAACAAAAAAAAAAAAAACATAAATTAATAAAATAAATATATTAATCAATAGTAAATAAACAATTAATTATCATGTAATGATTAAATTGAGAAATTTGTTATGAAGCCAAGTTTAAAATCAATTCATTATCTGATGATAGGCAAGAGTTTATATAACGATGATAAAGTCGTTCAGCTCTTGTTGCAATCAGTTCAATATTAGCCATTTTGTGAAGTTCCTTTGTAGAAAAAAACCAAGGTAGATTTAGGATCATTTTAAGTAATTTATTTTGGGCAATTTGTAGTTTACGTAAATGACAGTTCGCGCAATTGCTCCAGATCGGGGATCCATAAAATATTATGGATTGAAAAATTGATTTAAAAATTAGGAGTTTATTCTCGTCATTTAGTCTTGACTTCCTAGATATGAATGGGTAGAGGATTTTAATCATGTTATTAACTTTTTTTTATTATTTCCTGGACATGGAGACTGAATGTTAGTTTATTATCTAAATATATACCAAGATATTTTGCGTTTGATTTCCATTCAATTTGAGAACCGTTAAGAGAGAGGTTGTTGCTTGGAAGTAAGCAAGCTTTTCTTTTGCGAGTAAAAAAGATAGCTTGAGTCTTTGAAGCATTAATATTAATTTTCCAATTGCCACAATACACTAAAATTTCATTTAATCCCGATTGAAGATTAGTTTCAATATTGAAACCAATTGAATCAGAAGAATAAATGCAGGTATCGTCAGCAAATAGGGCAGTATTACAGTTTCTCAAGTTAGGAAAATCAGAGGTATATATATTAAATAAGATTGGTGCAGTTACGGATCCTTGTGGAACACCAGCTTTGATCTGCTGACTTTCAGAGAAGCTTTGATTAATAAATACCTTAAAGCTTCGGGACTTGAGGAATGATTGTATGGTTTTGACTAGATATAATGGAAATTTGAAATGTACTAACTTGTGTATCAGATCTTCGTGCCAAACAGTATCGAATGCTTTTTCAATGTCTATGATAACCATTCCAGTGCTTTTTCCCACTGCGAAGCCTTTTTTTATATCATTTGTGATACGATGTACTTGATGTGTTGTGCTATGAAATGATCTGAATCCAAATTGTTGAGTGGGTAAGATCGCATTACTATCGATAAAAGAGACAAGTCTTTTCTTAATAATTTTTTCAAAGCACTTGCTAAGAGAACTAAGTAGGCTAATCGGTCTATAGCTAGAGGGCAAATTGGGAGCTTTGCCAGGTTTCGGAATAGGTATAATCGTGGCAACTTTCCATTCCTTGGGGAAGTATCCCAGCCTAAAGCAGTTGTTGAATATTTCCGCCAGTTTCTTTAGGGCAAAGTCGGAAAGATTTTTAAGGTATATATTTTTTATCATGTCAAGTCCAGTTGATTTCCTTGTTTCCAACCTGCAAATAATGTCCTTCAGTTCGCCAAGAGAAGTTGGGTGAAAATTTTCAAACAAGGAGTATGAATCTATTAGGTTTATTGATTGTCGAACGGAAGATTCAATATTAGTATCGGTGATTCCAGTGCTGGCAGTCGAATGGTTATTAAAGAAGGAATTTGCTAGCGCATTTGCTTTTTCAGAACAAGATAACAGCACAGAGTTGCTTGTTTTAAGGGGAGGAATAAATGTTTTCTTTTTCTTTATAACTTTTATTAAATTCCAGAAGGGTTTACTACCTTTATCTAGTCCCTGTAACCTTTCATTCCAAGATTGATTTCTGAAGTTATCAATAGCAAATTTAACAAGAGCATTCATTTTCTTTAACTCATCTAGATAGAACACATTTCTCGTCCGTCTCCATCTGGACCTACAAGTATTTCTCAGAGTTATCATATCGAGAATGAAAGGTGGAAGTATCTTGCTCGAATGCCTAACTACTGTTTTCTTTGGTACTGACTGCTCTATGCTTTCTAAAATAGCACTTGTAAATGAGTTAACATTCTGATCGATATGAGATGTGCTTGAGTTAGAAACAATGACATTTTCTAGTTTTGCATTAGTAAGCCTTCTGAATAGACTCCAGTTGGCATTTTTGAAATTATATATTTGGTTAGAACATTTAGGTGGAGACATTATTACACTACACTTAACAGGCAGATGGTCGGAACTTAATTCATTAAATGTGATTGGTGATGTAAAAAGTTCGGGAATGTTCGTGAGAAATAAATCTAACGTTGATGGGTTCTTATTTCTGGCCGATGGAATGTGAGTAGGATTAGGTGGAGAGAGAATTTCGAATGGGTACCTTGAATGAAGGTCAGCAAGAATGCTGCCCCACCGATTTCCTCTAAGACAACCCCAATTTCTATGTCTGGCGTTAAAATCACCGCCTACAAGAAATAAGTCATTAGTGTTAACTAGCTTTATGTAGTCATTTCGTAAATCAGCTTCTTTTTGACGAGAATTCCCTCCACCTGGAAAGTAAGCACTAAAGACTTTTAGTGAAAGTCCATTAACAAAAGGAATTTCAATGCCAATGGCTTCTATAAGCTTCATATTTAATATTGGAAGCACTTCATGCTTAATCGAACGTTTTATTACGACGGCAACACCACCACCACTTCTCTCTTCCCTATCCAGACGGTAACATTTATATATAGAGTTGGACAGTCGATCAGTTACGCTTAACCATGTTTCTGATATTAATGCTACATCAATATTGAACTTATTAAGGAAAATAAAGAATTCAATTTGTTTTCCTCGAATGCTTCTAGCATTCCAACATATTATGTTTAGACTACACAAATTCATTTGGATTTATATAAGTACTTAATAGCTAATTGAGTAATTGTATTAAATTGTTCTGCTTTGGTAACACATTTACCGAGCAATACGATCATCTCCGTCGTGAGTGCGTTGATTTCCTCAAGAGAAAAAAGCTCTTCTGAATTCTTCACACCATTGTTGATTGATGACTTAGTCCACGCGTTCGTTGAGTTGCAGTTGTTTGGATGTTCAGGCTGGACTGCAGGTGGTACATTGCTTCTGGTTGGGAGTGAAGGAAAGTCATTTGAATTGGGTACGAAGTGTGTTTGTGCTCTTCTAATGCGCTGAGGTTTGTTTTTGGATGAGAGCTTTTCCCTCATTTCCAAAAAGCTTTGGCGACTGATGCACGTTAAATCAGTTGATCTGTGTGCGCCATTGCAGTTGGCACATTTGACATTCTTCGATGTGCATTCACTCGTTTTATGATAGTCTGAGCAAATAGCACAATGAGTTTTAATGCGACAGTTTTTCTCGCCGTGGCCATACATTTGGCAATTGAAACATTGGGTAACTCGGTTGTGTTGTTTTCTTGCGAAATCCCATTTTACTTGAGTTTTAAATATTGACCTGAAGTTTTTCTTCAGTTCCGCAAGGCGAATGGATCCAATTTCGAGAAGAATTAAATAAAATGTGTCCACAAATCGATCATAGTGTTTTTTTATAAGTTTAATGTTCTGACATTTTAAACCAAGTGATGTCAGTTCTTCTTTTAGCACTTCTGTAGACATCTCTTCTAGTCCGTATAAAATTACTTTGAATGACCTTGATGTTGGAAGGTCATGTGTAAAGAACTGGATGTTTTTAACACTGAGTACGTTACACAGCTTTTTGTGCGATTCAACACTTTCACAATTGATTTTGATTCCGATGCTCATTTTCTTAGCAGAATAATTTTCTATTTGGATGTCTCGAAGGAATGCATGGACTTCACTTAGAGTTTTATGCAAAACACACACTGATGGTATTTTGGGTTTGTTTTTTTTGGATGTGGATGGAGCTATAATTTCGTCGCAATCAACGTCATTGTTGTTATTATCGATTAGAGTCTGTAAGGGCGCGAAGAAATTACTACTAGAGAATAGTTCTCTAGAACTCATCTTGTGCACTTTAATCTTTGAAGACCCGTGGTCTTCAGTATGAGGTGAACGATCGCGTTTAGGAATTTTGGTTGTTATGAACGAGCGCTTAAGAAGAGAAACTTTCTCGGTCAAAGCTCCGAACAGAACTGTCATTTACGTTATAGATACTGCAAATTACGTTTAACTAGTTAATTTTCTGCAGATATGGACAAGTTTTTTAGGAACACCTACTGCTTCTATGTGAGGTATATTTGTGAATATCTCATCCTCAATTTCATCTCTCGAAAAGGTTGCAACCACACCAAACTATGCTCTGACGATGACGAGAACACGATCAGTTTGGGGAATGTGATATAAAAACCTTAATGAGGGATTTTATGGAAAATATAGGCTTCACAGCCTGAATGAAGAGAGTAGTGGCAATTCAAATCGAACCATCGATCTTTACTCCGTTATAAAGATATTTGTAAACATATATGATTAGATCCATCGGATTTTCACAATCTGTGGAAAAGTCCTATTTATTGCAAACTGAGCTAGATTAGTAAGATCAGCTAGATTGGATTGATGCGCAAAAGAAACGTAAGATTTCCAAAACATCAATGCAAACTTATATCAAATCGAAGAGTTTAAGTGACACTACAACCGGTGCGCTAAAATGAAGAGTGCCATAGCTTCATCTTTTCTTTTACTTACTTTTACTTTTTAGGGATTAGTTAACAGCAAATAAATAAAAAATATATAACTTATACAACTTATTAACAAGAAAAAAATACACCTTTTAAGCTTTGACACAATAAGATATGTAAGTCGGCTCAAATTGCTGTTTAACTCGTATAGCTCAAGAATGACTACACTAGACTGTATTACACAGAATACCAATCAACTCACACAGAGGCCGAATATTTTTTCCGAACAACCTGTCTTATCGTTAGCAATATACTTCAAATTCATATTAGAAGCCAATAATAAATCTTAAAATAGTATAATCACTAGCATTGCAGTTTTTAGTGGTCGCCGTGGCGTAGTGGGTAGAGTGCGACGCTCACACGCCGAAGGGTCTAGGTTCGACTCCCAGTTCAACACCAATTTTTCTAATATTTCACTCAAAGAGTAATAACTGTCTAAGAAAGCTTCTCAAATTTCGCCGTTCGGAGTCGGCAAAAAACTGTAAATCCCTTCTACTCGTGAGAGAACAGTAGCGCGCACAACACGAGTAGTTGATGAGCAAGCTAGGCCCTGGTCCCCCTTTGGACTGTAGCGCCAACAATTATTATTATTATTAGCATTGCAATTTGGTTCAGTACCAGCAATACTTTTCAATATTCCACAAGTGGATTAAGCCAAGCACAAGACGTTTCTCTGTTTAATGAAATATAACAAATTAAGGAATACTCTTATTATTAGGTACTTATTTTAAAATAAATTTAAATAAAATCAAATTCGAAAAATCGTTCGCGCATTCATTTTCACACTTGTTTGTATAAAATGCGTTTCCTGCAGAGCACAACCTATTCTTATGTACACGATTGATAAACATTGATTTTTCTTCTTTCATGTAAGTGAAACACGGCATGTAGATATATATTCAAAGCAGTTCTGATTTCTCTTTGAACATCATTTCCGTTAATGGTAAGTTAAACCATTAGGGATGACATTTCCTGATTTACAAAAATAACTTCGGATCAAATTACGTAGTAAGTCCTCGGATTGCTTTATTTAAATATTTCCCTAATGACCTACTCATCTCGATGAAAAGAATGTATGTAAATACTTTAAATGTATTTTCAGATACTTATCAAATGATAGAACATGAGGTACCTATGGTTTTATTGAATTTAAGATATTCGATTTTTAATTAAAAGTCAGAGGTATAATTTATTTACATATGTAAGTAAATGGTATTGCCCTATATTTAAAAAAAATGTTTTTAATAACCAAGACGTAAAATAACTTATAATCTGTGGAAATGGTACCAGAAGCGAAGTCACCAGAAATAAGGGTTACAGATGCAGCTGTTTATATACTGTTCCTAATATCTGCAACATACCGTCTGTATTCTTTAATACATTACTGCTTTTACCATAAATATGTTGTATTTTCAGTTGCAATGTCAGTTACTACAGATAATATGATTTATTTAAAACAAGTTATTGAGAGACTGTTTTTGACGCGATTGACCTATAATGAATATGAAGTTGGATTGACATTCAAGGAACTGGTCACAGTCGACGATTGGTGGCATTTCGTGAAATCTACGTTTTTGGAAAATATTGTTAAATTTTCTACCGAAAATGATTCATCTTTTAGCGGGTACAGTTTTGTTACTTTACCAAGATTGCGACAATTACGAGTTTGCAGTGGGACATGTAATATTAATTTCGCATTCCGTAGTCTATTCAGCACATGCTACGGAGACTATTCAACTAAAAATGTAAATCTCGACCACTTTTATAAGTGAGTTAAATAAATTATTTCTCTGTTATCTTACATCGCATATATTTGTTGCATGTATTTTTGTCAATACTACATATGTATCTTACTTTCTACACAACCACATCATTCATAGGAATAATTATGTCTATAATATCTTAAGTAATAACCTGTCTATCAAAGATTGTGAAGTTACAATCAGTTGCTGGCTAAAGGCCAATGTCTGATTTTGAACTTGAAAAGTAATAAGTAATTACTAATGTAAGATGATAAACTACACTATGCACTTGGAAGGCCAGTAAATGACTTTTATGATTACATAGTTATGCCCCCACATACTTTTGTTATTATCTGTTGGTTTTTTTATCTTGTTCGATATTAAATTATAACTTTTACAGTTGTACACACATGAAAGCAAGTGAACTTTGCTCAACACCTCTGCGGGGAATGGTTGCAACATATGAAGGTGGAGGTTATGTTGAGACACTTTCGCTTGATGATGAAGAAAATAGGAGAACTTTGAACAACCTCGAAAACAAAAACTGGATTGACAGGGGCACAAGAGCGGTTGTAATAGAATTCGCTTTATTTAACGCTAATAATAACTTGGTTTGTAACATTAAGTAAGTAACTTAAAAGAAATGCAGTGCGATAATCTATACTCAAAACTAAATTTTACAGACTGTTAGCAGAGTTTCCATCTACAGGAGCAATTTTGATTTCCCATACAGTGACTCCTTTAATATATTCAATCAGTGGTAGAGGATTTTTTAAGTATATATTTGCTCTGTCATTTTACGGATGTATTATTCATTATACGTATTGCGTAAAGGCTGTTCCAAATAAAACTGAAAATGAACGTTTCTTATGGAAGATTTTGGATACGATTATAATATCGGTAAGCAAGACAGTAATTTTATTAAAATATAGTTTAATCAAACAAAGTTTTTGTTGAATTATTGTTTGATTTAAATGTGAAACCAAACATTTACCTAAAACGACAACATTGGATGCTCTCACTTAGTCTGTATTTAATATTTTTGTTCTTTATATATTTAGTATTTCTATACATTCCTTAAATCGGTTTGTCCATTCTCTTTACAAAGTTGTTAATAAGGATGACTACAACAGCTTTTCATAAATCTATTTTCAATAAAATCATGATTTATTTATCAATAAAAAACGTAGCTGTTGTCAACTCTTTGTTGACAATTGTTTATTTTTTAGGCTGTTTCAGAGAGAATAACTTACTTTCGTTTTTTAAAAGGTCAAGCAAGTTCAAAAACTGTAACTTTTGCGTTACGGGATGCAAAAAGGGATATTTAAACAATATTTATTTTATTCTTTTCATTCAAATATGAAACAAATACTAATGAAAACAGAATCATTAGTTGAAAATGAACAGTTTTTCTCAATCTAGCAATGATATATATTGCAATGGTTGCATTTTGAAAATGCCCCAGTCGAACTTCCTTCCTTTGAAACAGATTCTGTCCTTTCGTGACATAAGCCAAAAGGCTAGGCGACTTTTTTTCCCTAAGAGATATAACTTTTTGTGGATAGAATAGTCAACAATGAACGAGTTTACGAAACGTACAAATTTTTTTTTTGGTTGGTGGTTGGGATAAACTACACTGGAGCGCTAAGACTCAAATACTGGTCCTTGCACTACCAGGCAGTAACCTTCATTTAATGTAATTTCTTGGTTTTCCGATCAAAACCAAGAAGCGCTTCTGTGATATAGAACTTAGGTTTTCAGTTCCCACTACATCAGCGCCAAATAACCGCCACCTAATACGAGCGAAAGCAGGACACTGACAGAGAAAGTGTCTTCACCTTCTCCACAGGCATCGCACAGTGTGACATCACTAAGCCCAAGCCGATTCAGGTGCATAGCGAAGGTAAACGTAAAAACCTGGACACGTTAGTACGCCGACAAGTCGTCTGCACTCGTTTTTGTCTAGAGATAGCAGAAAAGACGCGGATTTCTTGCTAACGTTCGGGGGCATACTCTTGGTCATCTTGCATCCAGGAGAGTCACGCCATCTCTGGTTATGCTGTAGAGACCCAACCATCGACGGAGCCCCTGACCAGGGACGCGGGTAATCCCAAGGTGGGTTCGGTTGTTGTCTGGGTTGTCTGGGTTCGAATGCCTCTGCTGAACCTAGACTAGCTAGTTCATCGGCAGTTTCGTTTCCCAGGATCCCGGGACCCAGACAAGTCTTAGCGAATTCAGCCTGTCGACCAAATTAAGGGAAGACTTGCATTCTTGAACTATCTTGGAAGTGGTTAAAGGGTTGAGTAAGGCCTTCAGCACAGCTTGACTATCGCTGCAGACGCAGATACTTCTTCCCTTCCACCTATTCTTCACAATATAGTTGGTGGCCATTAGGATCGCGAAGGCTTTGGAATGGAAGACCGACGCGAAATTACCTAAGGATGCGTGAAGTCTAATGTGGTCGTTTTCCACGAAGGCCCCAGCTCCAGAACCCTCCGTTGCCTTGGAGCTCTCCGTGAAAATCCGACTACATTCCTTTTCCGGTTCAGTTTCTGGCCACAGCCAGTCCAGGACACGGACTGTCATGTCAAGAGCCGCATGCCCGCGTGCGCTGACGGCCGCAAGCCTGGGCGTAGGTGATAGAACTATTCAAAACGGAAAGCAGAGAATCGACCAGCATGTACCATAGGAGAGGAGACTCCCTGTTAACTTCCGACATTACAAACTTGTCACACTCCGCCTTTGCGATTATAGTCCTGTTCATTAGCATTGCTCTTATCCACAACACCAATGATTCCTCTACGCCGTGATTCCTGGCCGCGTTACACATGTCATCGAAAGTCGCATTGTCGAAGGCGCCCTCTATGTCGATGAAAATGCCCAGTGCGTAGTCTTTCAATTCTGCCGACAAGATTTGATTTGATGATGTTGTTTGATGTAGTGGCAGTGAAAATTCTTTTTAGAGCCGGCAGCATTGGGTCTATGCCCTTTTACAGCAGTGCTGCATATATGTCATCGGTGTCCGGTGACTTGAAACCATCAAAACACGCTACAGCGTACTTGATGGCTTCATCAGTTACCACGAGCGATGAAATATACCTGCCTCTGCGAGTAAAATTTGTCTGCTCATCCCGTTTCGGAAATCGGCTTGAGCCGACTGTGATCTGGTTCCCAGGGAAGTGAGTCTCGAGCATAAGTTGGAGGGTCGACATCTTGTCGACAGAATTGTCCAAGCTTGGTTGCTGGGAGAAGATTCGGCACAATAAGACAAACTCTCGGTCTTTCCGATCGCTCGTCGAAGAGTGGGGAAAAGCCTCGGGATTTTTCCACACCCATGGTTCCTGGATAGACACGATGTGTGATTTTGTCTTCATCATAGAAAGTCTGCTACATAGAATTGCAGTAGCATCCTTAGAATGATGAAGGTTGATCTGGGTAAACAGTGCCATGCAGAGTTACTGTAAAAAGCATCCCTTATTCGCAAACCTTGGATATGAGGCAGAAGTTAATCTGTCCAAGGTGCAGATAGGGGCGAGAGCCGTATCTGGAGACGATGGTCTCAGCCGAAGGTCGGTCCAGGCCCACAACGAGAGTCTTCTTCTTCTTCTTCTTGTGGCGCTACAGTCCGGGGTGGACCTGGGCCTCAACCAACATGCCTCTCCAGCCAGCACGATCTTTCGCCAGCTGTCTCCAGTTGCGCACTCCAAGTTGGTTGAGGTCCTTCTCCACTTGTGTGCGCCACTTCAGTCTAGGTCGTCCTCTGTTGCGTTGTCCCAATGGCTCGGATTCAAAGACTTTTCGGGCCGGAGCAGTGGTGTCCATACGCTCTACATGGCCTAGCCATCTTAAGCGTTGTATCCGTAGACGCTTAACCAGGCGCATGTCGCTGTACAGCCTATAGAGTTCGTCATTAAATCTTCTCCTCCAGATGCCATCAACGCAAACAGGACCAAAAATCGCACGCAAAACTTTTCTCTCGAAAAGACTAAGGGCTTCCTCATCCGCCTTTGCTAACGTCCAAGATTCTGCGCCATATAGTAGGACGGGGATGATCAAGCTGTTATATAAAGCTAGTTTAGTCCTTCTAGAGAGGGCTTTATTACTCAATTGCCTCTTGAGCCCAAAGAAACAGCGGTTGGCAAGAGTGATTCTGCGTTTGATTTCGGTACTGATGTTGTTGTCCCTATTTACCGCGGAGCCGAGGTAGACGAAGTCCTTAACTACCTCGAAGTTTCTGCTGCCTAGTGTGACGCTCCGTCCGAGACGTCGATGTTGTGTGTCCTTCCTTGATGACAGCATGTACTTCGTTTTGCCCTCATTTACCGCAAGACCCATTTTAGCCGCTTCCGCTTCAATGCCAGCAAACGCCTCATTGACGGCTCGCTGTGTTCGTCCAATCACGTCAATGTCATCAGCGTAAGCTAGCAATTGAACTGACTTCTGGAAGATCGTGCCTCTGGTGTTGACTTGTGAGTTACGCACGATCTTCTCGAGGATGATGTTAAAGAAGTCACATGACAGTGCGTCGCCTTGTCTAAAACCTTTTTTGACATTGAAGGTCTCGGTGAGTTCGTTACCGACCTTGACGGAGCAGCGAGAGTTCTCCATCGTCATCCTACACAATCTGACGAGTTTGGTAGGAATGCCAAAACTAGACATGGCACTGTATAGCTCGTCTCTATGCACACTGTCATATGCAGCCTTGAAATCGACGAATAGGTGGTGAGTGTCAATTTGCATTTCTTGGGTCTTTTCCAGGATCTGCCGTAATGTGAAGATCTGGTCTATTGTGGGCTTCCCCGGTCTGAAACCACACTGATAGGGACCTATCAGGTCATGGACAAATGGTTTCAGACGCTCACACAATACGGCAGAGAGGATCTTGTATGCGATGTTCAGGAGACTTATCCCTCTGTAGTTGGCGCAGTCAAAGGAGTCTCCTTTTTTGTGAACCGGGCAAACGACGCTGAGATTCCACTCATCGGGCATGCTTTCCTCCGACCATACTTTACAGATGAGCTGGTGCATGCGCCCAGCCAGGTCATCTCCAGCTGCTTTAAATAGTTCTGCGGACAGTCCGTCCGCTCCAGCAGCTTTGTTCGACTTTAGCTTGGATATTGCTATCCTCACCTCGTCTAAGTCGGGGGGACGGAATGGTTGTCTATCATCGTCCAAATTGAGTGGAACATTCTGCCTAACATAGGGATTTGGGTCGTCATCGCCGTTTAGGAGTCTGCAGAAATGATCCTTCCAGATTCTCAGCACAGACTGCGACTCTACTACTAGTTGTCCATTTTGGTCCCGGCAGGCCTTGGTCCGAACCTTGTATCCTCCGGATAGTTGTTTTACCTTTCGGTAAAACTTTCGGACTTCATTCCTGCCAAAGCACCTTTCCATTTCCTCGACCGCGCGCTTCTCATGCTCCTTCTTCTTCCTTCTGAGAAGCCGGTGCTCTTCCCTTCTTCTCTGTTCGTAGAGTTCACGAACAGCTCGCGTTGTTCGATGCAGCGTCGCTTTATAGGCGTCTTGTTTAGCTGCGTGCGCTTGCCTGCACTCGTCGTCAAACCATGGGTTCCTTCTGGGTGGTGACGTGAAACCCAGCACATCAGTGGCAGCATCTTTGATGGCTTCTTGACAACGTTTCCATTCTTCTTCTATGCTTAGTGCAGGAAGCGTCGAACTCTGGGCGAGTTTCCGGGAGACTCGGTCGGCAAAGTTCCCAGCAATCAGCTGCGATTGTAGCTTTTCGACGTCAA
Source organism: Eristalinus aeneus (assembly GCA_955652365.1). Taxonomy (NCBI): domain Eukaryota; kingdom Metazoa; phylum Arthropoda; class Insecta; order Diptera; family Syrphidae; genus Eristalinus; species Eristalinus aeneus. Next base: position 60,922,633 of record OY019130.1, on the reverse strand, counting down.
ACCGTTTTGGCCTTTCTCGACTCCGTTGCTCTCTCGATATCCGGGTTCTTACCTTTGCTACAACAAGGTGATGATCCGAGTCAATGTTTGCACCTCGGAAGGTTCGGACATCGAGAATACTGGAGGAGTGTCTGACGTCGATCGCAACGTGATCAATCTGGTTGACGGTTGATTGATCAGGAGATCGCCAGGTTCCTTTGTGAATGTTCAGGTGTGGGAACCGCGTGCTAGCCACAGAGAGGTTTCGCCCCGAGGCGAAGTCCAACAGCCTGAGTCCGTTTCCGGATGTGTTGTCGTGCAGGCTGTGTTTACCGATGACTCCAGCAAAGATGTCCTCCTTTCCCAGCTGAGCGTTGAAATCTCCTAGAACGATCTTGGTGTTATAGCTGGGGCATCGATCGTATGTTCTTTCTAGGAGATCATAGAAGTCATCCTTGATGTTGTCATCCTTCTCCTCTGTCGGGGCGTGAGCGCATATTAGGCTGATGTTCCCGAATTTAGCCTTGATGCGGATTGTCATGAGGCGTTCGCTGACTGGGTCGTAGCTCAAGACTTTTTGCCTAAGTCTGCCTCGAACAACAAATCCGCATCCGAATAAGCGCTGCCTTCTCTCTCTATAGCAATTGCTGTAGTAGATATCGCAGTTCTTCATCGCTTTTATGCCAGGCCCATCCCATCGCACTTCCTGGATGGCGGTTATGTCAGCTTTGTAGCTGTCAAGGGCCTCCGCAAGTTGTTCGGCTGCACGTGGCCTGTTAAGGGACCTCACATTCCACGTGCAAAACCGAAAATCTTTGTCCTTAAAACGTTTGCTGGGGTCGTCAACAGTTGATCCGTCCTTATCCGAGGCATGTTGTTGTCTCTGAACTTCCATTTTTTTACGTGGTGAGGAAGTTACCCTCACGCACAACCCACGGACTGGTAGGCAAGGCCCATTATTTAAATCCTCGGGCAGAGGGGGTCGCTGCATACATTAGTTCACCATACAACGGGTGTTGTGATGGCTATCCAGGGGGCGCCACTTGGAGGCTGTATGTCAACTTGACCTGTGCACTAACGAGGATTGCCTTGGCAGCTCGCCATGTTGAGCGCAATCAAAGACGTTACCTCGCGTGCATAGGCCCATGTCCACCCCCACAACGAGAGTAGAGCCGTATTTACTTTCCCGGTTCTTGCTTTTCCTGTGGGAGAAGACCTTCCACCTTCTGGTTTCGAGACCAGGGTTCTGGATGTGGAGACGCGCCAGCACATCGGCCGTGTTCCTGAGTGGCCCCGAGATCCAGCAGAAAGCGCGCGTAAATTTTAAGGGTCTAAGAACTTCAAAACTTGTGGTTCCCAGGGGGGAATTTTCGGCACGGAAGTGCTCAGCCACTAAAGAGATTGCTGTGTGGAACATTTCACCAAAAAGGTTCCATTTTCCAGAGCACAGACTTCCATTTGGATGCAAGCGTTCTCTGCCTTGGCCAGCTCCCACAGCTGATCTTCGCAGTATTTGCATTCTGCGTCGGTCATGCTGTCGTCATTGCCAGCTTTCCCTATTCGCAGCAGCAGAGAAGATATAGCAGCCTCCGTATAGGACTGCGGATCTCGTTTTCCGCTTGCCGCGAATTTGAGTCTATTGGCGGGCTCTCCAGCAGCAGTCAATTTTCGCTTATCCGAGCCGCAGCCAATACTAGGTACGGCACCGGTGTCTTGTGGACCTTGCGTGCGGGGAGTGCTGCCAACTGGACCGTGCGGAGACGTTTTTCGCTTTTTTCTTTGTGAGCCAGAGGAAGAGGGGGCGGCGTTGGTTTCGGAGGATTGGCCAGTTTCGGTTGGTGATACTTCTACTGACCTAATCCTCTTTGCCTTCGCTATTGAAGAGGTACTGCCTTCGACGCTTGCGCCTTAAACCACTTTCGTGATCTCTTTGCACCGCTTGGTGGCAACCTTCCTTCTCCTCCTATTCTTTTGGCTTTTAGTCAGGGGCCCCCCAGGTGTCGGATCTTTTGGGGCTCGTTTCTCCTTTTCGGATTTCTGAGGCGCGCCATTAGAGGTGGCACTCTGGCAAGCTTCCTGTCCCTGAGCCGGGAGATTAGGCTGAGCCTCTCCACCGCTTTCTCCGGTTTTCCAACTCATTTTACTGACTGCATCGTAGAGTGACTGGCAAGAATCATTGCTTTCAGCGCCCCTGCGGGCGGATGGTGTTTTAGGTATGGTGGTTGGGGCCTCCAGAATCCTTGCCTCAGCCAATGTCGAAAAGACAACGGGTGGATTATCGCAGTCGCGAGTACCACCTGGAGTAGTTAAATCCTTTTTCCATACAGTCTTTATTTAGGACGTTCAAACACAAGACGTTTCTGGAGTTTAGTTCGACGTCTTACCTGGGATCTTTCGAACTGAGGTTCATTGACTCTTAAGCCCTTCCGCCGCGACAAGGCATCCAGAAAGGAAGGGAAACGTACACATACTCAAAAAAGTTTCCGCAGTCAAAATAATCTCAATTTATGAACGCATAAAATTCGAGCTATCAAACTTTTTGAAAAGTGCCCGCAATAAGAAAATGATATCCACATTTTTTTCAACAAAATTTGTAGCATTATATTTGAAAAATAAAACCAAATAAAATAAAAAATTCACAGCACAAAACCAAAAAATAGGAATCGTAAAAGTCTATAATTATTCATTTTCGTTAAAAATAATAAAAAAAAAATCACTTCATTCAAGAAAATGGTAGAGCAAAACAGCTATCCAATTGCCTATTTTCAATTTGCCAATTTGCCTGCGAGGACTTAGGCACTTTGCTTGGGATCCTCTACTTTATATTTTATTCTTCAATAATCTTTTTCTTCGTATAATAATCTACCGTTGTTGGACGGCCCGATCTCGTTTTTGTTAAATTCCTTTGTTTCCAAATCGTATTGAATAAAATAACGTTTTCTTTCGACTATTTTGAAAATCTCAGCCAAAAATGTTCCTTTTTTTAAACCAATTTTAATTATTTGTCGATCATCTATGTTTTTTGTCTTCATTATTTGGATTTTTTAAGCTAAATTGTCATTGAAATACCGAAACTTCAACACCAACAACATTAAAACGTACGTACGTACGTAAAATTCTTTGTTTCTATTTAGTTTGTTTATAATTCTTTAAAATTCAAAACGGTACCATTCATTTAAGGATTAGTTTTGAGTTTTTTAGGAAGAGGCAAAATGTGCTTTCATCGGATAAGCTCTATTATTGTACATTATTATTTTTTTTTTGCAAATATTAATATATTTAACTCCTGAACGGATACTTTTGAGACTATGTCTATTTCGAGCATTCTTTGTTATGTGGACTTATCACTATGCGGATTGAAATTAATCAGCATGGGCCAATTTCCCATGACTCTATTAAAATTTGTCCATATTAGTAACATTTAATATCTCCTTCTAATGGTAGTTTGAGCCAAGAGTATTGTTTTGGTTTCTTTCCATTTGTAAACTTTGATTCCATCACTTGGAAAAATTTCCGTTTTCCATTTTTAATCGTATTTAAAATATTTCAGAACGCCCTTCGTATTTTTTCCGGTTCTTAGGTTCTCAAGTATTTTTACTGAAATAAAACAATTATAGAAGAAATCAATTTTTTGCTTTCGTCACTCCTTTTCAGTCACTGATAATCACGTTGGTCTGCTAAGCAGCTTTATTTAGACTATCTTTTATAGATTTCATTAAATTGGTTTGTAACATGAACTTTCTGCCCTTGAAAGATTTGAATCATCAACAGGAATCTCTCTTGTTCCGTAGTAGGTAGTGCTTACATTTTTATTAAAAGTGTCGATGGACAAAGTTTGAACACTTTTACACCAAAAGGGATTCCTGCGTGGTAATTTTTTCCTAGAAAAGCTAGTATCATACCCTTCTTTAAGTCCAATGCCTTCACTTCTTTGAGCCGCTTTTAGATGAGATTGATAAGTTAATAAGTATTTTGGGGTTGTGCAAGTCTCAAACAAACTTCCAACAACGCTCAAATGCAATACAAATTCAGGAATTTCTAGAAACCCGCATGTTTTTCACCGACGGCGTGGTTCGGTGTCGGGCATTTTTTTCTTTGACTGACTGCATTATAAACTATTGTAATATCCGGAATTTCCTTGCCATCATTTAACAAATGTTCAATATCGTTTAGAAATAAATTGGGTCTTCATTCTTTCGGTTCATACAAGGGCAAAAATCTCATCCTCCGATGAAACATTTCGAACAGTCAACATAATGCACTTTCCTATATAAAAATAAAACGAAGAAAGTTATCACTGGAACATTTAAAACAAAAAAATATATACAGTTCACGTATAGCATAGTGCTAACCAGCCCTCTTTGTTTTTGATTTTTTTTGTTTTTTTATAGAGGAATACGAAAAATTTCCCATAAATTCAATTAAATCTTGTTATCCAAACACCCATAAAAAATAACTATGTCAACTTAGTTCTACAAATTTTAAGAATTTATTAAAGGTTCTTCCTTCAAATTGCAGAAGCTTTGATAAAGAAACGTTAAAAACAAAAAGACAATTCAAATGTATTGAAATTAATTGATACTTAAACGTGCCGTTGGGAGAAAATACAGTATTTTAGTCCTTTAGAGATTTTATTTGAAGTAAAAAATTGTAGTACTTGTAAGTGCCGTCTGTCAATAAAGAGAGATAAAGACGTCCAAAGTACGTAAATGTAAAACAATAGTACAGGCAAGAGTAATGAACAATTTCATTACTGGTTTTAACACTTGACTCAATTATGAATATTTCCTTAAAGTGTTTTCTAATAAAATCATTTTGGACAGTGGAAAATAACATAATGATCTAATAAAAAAAAACAACTGCTTGTTATACTTTCTTGTGTAATAAATGCACCCGGAACAAAAAGGTAAAACAAATATTGAAGAATAATATCAAAATTATTAAGTAGGGTGTTTTATTTCCTTATTATATATTATTTATTATTTATTATTTATTATTTATTATTTATTATTTATTATTTATTATTTATTATTTATTATTTATTATTTATTATTTATTATTTATTATTTATTATTTATTATTTATTATTTATTATTTATTATTTATTATTTATTATTTATTATTTATTATTTATTATTTATTATTTATTATTTATTATTTATTATTTATTATTTATTATTTATTATTTATTATTTATTATTTATTATTTATTATTTATTATTTATTATTTATTATTTATTACTTATTATTTATTATTTATTATTTATTATTTATTATTTATTATTTATTATTTATTATTTATTATTTATTATTTATTATTTATTATTTATTATTTATTATTTATTATTTATTATTTATTATTTATTATTTATTATTTATTATTTATTATTTATTATTTATTATTTATTATTTATTATTTATTATTTATTATTTATTATTTATTATTTATTATTTATTATTTATTATTTATTATTTATTATTTATTATTTATTATTTATTATTTATTATTTATTATTTATTATTTATTATTTATTATTTATTATTTATTATTTATTATTTATTATTTATTATTTATTATTTATTATTTATTATTTATTATTTATTATTTATTATTTATTATTTATTATTTATTATTTATTATTTATTATTTATTATTTATTATTTATTATTTATTATTTATTATTTATTATTTATTATTTATTATTTATTATTTATTATTTATTATTTATTATTTATTATTTATTATTTATTATTTATTATTTATTATTTATTATTTATTATTTATTATTTATTATTTATTATTTATTATTTATTATTTATTATTTATTATTTATTATTTATTATTTATTATTTATTATTTATTATTTATTATTTATTATTTATTATTTATTATTTATTATTTATTATTTATTATTTATAATTTATAATTTATAATTTATTATTTATTATTTATTATTTATTATTTATTATTTATTATTTATTATTTATTATTTATTATTTATTATTTATTATTTATTATTTATTATTTATTATTTATTATTTATTATTTATTATTTATTATTTATTATTTATTATTTATTATTTATTATTTATTATTTATTATTTATTATTTATTATTTATTATTTATTATTTATTATTTATTATTTATTATTTATTATTTATTATTTATTATTTATTATTTATTATTTATTATTTATTATTTATTATTTATTATTTATTATTTATTATTTATTATTTATTATTTATTATTTATTATTTATTATTTATTATTTATTATTTATTATTTATTATTTATTATTTATTATTTATTATTTATTATTTATTATTTATTATTTATTATTTATTATTTATTATTTATTATTTATTATTTATTATTTATTATTTATTATTTATTATTTATTATTTATTATTTATTATTTATTATTTATTATTTATTATTTATTATTTATTATTTATTATTTATTATTTATTATTTATTATTTATTATTTATTATTTATTATTTATTATTTATTATTTATTATTTATTATTTATTATTTATTATTTATTATTTATTATTTATTATTTATTATTTATTATTTATTATTTATTATTTATTATTTATTATTTATTATTTATTATTTATTATTTATTATTTATTATTTATTATTTATTATTTATTATTTATTATTTATTATTTATTATTTATTATTTATTATTTATTATTTATTATTTATTATTTATTATTTATTATTTATTATTTATTATTTATTATTTATTATTTATTATTTATTATTTATTATTTATTATTTATTATTTATTATTTATTATTTATTATTTATTATTTATTATTTATTATTTATTATTTATTATTTATTATTTATTATTTATTATTTATTATTTATTATTTATTATTTATTATTTATTATTTATTATTTATTATTTATTATTTATTATTTATTATTTATTATTTATTATTTATTATTTATTATTTATTATTTATTATTTATTATTTATTATTTATTATTTATTATTTATTATTTATTATTTATTATTTATTATTTATTATTTATTATTTATTATTTATTATTTATTATTTATTATTTATTATTTATTATTTATTATTTATTATTTATTATTTATTATTTATTATTTATTATTTATTATTTATTATTTATTATTTATTATTTATTATTTATTATTTATTATTTATTATTTATTATTTATTATTTATTATTTATTATTTATTATTTATTATTTATTATTTATTATTTATTATTTATTATTTATTATTTATTATTTATTATTTATTATTTATTATTTATTATTTATTATTTATTATTTATTATTTATTATTTATTATTTATTATTTATTATTTATTATTTATTATTTATTATTTATTATTTATTATTTATTATTTATTATTTATTATTTATTATTTATTATTTATTATTTATTATTTATTATTTATTATTTATTATTTATTATTTATTATTTATTATTTATTATTTATTATTTATTATTTATTATTTATTATTTATTATTTATTATTTATTATTTATTATTTATTATTTATTATTTATTATTTATTATTTATTATTTATTATTTATTATTTATTATTTATTATTTATTATTTATTATTTATTATTTATTATTTATTATTTATTATTTATTATTTATTATTTATTATTTATTATTTATTATTTATTATTTATTATTTATTATTTATTATTTATTATTTATTATTTATTATTTATTATTTATTATTTATTATTTATTATTTATTATTTATTATTTATTATTTATTATTTATTATTTATTATTTATTATTTATTATTTATTATTTATTATTTATTATTTATTATTTATTATTTATTATTTATTATTTATTATTTATTATTTATTATTTATTATTTATTATTTATTATTTATTATTTATTATTTATTATTTATTATTTATTATTTATTATTTATTATTTATTATTTATTATTTATTATTTATTATTTATTATTTATTATTTATTATTTATTATTTATTATTTATTATTTATTATTTATTATTTATTATTTATTATTTATTATTTATTATTTATTATTTATTATTTATTATTTATTATTTATTATTTATTATTTATTATTTATTATTTATTATTTATTATTTATTATTTATTATTTATTATTTATTATTTATTATTTATTATTTATTATTTATTATTTATTATTTATTATTTATTATTTATTATTTATTATTTATTATTTATTATTTATTATTTATTATTTATTATTTATTATTTATTATTTATTATTTATTATTTATTATTTATTATTTATTATTTATTATTTATTATTTATTATTTATTATTTATTATTTATTATTTATTATTTATTATTTATTATTTATTATTTATTATTTATTATTTATTATTTATTATTTATTATTTATTATTTATTATTTATTATTTATTATTTATTATTTATTATTTATTATTTATTATTTATTATTTATTATTTATTATTTATTATTTATTATTTATTATTTATTATTTATTATTTATTATTTATTATTTATTATTTATTATTTATTATTTATTATTTATTATTTATTATTTATTATTTATTATTTATTATTTATTATTTATTATTTATTATTTATTATTTATTATTTATTATTTATTATTTATTATTTATTATTTATTATTTATTATTTATTATTTATTATTTATTATTTATTATTTATTATTTATTATTTATTATTTATTATTTATTATTTATTATTTATTATTTATTATTTATTATTTATTATTTATTATTTATTATTTATTATTTATTATTTATTATTTATTATTTATTATTTATTATTTATTATTTATTATTTATTATTTATTATTTATTATTTATTATTTATTATTTATTATTTATTATTTATTATTTATTATTTATTATTTATTATTTATTATTTATTATTTATTATTTATTATTTATTATTTATTATTTATTATTTATTATTTATTATTTATTATTTATTATTTATTATTTATTATTTATTATTTATTATTTATTATTTATTATTTATTATTTATTATTTATTATTTATTATTTATTATTTATTATTTATTATTTATTATTTATTATTTATTATTTATTATTTATTATTTATTATTTATTATTTATTATTTATTATTTATTATTTATTATTTATTATTTATTATTTATTATTTATTATTTATTATTTATTATTTATTATTTATTATTTATTATTTATTATTTATTATTTATTATTTATTATTTATTATTTATTATTTATTATTTATTATTTATTATTTATTATTTATTATTTATTATTTATTATTTATTATTTATTATTTATTATTTATTATTTATTTATTATTAATTAATTTAATTTATTAATTTATTTTTCAATCTCTGTTTTTTCCTCTTTTTATTTTGTTATTTATTTACATCAAAGTTTTGTTTACAATACTATTGATGGAAATCAATTTAGAGTACTGCAAGTCGGCCATCGCCTCCCATTTCTCTTCACACTCAAATTCTAGTGTTATTTTTCGTTTTATTGAATGAATTTTTTCGATAGCATTTCCTTTAAATTAAATTTAGTAATAAGGTAATATATCCCGCATCTCTGTTGAATGTGCAATGTAGTTTTGAGGAATATGTACCATAACTATTAAGCAAAATAAAATCCAAAGAAAGAAAGAATAATGGGTGTTATGCAGAATATCTTGAATTGAAGTTATCCTAATCAAATAAATTTCTTAAATCTGTTAATATATATATGTACATACAAATAAGTTCACAAAAATCATATTGCAGTTTTAGCTCAATATAAAAATCGTGGTTGAATAGACGGTCAATTCAAATAAAATATTTACTGTTTGCTCAAAGGATGCTTGATGCTATTTGTACTTAATATGAATATTGATTTTTTTCAGCTTGGATATATAATTCTGGTGTATACAGTTTGGCATTTTTTATACCTGGAAGCATATTTAAAAATGGATACGACTCGGACATTAAACTTAAGCTTAGATTTAATATGTCAATGGTATACAAAATTTACTTTCATCGTTGGATTAAATATTTTTCTAATATGGATTAAATTACTCAAGTATGTTAATATTTTTATGTTTGTTCAACAATATAGTAAAATACTCCAAAGAGTAAGTATGGTAGTTTGTTATGTGCTTATATCCATCATTGTTAGATGTTTAAAACTTTCTCAAACAGAGCGCATATGACTTACTTGGATTTGGCATTATGTTTTCAATAATTTTTGTTGCTTATGCTAATCTGTCGGTTTTACTATTTGGTTCAACCCAAGAAAATTTTCGTAACTTTCCGAGTGCTTTCATCTCCATGACAAGAATGGTGCTATGCGACTTTAATTATAGCAAGCTTCAAGGAGAATATAATATACTGGCCTCATTATTCTTTTTGTCGTACATATGGCTCGTGTTCTTTATTTTAATGGTATACTATATCTTAAATGTTTAATGTTTAATATAAAGTACATTTCATTACTTGTAGAATATGTTTCTTGCAATTTTATATGACTCCTACTCGGAAGTGAAAGGTGAATTGAAAAGTGAACAACACCCTGCTATTAAAAGAGACATTTTGTGTATATATAAAAAATTTAAGAAAATGTTTTTAAAAAAAACTGCAGATTCAACGAATTACATTTACAATACTGTATATTTAGACAAGCTTGACACACGAAAAATAAATAAAAGAGAGGAAATCGAAATACTGAACACGTAAGTAGACAAAACTGTACTTTAAATGTGTACTCTTCAAAAAATTAAACTGTCATTAGAATGCATGTTTACATAAATTATAATCTATGGAATCGGTAGTTGGCATTGCAACTTTTCGGTTGGGTGAATTGCGCATCTGGGTGTGAGTCTACCAACAATGTGCATTGTGATTCATTCTATACTTTGATTTCACTTAATTGATTCTTCCCATTATATTGTGCGTACTGAAAGGAAAATAAAGTGCTTTGTTATGTGTGGTTTCTTGACACTTGAGTTAAATCGAATAATCCTTACTCATATACAGTTCTTTATTATCGAATTTAACTGTGATCCAAGAAAAAAGTTAAAATAATAAACTTAGTCTTATGAAAATAGCTATACTATTTGTATTCAATCAAAAGTAAAGTTATCCATTTCCAAGTGATGTGAACTATTAGCTAAAAACTTTTTTTTTCAAAAGTGAAATAATTGAAAGCAATCTTGTAGAATATAGATAAAAATAAGGTTGAATTACCCATTCAAAATATTGATTGGAGAGTAATTTAATAATATTTATACAATTATATAAATATGATTTCGCTTTTTAATCCAAGCTTCACGATACAATATCGTCTATAATGTTTAACTTGACGAAGTTTTATTGTTAGTACCGCTCATCTTTTTAATTAAATATACCATTTCATTTCTTCATAAAAATTCAAAATACTATTTATAATTATAAATTTTAACTGATGCTTGTAGTTTTCCATAAAGAGGACACTTGACATGAATGTGATTTTAATTTTGAAATAATGGAAAGGAAAATAATATGTGAAACTATTTAAACGGGTTTTTAGTTTTTTTTTAAACAAGTTTCAGCGGTTTCTTTTTACAAGGTGCTGTTGGTTAGCACATGTATGTTTACCGGAAAGCACAATTTGATTATAATGTTTTTTTAAAGATGAGTCCCGATTATAGTTTTTTCGAAGGGAGTTATTTTACATAATTTAACATTAGTGAAATATCGAAAGACATGCGATATTATGTTTTTGGTTATAAAAATGAAGGTGTACGCAGTAATTTCTTCGATTTTGGTTGGATAATTTAAATTTTAATGCAACTTGTATTAAAGATTGGACTTTTCTAAAGAAACCTGGGTAAAGAAAGTGTCGAATTTTATCATTCGTGTTTTTGTATGTTCTGCCGAAATAAGAACATGTTGATGTGTCGCATGACTCAATCCTAGGACACTTAAATAATCAAGCAAGAATAATAACAGATCGTAAGCATGTTCAAAATCTTGAGACTATGTTGAGTGCTTGGTAGGCAATTGGAAGGCAATCGTTTGTTTGTTTTTTTTTTCGTAGCGGTACTTTTCCTTAAACTAAAACGTAGCGGTACTTTTCCTTAAACTAAACCGTCATGGATTTGAATAACATTGAAACTGATCTTTGTTTTTTTTTATTTTCAAAAATGAACAGTGAAAACTGAAAAACTCCCTTCTACTAATGGTTAAAATATTCATATTTCTGTCGAAATTGAATGAAGAACTTATTTAAGTGGTAGAAATCAACAAGGAACTGTGGAATTCAACTCTGTTATTATTTCCGCAGCGTGCAAGGAAGATCTAATTATAACAACCACTTAACCCTAAACTAAACCTCTGATGCGTGCTATCATAACCTGTTAATGTTTTTAAAAAATTTAAGATATTGCTTATTTCTTACTCACAGGTGCTTCGAAATCGTTGTCCAACAAGGAACTCAAGAATACTTTGAAACGTAAGTTTTCCATATATTATGCACAATTCATTATCTCAAAATTGATTTTGCTATTGCAGGTTGCAAAGAAAGATTCAACTTTTGGATATATCTCTTAACTTTCTACTTGCTACGGTTGATGATATATTAGGAAAGAGGAGAAAACGTTTTGTAACCCCATGAATTGCCCTTTTTATTTTATTAGTAGAATAAATAACAATTAGAGTGTATTCAATGTAACTTTATGCATTTATGCTTTACACAAGACTTGCAGACTCCTTAAGATGCGCTAGCGTTAAGACCGGATATACAAAATGAAGTAGACATTTTAAGCATGATTTCAGATGTCGAATGTGCAAGGTTCTATTTTCGAATACCATTTCCGCACTCACTCGTGAAGGAATAATGGCCCGAAAATACTCTCGTTGGCTCTGTGATATTAAAATGATCTTATTATAATAGAAGATTACTTTCATCATAGAGTATCTTAGTTACAATAGAGTGGTAATCGTAGAAGGGTTAAGACGATTATTCTTATATAATTTCTTTCTTGAGAAAATTTTATTTAATTATCGTTGAACACATTTACACATTTACATTTACACATTTAGTTAATTTAATCGAATAAATTTCATTAATCTGTAAATATATATATATGTACATACAAATAGGTTAACAAAAAAATATATCGTAGTTTTAGCACAACATAAAAATCGTGGTTGAAAAGACGGTGGCTGGGTGATGTGGGAACAGGGTAGGCACTGATTGGTATCAACCTGGCGATGCCCAGCTGTTGTAACTGTCGTCCACACATCAATTGTGCTTATTCTACCTCCACGTTGGTAGCCACCGGGTACTGGTTGTTGTTCATCCGAACTCAATCTGCTAAGCTTATAAGTGAGACCTCCGCCCAAGAGGTATAATAAAGGGCCTGGTCCTCTAGGTTTGGGGGTGTGCGTCGGGGTGACTGCCGGGCCACATAACAAATAACCAGTTACGTACCAACCGAATGCCTCGGATATGGATGGATACACTGTTGACGACCCACGCAAACGAACAAAAGGATAATGCTTTACGGATATGCACGTGGAATGTGAGGTCCCTAAACAGACCACGTGCAGCCGATGAACTTGCGGAGGCCCTGGACTGCTATAAAGCAGACATTACCGCAATTCAGGAAATGCGGTGGGATGGGCCGGGCAAGAGAAGAGTGAAAAACTGCGACATATACCACGGCGACTGCTATAGGGAAAGAGGGAAACGCTTATTTCGATGCGGTTCTGTTGTTCGAGGCAGACATAGACAAAAAGTCTTAAGCTTCCAATACATAAACGAACGCCTCATAACAATCCGCATCAAGGCTAAATTCGGGAATATAAGCCTCATATGCGCGAACGCCCCTTCAGAGGAAAAAGGTGACAGCAGTATAGAGGACTTCTATCACCTCCTAGATAGGACATACGATCGATGCCCCAGCTACGACACCAAGATCGTTCTTGGAGATTTCGACGCTCAGCTGGGAAGAGAAGAAGTCTTTGCTAAAGTCATCGGAAGACACAGCCTGCACGCCAACATCTCCGGAAACGGACTCAGGCTAGTTCGCTTCGCTTCGCCTCGGGGCGGAACATTTCTGTGGTTAGCAAATGGTTCCCACACCTGAAAATTCACAAGGGAACCTGACAATTCCCTGATCAATCAACCGTCAACCAGATTGATCACGTTGCGATCGACGTCAGACACTCCTCCAATATCCTCGATGTCCGAACCTTCCGAGGTGCAAACATCGACTCGGATCATCACCTTGTTGTAGCCAAGGTAAGAGCCCGGATATCGAGACAGCAACGGAGTCGAGACAAGCCAAGACGGTTTGATGTCGGAAAGCTACAATCGCAACCGATAGCTAGAGCCTTTGCCGATCGATTCTCCCTGAAACTATCTCAAAGTTCGACGCTGCCTGCACAAACAATAGAAGACAAGTGGAAACGTTGTCAAGAAGCCATCAAAGAGGCCGCCACTGATGTGCTTGGTTTTACGCCACCACCTAAGAGGAACCCATGGTTTGACGACGAGTGTAGGCAGGCGTATGCAGCCAAACAAGAAGCATACAAGGCAACGCTGCATCGAACAACGAGAGGTGTTTGTAAGCTCTACAAACAGAGAAGACGGGAAGAGAACAGGCTTCTCAGAAGAAAAAAAAAAGTTATCCGGCGGTTATAAGCCTCGGACAGAAGCCTGCCAGGACCAAAATGGACAACTGGTGTGCTGGGTGGTAGAGTCGCAGTCGGTGCTGAGAATTTGGAAGGATCATTTCTGCAGACTCCGAGATGATGACGCAAATCCCGCTGTTAAGCAGAATGTCCCACTCAGTTTGGACGACGATGGACAAGAATTCCGTACCCCCGACTTCGACAAGGTCAAGATAGCATTATCGAGACTGAAGTCGAACAAAGCTGCTGGCGCGGGCGGACTATCCGCAGAGCTGTTCAAAGCGGTTGGGGATGAGCTGGTTGTATATATATAGATATGGTCGGAGGAAAGCATGCTCGACGAGTGGAATCTCAGCATCGTTTGCCCGGTCCACAAGAAAGGAGACCGCTTCGACTGCGCCAACTACCGAAGGATCAGTCTCCTTAACTTCGCATATAAGATTTTCTCTGCCGTACTATGTGAGCGCCTGAAACCGTTCGTCAACAACCTGATAGGTCCTTATCAGTGTGGTTTCAGGCCAGGGAAGTCAATGAGGCTTTTGCTAGCATCGAAGCGGAAGCGGCTAAAGTGGGACTGGTGGTAAACGAGGGCAAAACGAAGTATATGCTGTCATCGAAGAAGGACGCAGAACATCGACGTCTCAGACAGAGCGTCACTATGGGCAGCAGACACTTCGAGGTAGTGAAAGACTTCGCCTACAGCAACAACAACAACAACGCAACAGAGGACGGCCTAGGTTAAGATGGAGCACACAAGTGGAAAAGGACCTCAACCAACTTGGAGTTCTCAATTGGAGGCAGCTGGCAAGACATCGTGCTAGATGGAGAGGCATGTTGGTTGAGGCCCAGGTCCACCCGGACTGTAGCCCCATTCGAAGAAGAAGAACAAGGTTGAATAAACGGTCAATTCAACTTTATCCAAATGAAGTATTTACTGTTTGCTTAAAGGATGCATGATGCTATCTGTATTTAATACGAATATTGATTTTTTTTCAGTTTGGATATATAATTCTGGTGTATACAGTTTGTTATTTTTTTATACCTAGAATCATATTTAAAAATGGATACCACTCAGGCATCAAACTTAAGCCTAGATTTAATATGTCAATGGTATACAAAATTTACTTTCATCGTTGGATTAAATATTTTTCTTATATTGATTAAATTACTCATGTATGTTAATATTTTTATGTTGATTCAACAATATAGTAATATACTCCAAAGAGTAAGTATCGTAGTTTGTTATGTGCTTATATCCATCATTGTTAGATGTTTAAAACTTTCTCAACCAGAGCGCCCATGACTTACTTGGATTTGGCATTATGTTTTCAATTATTTAATTTTTGTTGCTTATTCTAATCTGTCGGTTTTACTATTTGGTTCAACCTAAGAAAATTTTCGTAACTTTCCGAGTGTTTTCATCTCCATGATAAGAATGGTGCTATGCGACTTTAATTATAGCAAGCTTCAAGGACAATATAATATACTGGCCTCATTATCCTTTTTGTCGTACATATGGCTCGTGTTCTTTATTTTAATGGTATACTATATCTTAAATGTTTAATGTTTAATATGAAGTACATTTCATTACTTGTAGAATATGTTTCTTGCAATTTTATATGACTCCTACTCGGAAGTGAAAGGTGAACTGAAAAGTGAACAACACCCTGCTATTAAAAGAGAGATTTTGTGTATATATGAAAAATTTAAGAAAATGTTTTTAAAAAACTGCAGATTCAACTAATACAGAGAGGAAATCGAAATACTGAACACGTAAGTAGACAAAACTGTACTTTAAATGTGTACTCTTCAAAAAATCAAACTATCTTTAGAGTGCATGTTTACATGGCTATATTCGTATATAATAAATTATAATCTATGGAATCGGTAGTTGGCATTGCAACTTTTCGGTTGGGTGAATTGCGCATCTGGGTGTGAGTCTACCAACAATGTGCATTGTGATTCATTCTATACTTTGATTTCACTTAATTGATTCTTCCTATTATATTGTGCGTACTGAAAGGAAAATAAAGTGCTTTGTTATGTGTGGTTTCTTGACACTTGAGTTAAATCGAATAATCCTTACTCATATACAGTTCTTTATTATCGAATTTAACTGTGATCCAAGAAAAAAGTTAAAATAATAAACTTAGTCTTATGAAAATAGCTATACTATTTGTATTCAATCAAAAGTAAATTTATCCATTTCCAAGTGATGTGAACTATTAGCTAAAAACTTTTTTTTTCAAAAGTGAAATAATTGAAAGCAATCTTGTAGAATATAGATAAAAATAAGTTTGAATTACCCATTCAAAATATTGATTGGAGAGTAATTTAATAATATTTATACAATTATATAAATATGATTTCGCTTTTTAATCCAAGCTTCACGAAACAATATCGTCTATAATGTTTAACTTGACGAAGTTTCATTGTTAGTACCGCTCATCTTTTCAATTAAATATACCATTTCATTTCTTCATAAAAATTCAAAATACTATTTATAATTATAAATTTTAACTGATGCTTGTAGTTTTCCATAAAGAGGACACTTGACATGAATGTGATTTTAATTTTGAAATAATGGAAAGGAAAATAATATGTGAAACTATTTAAACGGGTTTTTAGTTTTTTTTTTAAACAAGTTTCAGCGGTTTCTTTTTACAAGGTGCTGTTGTTTAGCACATGTATGTTTACCGGAAAGCACAATTTGATTATAATGTTTTTTTGAAGATGAGTCGGGACTCATATTTTTTTTTTGAAGGGAGTTATTTTACATATTTTAACATTAGTGAAATATCGAAAAACATACGATAGGTGTAAGTTTTTGTTTGGAAAATTTAAATTTTAATGCAACTTGCTATCTGCTGCTCGTTTGCAGGCGTATCACGGCCAAATTGGGCTCCACCACTACTCACAGATACGTTACCAGAGGCACTCCCCAAGGTGAAGTCCTCTCCCCTCTTCTATGGAACATAGGAGTCAACGAACTGTTACTGCTCCTGGAAGGTGAGGGCTCCAAGGTGATAGCTTATGCGGACGACATTGCTATTGCGCTCTCTGGCAAATATCCCCTGGTACTTAGGGACCTAATGCTCCTTTCAAAGTGGACGACCAAAAATGGAATAAGCATCAATGCCAAAAAACAGAACTAGTCCTCTTCACCAGGAAATACAAAGTTCCCCATGTTGACCCACCGACCATCAGCGGCCAGCAATGCTCTTTTTCCGAGACAATCAAGTCGCTAGGACTTACGCTGGACAGGAAACTCAGCTGGAAGGCAAATACTGCCGAGTGCGCCCCCAAAGCCACGAATGCACTCTACATGTGCAGAAGATTTAGTGGGTCTCGATGGGGTATCCAACCGCATATGATGGCCTGGATCTAGTGCTGCGCCCAATTCTACTATATGGCGTTGCAGTTTGGTGGCCTGTATTAGACACTGCCTCCCACTATAGCACTATCAGAAAAGTCAAGCGACTGGGCTCCATATGTATCTGCGGTGCTCTAAGAACCACCCCATCAGATGCATTGGACGCCATTCTCAACCTTATGCCCATAGATCTGTTTGCCCAACTCCTCATCACAATGGAACGTGTCCCACGGACACTGAAGAATCCTTCAAAGTGTAAACTTTGTATACCAAAACCTTGACTATGCGGCGCCGAAGGTCTTTTTGACACAAAATTTCCGCACTATGATCCTTGAACGAGACGCGTGGTCGGCTAACCCACAATGGGTTGCTGACGCTACATGCATCTAAGCCGATGAATCAAAAACAAACAAAGGCGTTGGTTGCGGAGTCTATTCTGAGGATCTGAGCCTTAGTTTAAAATTCAGACTTCCCGATCACTGTAGCGTGTTCCAAGCTGAATTAATGGCCATTCGCGAAGCACTGTCTTGGCTGAAGAGGAATAGTATATCCTCAGCAGATATCCTTATTCTTACGGATAGTCAGGCAGCACTCAGGGCCCTGGAATCTGTCTCAACAAGCTCCAAGACGGTCATGAACTGCCGCACATCCGTAGATGAGATGACTGAGCAGTTCAACACTCGCAACATGCAAGTTAGTACTGCACTTGAACGCGCTCCATCAGTGGTCTAACCATAGCCTTTGTCGCGTCTCCAAGGAGGTGTGGCCCTCTCTTGAACCCCAAATTTTTAACATCCTCCCTCATTGCAAATACAGCAAAGATTGTTTGATTCCAAGAGTTTGTGGAGAAGTAAAAGCTGGAACAGGAAGTGCCTTGGTAAAAATGTCTGCCAACTGCTTATCTGTAGGTATACATATATTTTATGTTAATTTGTTCTTCCTTCTTTAGTTATCGTATGTAATGGTGTTTAACATGTATATGTTTAGACCTTTTGTGATACTCAGGATTCTATCTTCTTTAAAAAAGTGCGAAGCCACATTGTTTCCTTTCCTGCGGAGCAAGTTGCTTTGTTCTCGGCTTCAGTGGAAGATACTGATACAGTCTTTTGCTTTTCGCTACACTACGTTACACATGATCTGTTTATAATGGAAACGTAACCACTACGATATCTACGTGTGTTGATATCACATGCAAAGTCTGCATCGCAATACCCAACCAGCTCTGTAGGCTTTGAATCTTTTGAAAATGTAATGCCATATTCTGATGTTCCATTTAAATATTTGAAGATCTTATTAACCGCTGTTATATGTGTAGTTGATGGATTATCTAAGTACTGACTCAAAACACTTACCGAGTAAGCTATATCTGGGCGTGTGGCTATAGCCAGATACATTAGGCTTCCAATGGCTTTTCTGAAAGGAAAGGTATTAGCTTGAGTTACCTTTGCAGACTCAAGCTTAATATTTGGATCCGATTGTTCATATTGAATACTCTTTTGCAGTATTGATATTCTTTCTTTAGATGATTAATGAATTCACTCAGAAGATTTATGTCTGATGAAAAAATGAATATCCACTTGCAATGAATTGGCTTCATCCAGTCTTCTTGATCAACCAATTTCCACGTCTTACATTCTTGTAGGAAGTCCAATTCTTCCATCATAGCTTCAATTCGGTGGTCTTTTTCTATTCCTTACATAGCATCATTATATATAATATCACCCAAGGTTGCTGTTGGATACAGCTACACTTCTAAGCTTATACCGATGACTTCAATCAGATTTCTCGTTGTGATCATTTAGTGCGGATGAACTGGACACAAGTTTCGAACGTAAACTGCTGTATTCATGGCCTCAGCCCACAATTGCTTTGGTGCACCACAATCAAAAATCATCGCTAAGGCAGTTTCTTTAATCGTTCGGTTCTGCCATTCAATAAAGCCATTTTGTTCTGGCGCATAGGGTGTACAGGTCTCATGATGAACGGAATATTTAGTTAATATTCTTCTAAATCTTTGGTCAATGAATTCACCACCATTGACTGTCCTGACAATCATCCTTAATAAGCAGAAGAAATCTCAAGCCACTCAGTGAAAGGATTGCCATAGGCCCACAAATATCAGCGTGCACCAACTTACTGGTTTTCGTATTCTTTCCAAAGGGTTGTCTGTGCTGTTTACCAAGTACACAGCCTGGGCAAACGAATTTTTCTGTATCCTGAATAGCGAGTGTTTTATGCAAAGTTTAACGTTTGATAAAGTTCGCGCTTAAATGCCGTAATCGTTTGTGCCATGTTTTGATGTTGCAGTCTGAAGATGGACTGTATCCGGTGGAATGATGTTCAAGCAGAGTTTATAAATTTAAGTTGTCGCCCTTTTCTCCAACAAGTAGAATCTCACCATTCTTTTTGATTTCAGCTTGGCCAGTTTTGAAGTTAGTCGAGGCACCACGCATGTCAGCAGCACTTACACTAAATAAATTAAAAGCCATACTGGGAACATAAAGTACAAGTTATCACGGTCAGGCATTCACCCAAACCAAAAAGATGCACACGCTGCACACTAGAGTTGGGTGAAACGGAAATGCATACGTTGCGTTCCCACCTGGCGATTTGAGACGGGCAAAAGCATGGGAACGCACGGCGCGCTGAAGTAGGAATCAGGTTTCCGAACCGAAGTTCCTTGGTTAATTATGATTGTAACAAACAGCATTCTGATTGTAACCGCAGAATAAATAACTTGAAAAAATTACTCCCGGTTTTTTAATAGGACCAGTGATCGGTCCTCAGTTTAATTTTTTTAGTAGATTCAAAAAGGAAATTCGTTACTGGCGCCCGAACAGGGACCCTGTTCAAACTATTAATCCTCAGAGCAACAAATCAAACACAGGGAGTGATTAGTGTAATTCACAATAGTGTAGTCCACAGAAGATGAAAATATTCTGAATTGTTTAAGTGAAATAAAAAAGAATTCTCACAAGTGAATCTACAAAAAGTGCAATACACAGAGATGAAAATATTAACAAATGTCTAAGTGAAATAAAAATTCTCACAGTGAATCTACTAAATTGAATCCATAAAAGAGTGGTGCAGTGTAAAAACTCTTTCAAACTGAGGAATTGTTAAGGACCAGAGGAAACGTCGAGTTATCCCCAACCTTCCAGTTAACAGCTGCCATCAGCCAACCATCAACACCCCCTTAAAACACGGAAAGCTAACCACAGATAATGAGCTGGACAACACTGATACTGTAAGAAGAATTTAACATGTTTTTAAACCAAATTGGAAACTTATATAATAATATTGTACTTGGAATATTTGATTCAAACAAATTGTTGAGTTATAAAATGGTGTAAATATAGTATATAACTAGTTAAGCTAATTGATTTATAAGTATATATATTATTATATATATTATAAGAGCAATACAAGCTCGAAGTAATTGACTGGAGCAGTCAATTCCGTCATTGACCAATTAAGAGGTATGGAAGGTCGCATTAAACAAATCGAACAGACGTGCTCCAACGATAATATACAAGCCGTATTGGAGCGGTTAGGATTGATTGAAGATAGGTTTCGAGCAGTGGAAGGAAACAGGAGTAGGGATTGTAGTGGTTCTGAATCTCCAGCTATCGAGCCTCTACGGGGGCCTAGCACCGAGGCAGAACTGTTAGAGATATCGAAACTGCCCGACCCTGTCAAGAAGATACGGGTATTCGACGGAAACCCTGTTGAATATGTTTCGTGGGCCCACTGTGTAGAGACAGTGCTAAAGGATTACGAAATAGTCCGCACCAAGCCACTCTTTAGGGCAATTCTGCAACACATCAGGCAGAAGATCCGTGGAAAGGCGGACTCCGCCCTAATATCGTACAACATTTTTGACAATGATTGGACTGAAATCAAGAGAGTACTATCCTTGCACTACGCAGACAAAAGAGACATCCGCACCCTAGAACATCAGCTTAACCAGCTGAAACAGGGTGGCTCTAAAATTGACGACTTTTACTCCAATGTGAACCACCAGTTTTCCTTGATAATAAATAAAATCAGAACCGAAAGTTATTCTTCGGAAACTGCAGATGTTCTAATAGGCGCGTATCGCGACAGGGCCCTCGACGTCTTCAACAGGGGGTTAAGCGGAGATTTGTCCCGGCTCCTGATGATCCAAAAGCCAAGATCATTACCAGAAGCATATACTGCATGCCTCGAAATGCAGAATATAAACTGGCGGAATAGTTCGGTGAATGTTCGTGCACCAAACATAATTTCCGCACCCGTTTCATATAATTTTGACACAGAAAGGAAACCTCCGTTGCCAAATCGAAATCCAAATAGGTTCTTTAGAGGTGGT
The DNA here is from genome assembly GCA_955652365.1 of Eristalinus aeneus. Classification (NCBI taxonomy): domain Eukaryota; kingdom Metazoa; phylum Arthropoda; class Insecta; order Diptera; family Syrphidae; genus Eristalinus; species Eristalinus aeneus. The sequence continues at coordinate 60,900,228 of OY019130.1, read as the reverse complement.
TCTGCACAATCAAGACCGTGGCAGAATAACCACAGCTACAACTTCAAGCAGTACCAGCCTCCTGTGGGGCCGAAACCTCCAATCAAAATGGAGTTAGGCTCGGATCAAACAAGAAATTTAAATTATATGAACCGGCCGAGTAACCCCTTCAAGCGTGAAGCTGCTTCTGATAATTATCAAAGGAAACAGCAAAGAATAAACCACGTTGTGGCAGAAGGAAGTGAGGATGTAGAAGAGGCATCCTGTTCAAATTCTTCAACGGCTCCAGAAGAGAATTTTATGACAGGAGCCTCATTTCCAGCGTACCATACATAGAGTATAATACGCAAAACGGAAAAATATTGCAATTCCTTGTTGATACGGGTGCCAACAAGAATTTCATCAGAACAAACTTAGCAAATGTAACTGTTCCCTTACGAAAACCCTTTTATACTAGTAGCCCTGGAGGGAAGATATTAATCAAAAACAAGGTCTGTGGCAAATTCTTTGCCTCAGTCGGATGCTACACGGACATAACATTCTTCGTCCTCCCTAGTTTGGATTCGTTTGATGGTATAATCGGCGATGACACCTTAAAGACTCTGGGGGCAATCATAGATAGAGAAAAGGATGAATTAATAATTAGAAAAAAAATAAAAATTCTCTTAAGGAATAAAATATCTGATGTTGTAAATAACTTGTCCATAAAAAATAAAAATATCCCTGAAAATATTAAATCGCAGCTTGAATCTTTATGTAGGGAGTACGAAGATCTTTTCGGTCCGGTTACCAGCAAAAAAATTAAAACTAACGTTAAGGCCGAAATCCGAACTATTACGGATGAACCGATTTACACCAAATCCTATCCGTACCCAGTATGCATGAGGGAGGAGGTAGAAAGGCAGGTGAGCCAACTCCTGGAGGAGGGAATTATCCGGCCCTCAAATAGCCCTTACAAATCACCCATATGGGTTGTCCCCAAAAAGGACAAGCCAAATGGGGAGAAACAGTACAGAGTGGTGATAGACTTCAAACGCCTCAACGCCGTCACAATCTCGGATACGTTTCCGATTCCGGATATTAATAATACCCTTGCTAGTCTCGGCGAGGCACAGTACTTCACCACCTTGGATCTCACTTCAGGGTTTCACCAAATTACCATGCACGAAAGAGTTATTCCCAAGACGGGATTCTCGCCTATGAATGGGAAATTTGAGTTCTTGAGATTACCGTTCGGATTGAAAAATGCACCAGCGAAAAATGACGACATCATCGTCTTCAGTAAAACGCTGGAAGAACATGTAAAAAATATAAAAGCTGTCTTCGCTAAGCTACGCGAAGCAGGTCTGAAGGTTAATCTCGAGAAAACACATTTCCTGGATACCAGTGTGGAATTTCTTGGGTTCTTGGTTACTTCTGAGGGTATTCTACCTAACCCGAATAAAGTAAGAGCTATCGAGGCCATTCTCCCCCCAACTACGTTGAAAGAACTAAAGAGCTTCTTGACGCTTCATTAAAGATTACGCTAAAATAGCGAAACCCCTTACAAACATGACCCGCGGAGAGCTCTCACAAGTAAGAGCAAACCAATCGAAAAAGGTTAACATTCGTCTTGATGGATTAAATGCCTTTAAAAAACTGAAACAGCTTTTGACATCTGCTGAAGTGTTGGCCTTCCCCGATTTTAACAAACCTTTTAATCTAACAACAGACGCCTCTGACTATGCAATCGGTGCTGTTCTGTCGCAAGGAGAACCCGGTAAAGACAGACCTATTTCGTTCATATCCCGCTCGTTAAGCAAGACGGAAGAGGGATATGCAACGAATGAGAAGGAACTCCGAGCGATAGTTTGGGCACTAGATAACCTCCGGAACTATCTGTATGGGGCAAAGAAAATCAGGATCTTCACTGACCATCAGCCCTTGACTTACACTCTAAGCAACAGAAACCACAACGCCAAACTTAAACGTTGGAAATCGAGAATAGAGGAGTACAATTACGAGTTAATTTACACACCGGGTAAATCTAACTACGTGGCTGATGCTCTCTCGCGATTAAGAACAGAAGTTAATCATCTCTCAGACTCGAGCACCAAAACAGCTCCCTCTTCTCACACGGACACGGTGAGCTCAGAAACACGTAGTACCGAAACTGCAGGTGAAGGACAAAATGACATGACTGACAAATTACTGACTTCTAGTGCAGATGAAGGGATGCGGGAATTATCGCTCGAAAGCTCAGACTCGTGCACCATGCATAGTGCTAACGAGGATAGCTGGGACTTAATACCACACGTGGAGGCCCCACTGAATGTTTTCAAGAATCAGTTAGTCTTTAAAACTGGTATTGATTTACATTCCCATGAGGAACCACACCCTGGCTATCACCGTCATTATATTTCCTTTAAGGAAATAGATCAGAACAAGCTTGCGGATGCACTGAGAGAAAACCTTAATCCGAATGTGATAAATGGCGTAAAAAATTTAGGTAGGTTTTCCATAATCGAAAGAGAACACAGAAGAGCTCATCGGGCTCCAGAAGAAAACAAAGAGCAGATTTTGGAAAAGTATTACTTCCCGCAAATGATGGCGAGCATTAAGAAATATACGACGTCATGCGATGTCTGCAATCGAAATAAATACGACAGACATCCTAGTAATCCTGAACTACAACCAACACCTATCCCAAAGTATCCATGTGAAATCATTCACATTGATATAATGGAAATCCAGAACGAAAAGTTCATGACGGTCGTAGATAAATTTTCAAAATTTTCCAAATTCTTCCATCTTAAGGACAGGTCAGCTCTCAGCATAAGGTCAAAGATTATTAAGATAGTTCATTTTTTTACAGCTCCCCTCACTCTGGTGGCGGATAACGAGAAAGGATTACTTAGTCCTATTGTCATTAATTTGATTAGGAACCTCGGAATAAACCGTCAATGGCCAAATAGAGCGGGTTCACTCCACCATCTTGGAGATATATAGATGCCTCAGAGAGGAATATAGAGATCTAAGTGTTAAGGAACTCGTATATGTGGCCGCTGACCGATATAACAATACCGTTCACTCAGTAACAAATAAAAAGCCATCTGATATATTCTTCAATAGATCACAAAGAATTAACTATCAAAATCTTTTGAACATACGTTCAAAAATTAATAATGATCTTAGAGGAATTATTAAGAAGAATATGGCTTCCAGAAATGCTAGAAGAAACTTAAAGAGAGTGGTCCCCAAAGAGTATAGAAAAGTTGATGTCGTATATGTAGCCTGTAAGGGCATCAAAAGCAAGAACAAGCCCCTGTATAAAAGGGAAATTGTAGAAAAAAACAATAAAGTTACAATTACGACATCAAGTGGAAGAAGAATCCACAAAGCTCATATAAAAAGCACAAATATTACACAATAAAAAAAAACAAAAAAGAGAGGGTAAATGGCTTCGATTAAAAAAGCAAATGTACACCCTATATATAAAAAAATATGTGCATACTATTTTGAGACATGATATATACATATATTTGCACCCTGGGTTGCCTCTCACGAAACAAGGAGCCGGTTTACTTTAAATATTGCTTAATCGCAATTGTGGTGGTGTGGGCTCACGTACCCTAGTAGGTCGCTTGTATCCCTTGCGTCCAAAACGGAATAGTACGGACCCTCCAATCCACGGTAACTACCCCGAAAATTTAATGGAGAGCAACTCATGGAGTGTTTTAAGAACGTTGTAAAAAAGCAATAAATTGTACTGGAAGTATGACACAAATGGAAATTATAAACTGTGTAACTTTAATTATAGTATTTTAATAAATGAATATGATTATATTACAGACTAGTCTCCTACTTCAATCCTATACGGACCTTGCATATATTTGCCTACAACTCGCCGGTGGTTACGCTGAAAGAAGGAAACGCATGGGTAACGAATGGTTATTTTAAAATAGTGCACGTAATTGACCTAGCAGGATATAACAGCTTAGTTCGAAATACGGAACAATTGATGGTAAGTATATCGAGAACGAAAACGATAGGTCTATCATAACTTACCATATGGGACAAATTAAGACTCGCTTAAACGAACTAATGAACGTACGGACAAGGAAGCCCAGATCCATTGACTGGATTGGAACTGCTTGGAAATGGATTGGCGGCTCTCCTGACGCTACGGACTGGGACAAACTATTAGAAAGACAAGCTGACATAGAAGAAAACAACAATAGACAATACTTGCTAAATAGACAATTCCTTGACAAGACTGCAGAGATATCGGATAAATTAAATAGAATTATAGACAGCTATGACAATTTCATTCAAAAAGGGGAAGAGGTCAGGGTTAAACAGGACTTACTAAATAAGGTGCTCATTTTAAAAGAAACAGTTAGCGAACTGGTAAGGGCCTGCCAAATGGCTAAGACTGGAATCGTTAACAGCAATCTGTTAAGCCCAGAAGAAATCAACACTATCATCAACGAATTAGAGACATTGCCCTACCAAAATGTTATAGAAGCCGTAGAGTATGGTCAACCTTCGGTATACAGTAATGGAACACTGATGATATACATACTATCTCTTCCCAAAATCGATCCGAAAATGTACCATGTTGTAACGGCGCTGGCAGCGATTAGAGACTCAAGGCAGGTTAGGTTGGATTTTTCCAAACTTCTCTTAAACCATAACGAGACATACGGACTGAACGGACATTGTCTCAGTATCGGTAACATTTCAGTATGCCGCGAGGAAGACCTCAAAATATTAGGGGAAGATTCTTGCATACCAAGGATAGTTATAGGTGGAAACGCTTCCTGTGATTTTTTAACAAATTCCGGCGAAATAGTGGAGCTGATTGGCGAAAATACGATCTTCCTATCGAACTTTAATGGAACCATACTAAATAAAAATTTATCTATTCCTTTAGAAGGTACTTATTTAATACAGATGACCAACGACACAGTTCGGATCAGAGATAAGACATAACAAGGCGGAACCGTTTCTTTTCCACAGCCACTACCCCCCGTACTATCTAACATCAGCAGCAAGGGAACGATTACTAATCTGGAGCTTGTACATCGGCTTAGCGCAAGGAACATTGAACTAATTAACAATCTCCATAAGGGTCTGAATTCATCTATATCGATCGAAATTATAATAGTTGTGGCGATAGCGGCCATAGTCGTCGTAATTTGGAGAAAAATCTACGGAAAAGTGAACATCCCAGAATTACGTGTATCTTTTCGACGAAGACCAGTTCCAGTTCCCAGACCTACCCCAATTTCGAACAACACCAGCGGAAATCAGGGTTGTTGTCCGCGTTCAACGATGGATCTGCGGGACGCAGATATTTGAGAGGGCGGCAGTTATCACGGTCAGGCATTCACCCAAACCAAAAAGATGCACACGCTGCACACGAGCGCCGAGTTGGGTGAAACGGAAATGCATACGTTGCACACGAGCGTCGAGCGTTCCCACCTGGCGATTTGAGATGGACAAAAACATGGGAACGCACGGCGCGCTGAAGTTGGAATCAGGTTTCCGAACCGAAGTTCCTTGGTTAATTATGATTGTAACAAACAGCATTCTGATTGTAACCGCAGAATAAATAACTTGAAAAAAATACTCCCGGTTTTTTAATAGGACCAGTGATCGGTCTTCAGTTTAATTTGTTTAGTAGATTCAAAAAGGAAATTCGTTACTTACATCTGTAAATGTATAGTGTGCATTATTATTTTTAGAAGAAACTCTAATTTCACCAATTCCATGTGCGTAAAGCGTTTTCATATTTCCCAGGCGTACGGGGTATTCATCATGTTCAACTGTTAAAAAACTTGTAAAGATTTCCTTTTGATAACACATGTGCCTCGAATCTCCTGAGTCAATGTACCAGCTTTCATCTTTTCCATCTGCTGACCGGGCTACTAATGCTGTTGAGGTAGGGTATTTTTCTTTTTGTATTTTTCTTTTTCTTGCAGAAGCCACAAGTTTAATTTTTCTTCTTGTCTGCAGTTGAATGGCAGATGAATGGTTTTTCTTCTTATGTTAATGAAGTAGAGCTTGATCAGTAGAACTATTATCTGGTTTGTCCACCAGCAGCATTTCTTCTTTCATCAAACGCTGCGTAAGGTTAATCAAAATTTGATCACCTTGTGCAACTGAATCCCACGCAGAACGGAAATGTTTATATTTTTTTGGTAAGCTACAAATAATTTGTGTGATTACCGCCGATTCAACGATTCGTGAAGTTGTGTCTAACAACTGAACATTTTCCAAGTCGCAGGTGGTGCGCAGGTAAACCAATACCTGGAATTTCCATAGAGAGAACTCCGATCCATTAAATTTGTGTAATGTTTTTGTACATCCTCGTAAAATTTTGATACCACTGCAATCGTGCTGATGACGTGTTAAGTAAAAGATTGTGGTACAAAATAACAAAAACTTATTTTATAAGGAGTATTTCACGAACTCCCTCATAAAGTGATTTACATGGAATGACATAAACAGAAAACGAAAAGGAACATAAAGTCACAAATACATGCTCATAAAGTAGTAACAGAAAGAATTCATAAATAGTGTGTTTGCATTGGTAAATGATTTTTAACAGAAACAAAATTCAAGTTTTACCCTTAGAAGTCTACTAAAAAAATTCTTTTTTCTACTCATGAAAAATACTAGCAAACACAAGAAGAATCTATGCTCTGCCCTTTGTTCAAAGGTTTATGTTTGTGAGATAATATGTTACTTACTCAGAAATAATGTGTCATATGACTCAAGTGAAATCTAAATCACCAAAATACCTCCAATCTCCACCATTCTCCTAGTTTTCCACATTACTTCAATATCACCTCTTTAACAATCAATCGATTAATTTTAAGATTCTAAGAGAAAATTCTAATTCAAAAAAGGAGTCAAATTTTTTTATGATGTTATCACAAATGATTAAATGGAATGCATGGCACACAGAGGAGCTTGGTTACACATCAAACTTTCAAGAATTAATGCTTATAGAAAGACGAATTTTTCGTATTGAAATTAAATGGTTACTTATGTAACTGCTTAAAACATTTCTTAATAATATTTATGAACGGCCTTTATCTTCTTCTTCTCTGCTTTGTGTACATTACACTATAGAAATAACTCTTCCAAATTAACTTGGAAATATAAGTATTTTATAAAGGTTGAAGCATAGATGTGAATTTCGGTATTTTTATTACTAAGTTATGCGGATACACAAACCATTTAAAAAACAGAAACCACGTGTATATCATTTCTACGCCAAAATGTATGAATAGAACCGTGTCATTTTTCATATATGGAATTTTACCAGTTTTTCATCTCAAATACCACTTAAAATAAGCCGATAAATCCCCCTACCAATACAATATTCTCTTAGTCTCACTGAGACCTATAAGCCTGCATCACTCAATCGAGGGGCCGCAAGTATCGGAATCATGCCTTTTAAGTTAACTGAATGATTTCAGTTAACTTAAGTATGGAATTGATCTTCACAGTGGACGGCATTTGCCCAATTTGTCTATTTCAACCCATTAAATGTAATTGATATAAATTGTATGAGGCTGCATTCATTGTAAGAAGTTTTTCTCTGTGATCTGCAGATTTAAGCCCTAAATCGTTAAGGTTATACTTATATAAAAAAATACGTTTTGACATAAGAGCGCTATTTGTGTTGTTTACAGTAGCTTAAAAGATTCATCTCCCACAAAAAATGGAATTAAATCGTGAAAATGTTCGTGCGACTATTGTTTACGACTTTCGACGAGGATTAACTCGACAAAAGTGCATCGATGAACTTAATCCAATTTTGGGCGATGAGGCTCCATCAATGACCAGTGTTTATCGATGGTATGGTGATTTCAACCGAGGTTGTAGTTCACTCCAAGACGAATTTCGTGAAGGTCGTCCAAAATCAGTTGTTGTTCCGGAAACCATTGATGCTGTGCGCCAACTGATATTGCAAGATCGTCACCTATCGTGAGATTGAGACAACCTTAGGCATTAGTGGGACCAGTATACATTTAAAATTGCATAAATATTTGACGCGTCAACAAAATTTGTTTTCCCACACAATTTGTCAATCGCTCAAAAAAAGGATCGAGTCGATTGGTCGAAAGAAATTGTCCAAAAATACGATCGCGGTGCTTCAAAACACGTCTATGAGCACTTCCAAGCAAATGGTTGCCTGTTTATTCGGAACAACTTAACATGTCGCAACCGTACCACTAGAACAACGCAGAATAGTCAATTCTGAGTGGTACACAACCATTTGTTTGCCAGTTGTCTTCCAAGAAATCAGGAAACAAACCACCCAAGACGAATCACTCTTCACCACGACAATGCAAGCTCTCACACATCGGCTAAAACAACTGAATTTTTGAGCACTCGAAACATCGATTTGATGAATCATCCGCCGAATAGTCCTGACTTGGGACCGAATGACTTCTTTTTGTTCACGTACGCAAAAAAAAAATGAGAGGTCAATGTTTTTCGACACCTGAGAAAGCGGTTGACGCCTTCAGAATGCATGTTTTGGAGATACCTCAATCAGAGTGGCAAAAGTGCTTTGACAATTCTTTCAAACGTGTGTGTAAGTGTGTAGATCTTAATGGGGAATATTTTGAAAAACAATAAAGCTATTTTCGATGATTAATATTTGTTTTTGTTTTCTAATCCCGAAATATAAAAGCCAACCCTCGTATAAGGGTAAGGTTGCAAATTGCAATCCAAGCGATATTTAAATGGAACAAAACATATATTAAAAATTTGTAATTTTCAGAAGCCTTGACATCAGCTGTTCTCTTCACCTCCGAGGTCATTGGAGAAAATAATAATTGGCACCACTTGCTTAATGCATAACATTCAAGCTCATTCTCTGATCGCCGAAATAATTGAAGTCGTGTTAACGTGAAGATTCTTTTAGTAAAACGACTTATGGCATCAAAAAACGAATGAATGTTCAGCAATGGATGTATTGCTTAAATCTGCTTGAATCTTCAAATAACAAACTCTGATATTGGGCTGGAGTAACGGATGGAAATTTCTAAAACATATTTGTCAGGACACATTATTTCAGATTCTAAAAATAATTTTGGGACACTCTTCTCCTCGACCTTCCTTCGACCAGGCGAAGCACTCCCACATCTAATCAAAGGCCCTTTTTATTTAGGTTACCTACTGCAATACTTATCTTTGATCTTATCCGCTACGCGAAGTGCAGGAGATTAAGACTGCTTGTTTAATACAATACATAGTTTGAAGATATATAAATACACATGTTTATATAAAGGACTAATTATTTCATGCAGATATCCTAAATATCTTTTAACTTGTCATAGGTGGCACTTGCTTCTTCTTCTTCCTATTCTTATGGCGCTACAATGCGGGGTGTACCTGGGCCCCAACCAACATGCCTGTCCAGCCAGCACGGGCCTTCGCTAGCTGCCCCCAATTGCGCACTCCAAGTTGGTTGAGGTCCTTCTCCACTTGTGTGCGTCATTTTAGCCTAGCGCGCACTCTGTTGCGTTATCCCAATAGCTCGGATTCGAAGACTGTTCGGGCCGGAGCACTGGTTTCTATACGCTCTACCTGACCTAGCCATCTTAAGCGTTGTATCCGAAGACAATAGACCAGGCGCATGTCACTGTACAGCCCATAGGGTTCGTCATTATATCTTCTCCTCTAGACGAAATCAACGCAAGCAGGACAAAAAATCGCACGCAAAACTTTTCTCTCGAAAAGACTAAGGGCTTCCTCATACGTTTACCGCAGAGCTGAGGTAGACGAAGTCCTTGACTACCTCGAAGTTTCTGTTGCCTAGTGTGATGCTCTGTCCGATACGTCGATGTTGTGTGTCCTTTCTGGATGACAGTATGAACTTTGTTTTGCCCACATTTACCGCCAGACCCATTTTGGCCGCTTCCGCTTCAATGCCACCAAACGCCTCATTGACGGCTCACTGTGTTTGTCTAATCCACGTCAACGGCAATGACTTTTGGAAGATCGTGCCTCTGGTGTTGACTTGTGAGTTACGCACGATCTTCTCGAGGATGATGTTAAAAAAGTAACACGATAGTGCGTCGCCTTGTTTAACACCTTTTTTGACATTGAAGGTCTCGGTGAGTTTGTTACCGACCTTTACGGCACTTGCTTGGCAAAAAAAAACTTCGTTCTTACAACACAAAAATTTCATACTGTCAGTAATTTTATAAACGTAAATAATTCAAACTTATGCAAATATAAATAAAAACATTAAAAAGAAGTTGTTTTAAAAGAGAGAAAGATGTTGACAAAATATTCCTCAAAGGCTGAAGGTGGGGATTCTAACAAACGGAAATTACAGGAATTATTTATTTATTTATTATTCTTAACGGTGGCAACGATAAGTGAGTTTTTCTGCCAAAAGTTGAATTTTTAATTATATTTCACTGGTTAGCAACAATGTCTGCAAGGGGAACCGAGATGTTTTACTTTAACGATAAAATCAATAAACTATTCCTTCAAAGATCCTCGGACAAAAAAGATGTGTTTTCCTTGGAATTCAGTGATCTTGTAACCTTTCCTGATTGGTGGGAATATGTTGAGAGCACATTTATTGAAGGAATTGAACAATTCAACAAAAATATTACTTTATATGATTGGAATATTGGTGGTGATATTCTTCTTGGGGCACCACGCCTGAGGCAAATCAGAGTAAAAAACGAATCTTGCAACACCCCCGGAACGTTCAAAAATGATTTTACCACTTGCTACGGACAATATTCGGAATCAAATGAATTTACAAGTGAATATCTGGGGTAATTATTAAAATAATAAAATATAAATAATAATACAATTTCTAACTCAATTGGGTTTTTGCAATTTATAGAAAAAATTATTATGATGAAAGTCAGTTGAATTCGTATCCTTTGTGGGGATCCCTTGCGAAATATTCTGGAGGAGGCTACATACAAAAGCTAACTAACAATAAGGCAGAGAACGAAAAGATTTTATCACATCTTAGAGAATTAGTCTGGATTGATAGTGGTACAAGAGTAGTTTTCCTGGAATTTTCAATATTTAATACCAATGTCAACTTATTCTGTAGCGCAAAGTATGTTCATTTGTCAACTGCCTGTAATAATTAATTGAAGGGTTTTAGGTTAATTGCTGAAATTCCGGCAGCTGGTGGCATTATAACATCTAGTCAACTCCAATCTTTGAGTCATTTGCCCATTTGGAATGATGGCGAGTTCTTTCAAAAGATATGTTTCGCTTTATTCGTGGCCTTAATAGTTTATTTCACATTTGTCAAGATTCGTTGTTTAATTACGTCTGGGTTCTTCTTATCAACAGTATCGTTTTTCAATTTGTGTAACTTTTTTGTTATCTCTGTAAGTATTGAAAAAAAAAATTGTTTAAAATTATAGAATTGAATTCATTTACGTAGGTCAAAAACGTATATTTAAAAGAAGTAATGTTTAACCATGAAAATCGATCTCATATTATGTGGGACCCACTGTAGTAAGGTTCTGTTATCTAGGATAGGTGTACGACAAAATTTTAAGAAATAAATTTGAATGAACAGATTGAGTAGTAGGAAACAGAAAAATACATTAACAATACAACAATACAATACTGTGAAACATTGTTGACTTCTTGCAAAGATTTATTTGCGTTTCCAAATTTTTGGCCAATGGAGTTACACTTTCTCGGCATCAAGGGTGACTTGAAAGGGATGTTTCTCTTAATTTTTTCATAAGGAAATATAGCTTAAAGCACTGTAGCTGACGATAATCATAGTCGCAGTTTGAAACATTTGTCGCAATTGCCAAGGGAAGAAACTTTTACGAAAAATCTTAAAAAGCCAAAACCCCCAAAATTATAAAAAAGTAAACAAATAAGAGACGCCCGTTATTAGAATTTTAAACATTAACAAATTTAGATGTACTAAGATTCTATTTATCTTTTTCGAGATTGTGCACTTCCGAATGTTGGGGTTTGACAATTTCGAGGAATAAATAACTGAAGGACATATTCATAGACACAGTCGCAAATCACATTGTACAAGTATTTAAAATTACAATACTTAATAAACGTTTACATTACTTAGGTTTCTTACTTTTCAATTGGATACATTATTTGGCACATCTTTCACGTAAAGTCCTTGTTAAAAACATTTTCAAGAAACAAAGAAGATTATTTATGCTTGGACATTGTATGTTACTGGAATTTACTGTTTTTAGATGCGATGGGAATCTGTGTTTTCTTGACTTGGGTTCAACTATTTAAATATATTAAGTTTAACAAAACTATGTTGCAATTTAGCACAACTCTCAGAAAGGTTTGTATATTATGTTGCTTATGTTTATGGAACATTTTCTGAAAACTATACTTTTATGCGTACAGTGTGCGAAAGATATTTTTGGCTTTAGCATAATGTTTGCAATTATCTTAATTGCTTATTCATATCTTTCAATTTTGGTTTTTGGATCATCACTTTCTGCTTATCGTGATTTTTTCTCTGCCTTCTTATCACTCTTGCGAATGGTTTTGGGAGACTTCGATTATGATCGATTAGAAGAAACGAGTGGGATCCTTGGCCCACTATTTTTCCTGACGTTTATTTTAATCGTTTTTTTGATTCTCTTGGTAAAACAATCGGAATATGAGATATGACTAATTAAAAAATATGTGTTTATTTTGCAGAATATGTTTCTAGCAATAATAAATGAAACGTACACAGAAGTAAAATCATATGTTAACACAGATGAAGATACTCAGCTTGAGGAATATGTCAAAACATTATTGTTTAAGTGCAGGCAATTCGTGCTGCCTTCAAGAAAGAACATAACAAGTGAGCAAAAATCAATTGCGAGAGCTAACAAATCTGATAGCTTCAATGAAAACAAGGTGCTTAAAGTAAAACTAAATGATTCGATGAAAAATTCATTTCAAAGTAGAAAAGAAGCACTTGAATCGTAAGTAACGTTAAGTAAAAACCGAAAAAGAAACAAAGAAGTTTACGTTGGCTTTTTGTACATCATCTCCTTCACAGCTTAATTTCAGTTTTGATTTGTAGTGAAGTTCAAGAAATTATTCGAAACAATGTAGCTTGAGATTACTCTATTAAGAGTAGCTTAATCAAACTTTCTAAATAGCTGGAAAAGTAATTTCCAAAGCTTATTTCTAAATTTTTAAAGCTGACACATAACTTCCGAAACATATGATATCCGAAAGAACGGCCTTTATTCGTAAAACCGTGTACATACATATATAAGCAGGCAGGACAAGATAAGCTACAGATTGAGGAATGCAGAAAAATCCGATTACACGCAGTCGGTTTCCATTACCTTGCACTGTACCTAGGAAAAATCTAGTATTTGAACTCAGAGAAAGTGGATTTCCACTTTATATTTTACGAAGACAAAAATGAAATGAATTTTAAAAAAGAAATTTAAATCAAGAAAATTTTTCAATCAGAGAAATTTAATTCAATTCAAAACTGAATTACAAAAACGCAATCCGCAATAACCGTATAAAGTGCGGATATGTTATCATTATCAAGAATTTTCCTAAGGGAATAATGAATAACAACCACACACCTCTTGCAGGTCTTAAAACAGAAATTTTTCATATTTTGAAAAGAGATGATAAGTAAACTACCACAATGCACCAGGAGTTTGTAAGATACAAGTATCGATTACGCATGTACATCACTGACAAAATTATAGCAAGTGTACTCGTATAACAAAATTACATTAAGAATAGTTGTTTGTGTGTGGAAGGGTGCAAGGTGACACGATGTTTTTATTTTTATTAAAGCTAATAAGGTAAAGGCCTACAAGTTTATGTTGATATACGATTTCTGTGGGACTATACTGGTTTATAACGTTTGGTCTTATTATAAGATCAGTTGCAGTCAGTTACAGAGATAACGTCTCCAGCTTTTGGAGTTGCAAGTGTGTTTATGTGAACTTACACTTTTCCCAAGACGCATGTTTAAATCAAATGGTTCACTTCAAGGTGTTCAAGTAAATTTAAAAACAAAAAACAACTCGAAAGAAAAGATATTGAATATCTTGATTTCATTAATGCATTGATGTCAAGAACAATTGTTAATTGTATATAAAAGTATGCATTACTAAGTATATTCTAGTAAAAAAGAACATGTACCATCTCCTACAAATTAAAAAGACAAACGTTTAATATGATACTTTTATTTATAATTTCATGTGATGCTTCCAATAATTTATAATGCTTTCGTGCATAAAATCAAGTATCCTAATTCATATTTTATTCCATAGCAAGCAAATTTGTACACGCTCAAAATTAAAAAAGAACGAAAATATTTGAAGCGTGTGGTTTTATCTTCTTCAAAAGACGTTTTTCAAATTTAATTTATTTTGCATGACATGAACATTTGCATTATTACCAGCCAAACTTATTTTAACTGCTATTTTTGTTTTTATTTCTAGGGTTTTTGAAATTTTTCCGAATCAGAACGAAGATGATTTGTAAGTTATGAAAAAACAAATAATTGCTTAAAAGAATTGAATATGACTTATAAGAAATATTGTTCTTCTAATAGGCTAACTGAACGAGTCGGTTTAGTGGAGCGTAAAATAGAAAATTTAATTGAACGTCTTGATTTAATAATAAAACCAAAAAAATCTAGAATGAACGCATCAAATCGGTCACTATGACAACCTTTCACTTATAAAAACCTTTGAATAAAATATTTATAACAAAATTTTTTTTTCAATAGTTTCATACTTAGTAGAAAGGACATTTTTGTTAGTGCAGTCCTGCGTTTATATCTATACCAATGGCTCATAGGAATAGTTGCGGTTGGCGTCGTGAACTATAAAAAAAGCGAAAACAAACAATGTGAAAAGTCTCGTATTTTCAGGTTTAAATTAATGTTTTCTAAAGCTTATTTTAAGATTGATCTTATGCTTGATTATGGTATTATTACAAACTTAACCATAAAATATGTTTCCTGATTTTCCTAAGGCAAAAAAGATGAAAACTGTAGATAGATGTTGATTTTTAAATTTTATTTATTGCTGCAGAAAGTTTAATATGATCTGACACTGCCATGAAACCAAATTATTAGGGACGAAAGGTTTTCGGGTCTGATCTTCACGTAACGGGATTTCTTTCAGAAAAAATGCAACAGCGAACAGTTGTTCGTTACAGTAAACATAAATTGACAGTCCATTTACATAGAAGTTTTACGCGAATGAGTGATTTTAGCTAAAATGGGTCCAAAATCGAAAGACACAACAACGGAAGTGCGGAAAAGTAGTGCGGACGAAGTAAATATAATATTTGTGGTTCAGATGGTCGATGGAGAATGGAGACATATGGAGAAAGGAAAACATTGAAATTCAGAGAAAAATTTTAAGCACACATTTAAACATGAAGGTGGCTCTGTGCTTTTTTGGGGTTGTATGAGTGCTCAAGAGGTTGGCAATTTGCACTTTATTTATGGTATAATGGACCACAAAGTGTACATCAATATACTAAAGGCAAACCTTCAATCCAGTGTAAATTAAATGGGTCTTGGTTCCGATTACATCTTTAAGCAGGACAACGATCATAAACATACAGTGTTAAACACTAAAATGTGGCTGCTTTATAACACTCCAAAGTGAATTCAGACGCCACCTAAATCAGCAGACATCAATTCAATCGAAAACATATGGAATATTTTGGAGCAAAATATAAGGAATTATAACATAGGCAGTAAAGTTGATATGAAAACCGCTTTGATGACTGAATGGGACAATATTTCATCTGGTGTAACACAAAAACTAGTTGACTCTATTCCAAATCGACTAGCTCACATAATTAGAAATAAAGGTAGACTGACAAAGTATTAAATAGGTTAAGAACTAAGTTATTGGGGGTGTGAGCGAATACTTTTTTGAGTTTTAAATTGCACTCTTGTGAATGTTGTTGTAGTTTACTTTGTTAAAGTTTCAGGTTTTGTTATTTTCTGTTGTAAAGATGTTCTTAATATTAAACACAGAATAAAAATATGTTTTTTTCTTTGAATATTTTCTATATCATATGAGTGTATGAGCGAATACTTCCTGGAGTTACTATATTAAAGTAAATTAAATTATATAAAGTATTCTTTATTACATTGGTGATTTTCCCGACTTCGTTGTTCAGTAATGAGCACAAATAAATTTCGAAGTTTAAATCGATCCGATTACTGTTTTACATATATTTCCTAACTGTGGGTATCTGAATAATAATTTGACATGCCAAGTTGTTTATGGTCTTTTGTCACTTCCTTCAGCTGTATGTTCTCTACATAGTTGTGTGAATTGATTGGGAAAGCGGCAATTGAGGTGAGCGGCAAGGACCAAGAGGCGCGTGAATACCTGTTAAGAATATGTTTAGCACAGTAGGTTATAAATTAGAATTATACTTCATATGTATGATATGTATATAATTATAATTATAATTATAGCTTTTCTTTTTTCAACACCTTCTTTGAATACCTTTCTAAAACATTTGATAAATAATAAACGAAATAGACAATGAACTCTACAATTTTAGTACTAAAATGAAGATCAAGTCACAATAGTTCATGCAAACAAAGACAAAGAAAATTACATGTTATGTATGTATATCATGTAAGAATATATACATATATACTCTAACTGAAAACCTTATGTAGGATAAGATTGTTTGGCCACAGGCATGAGTTGTTTTATTATATCTACTTACATGTGTTCAGTTAATTGTACAATAATACCTTTTGAATTCACTAGTTTTTAATAATAATAATAAGTTAATGTCTACATGTCTTATTTTCGAAAGATAATAGCTATTTGTAGATATATCAATAGTAGTTTTACTGTCGTAGTAAAGCATTATTGTTTTTGGAGTTAGCGCACCTTTCAAAAGTTTCAGTCAAATAGACTCGTAGATAGCAGCAACTAATTAATTTTTTCACTTTTATCTTAAAACATATGTCCAATGTCAGTTTTTGATTCAGATCTTGTGTGGAGATAGGATTGAAATAATCCTTTTTACACTTAGATTGCTAAATTTGATATTGAAGTTCTTTGTTGAAACTGACTCAATTATTCTTATGCATTTCTTTCCTTCATCGGTTATTTTGGTCACTGTCGATTTTCAATGGAACCAGGTTTTTTTTATTGTTATTATCCCAACGTTTCGACAGGGATTGCTGCCTTCATCAGTAAATCTTTTTTTATTGAAACAATAAAACAAAACATTTTACATGCATACATGGTAAATGTGCAATTAAACAAATGAACAATTCTGACTTACATTATTTGTGTTGCTGTTACAAGTAGATGTAGATGTTAGAATATAGATTTTATTTGAAATTATTACAAAAAACTAAATTCATAAAAAACAAAATATTGAGCACTTCTGTGTATGTCCTGTAACGTATTCATATTGTTGTTGGTCTTGATTATGTGTAAGGTTTCCAGAGTGTACCTTTTGCTGATATGTTTTTCCATTTGCAGGATTTTAACGTCATCAAGGTCGGGTAAATGGTTTGTCTGGACGCAATGATTAGCTAATGCTGTTCTCACTGAGTTCTTGTTGTTGATGTCATCCTTCATACGCAGCCATAATCACCTTCAAAGCAAATTGGGCGAGTCATGAAAATATTTATAAACGCAATCCGCTTATGCCAACAAGTAATTGTTCGATCTTAAATATAAAAATCCCTTTCACAACTAAACTTGCCTTATATCAGAATCCAATTTCGTTTTGAAGGCCAGTTTTCAATCAATGACTTTCTTACTAGGTGACAGCTCAGTTAAGTTTCATGTTTCATTTGAAAGCAATGTGTTATACTCCTCTCTCGTCAGTTTTCTCCACAAATCGGCATCACAACTCGTAAGAAATTTCTTACGACTTCCAGGATCAGTTGACACGAGAATAATTATTCGTTCTTGGAAGAGTCATAATTCGCTCACAACACCGCATTATTTAAACATCTTTAATGATAGTGGCATCCTTACGTGGAACAAAAGTTTCGTCATCCTTATCTTATCGGTCTGAATAATCGCCCATTGTAGTTTCCTGATCGAAACCAGCTTCATTTGATTCATTATTTAATGTAGTCGTTGGCAATTCTGGTAACACTTCTTCCCTTGAATTGACAACAATTTTCTCTTTCTTTTACTGGAATATCAGTCTGACCCTATGAATACAACATACCGACTCGTTACTCTTTTTTTTTGTCTGCGCTGTTGACAAGGGAAACACACTTCGCTAATTTTGCTTCTATCTTTGTCCGTTTTTCTTCGAAACATATCTCAATTTCGGCTTTCGCTCTAACCAAATTTCTTTGGGTCAACATTTGTTGTGCATTATGCAATTCAACTTTTCGCAGTAAATCACTGTTTCAATATACCACATGAGAAGTTATTGAATTCAACTGTTAGTTTGATTTCACCTAGAGCACGATTATTTAGCTCCAAATCTTTGTCTATTGGATCTGCAGAAAATCCTGATTCATTTGTCAGCAATTCCTAATCTTTACAAAACCATTTTGATTGCTGGTACTATGCAAATTGTATTGCTCTCAGATTCTCTACAAATTCTAGTTGCAATTACATATAATATATTTTTCATACTCTGTGCATTTGGCTGTTATCCTTTTTACATATTTTTCCTACATTACATTACATTCCTTACATTTCCATTACATTACATTTCATTATAATAATTTCATTATAATAGAGTTGAAGTTAAATTAATGTCGTCATTAATTTACTTCGAGAATTTAAAGAAATGGAAAATAGGATGTGATATGGATAAAAGCTTTAAAAAGAAAATTTGCGTTACAATAATTTGTTTGTTGTGGATTCTTAGTTTGGTTACATCTTGGGTTTTTTTAACATATATATACATATACTTTAAATGTATATAAAACTGTTCTGTAATTTAATTTCCATAACGAACACAATAATCTTGAGGAAGTGCAAATCAAACATGACTCCTGTTGGCTTGATATCATTCCGAAGAGCTTACATTCCGCATACCTTCGGAAATTGTTTTACTTTTCTTCCTTAGGATGCTGTTGATGCCTTACTTCACTGCGAATGTATCTCTGTACGTGAAGTTTTCTGCTCGAAGCAAGTATTTGATGTTGTAATTTTCTCTTCATTGAAAATGGGAAGTGGGTTTAGTCTTGATTTTTTTTATGTGTGATTGTGTGATTGGGGTTGGATGATGGTGATGGATCATAGATGTGAGTGTTTTATTGCTGATGGGTACGGATAACAGAATTTTATTGCTCAAACACAACAGCGTCTGGATATAATAGTTTTGCCTGGATGAGCACTGATGTAGATGAGGTTTACTTAAAAAGAGATGCATACGTTAAACAGCCACTCAGAAAATGTGTGTAATGGTATAAGGCGTTTTAATAACCTGAAAAATAGTTTTGTAGTATCATGCAAATTATATTTAATACAAAGCAATCTAATGGACGGTGAGAATGGCATTGTCAATGTTATTTTCCTTAAAACCAATATTCAAACTATTGTGGAGACAGTTAAGATTGTTTATTCATCAAATTATTTAATCTAGTCATAACATTAAAAATGTGTTTACTTTGATAATAATAGTGCAAATAACAAAAACAATTTTTAAGTTTGTGTGCCAATCGACGTTTTCCTTCACAGGGTACATGTGTACGATTTTAGTTAATAATAAATTCAAATTAAACTTTACTTTAATGATAAGGTCACATTTCCACAATCTGCCATCATCATTTCGATACGAGTTTTACCGAAGCCTCTTATAGAAATTGAACTAAATTTATCGATGCCTACTGTTTTTTAATATTTTTATCAATTATGTTTTTATTTAATCGGGATAAATCATATGACCACATGGTTCTTGTAGAAATATTTTATAAAACAAAATAATAAATCATAACTTAATTTTTCGATATCTATTCGAAACTCTCTTTTAAATTATTCACTCACATATGAATTTTTCGATAACAGTTGTTTTAAGGTGTCAGATTTCTTCAACTTTGAAGATTACTTAAATGAGTACATATTTGCATATACAAAGCTTAGGTAAACTGGACAATAATAATATAATAATAAAATAATGTCACTGTGTTTTACATTTAAATGAAAAGTTCTTTCGCAAATTATTAATTGTGCACAAAATATTTCCGAATCTAATTTCTTTTTCTTTTGTTGCGGCGTTACAGACCGGGGTGGACCTGGGCCTCAACCAACATGCCTCTCCAGCCAGCACGATCTTTCACCAGTTGTCTCCAGTTGAGCACTCCAAGTTGGTTGTGTACGCCACATTAGTCTAGGCCGGCCTCTGTTGCGTTGTCCCAATGGCTCTGATTCAAAGACGGAGCAGTGGTGTCCATACGCTCTACATGGCTTAGCCATCTTAAGCGCTGTATCCATAGACGACTGACAAGGCACATGTCGCTGTACAGCCCATAGAGTTCGTGGTTAAATCTTCTCCTCCAAATGCTTTCAACACAAACAAAACCAAAAATCGCATGCAAAACTTTTTTCTCGAAAAGGCTTCTTCATCCGCCTTTCCTAACGTCCAAGTTTCCGCGCCATAAAGTAGGACCGGGATGATAAAGCTGTTATAGACAAAAGCGAGCTTTAACATTTGAGAGAGGGAGATAGCCTCTTGAGCCCAAAGAAACAGCGATTGGCTTCCTCATCCGCCTTTCCTAACGTCCAAGTTTCCGCGCCATAAAGTAGGACCGGGATGATAAAGCTGTTATAGACAAAAGCGAGCTTTAACATTTGAGAGAGGGAGATAGCCTCTTGAGCCCAAAGAAACAGCGATTGGCTTCCTCATCCGCCTTTCCTAACGTCCAAGTTTCCGCGCCATAAAGTAGGACCGGGATGATAAAGCTGTTATAGACAAAAGCGAGCTTTAACATTTGAGAGAGGGAGATAGCCTCTTGAGCCCAAAGAAACAGCGATTGGCAAGAGTGATTCTGCGTTTGATATCGGTGCTGATGAAATCACTGAAATCACACTGATAGGGACCTATCAGGTCAAGGGCAAACGGTTTCAGACGCTCACACAATACGGCAGTGAGGATATTGTATGCGATGTTGAGGAGACCAATCCCTCGGTAGCGGACGCAGTCTTATGGAGGGTGGGGGGTCTCCTTTCTTGCGAACCGGGCAAACGACGCTGAGATTGCACTAATCGGGCATACTTCCCATATCTTACAGATGAGCTGTACATGCGCCCAACCAGGTCATCTCCAGCTGCTTTAAATACTTTTGCGGACAGTCCGTCCGCTCCAGCAGCTTTGATGAATTTCAGCTTGGATATTGCTATCTTCACCTCGTCCATTTTGGTTCCGGCAGGCCTTGGTCCAAGCCTTGTATCCTCCGGATAGCTGTTTTACCTTTCGGAAAAACTTTCGGACTTCATTCCTGCCATAACTGCTTCTGTGCTAGCCGCACAGAGGTTCCGCCCCGAGGCGAAGTCCAACAGCCAGAGTCCGTTTCCGGATGAGTTGTCGTGCAGGCTGTGTTTACCGATAACTTCAGCAAGGATGACCTCCTTTCCCAAATGAGCGTTAAAATCTCCTAGAACGATCTTGGTGTCGTAGCTGAGGCATCGGTCGTATGTTCTTTATAGGAGATCATAGAAGTCATTCTTGGTGTTGTCATAGTTCTCCTCTGTTAGGGCTTGCGCTGAAATTAAGCTGTTGTTCCCGAATTCAGCCTTGATGCGGATTGTCATGAGGCGTTCGCTGACGGGGTCGTAGCTCAAGACCTTTTGCCTAAGTCTGCCCCGAACAATAAATTCGCATCCGTATAAGCGCTGCCTTCACTCTCTATAGCAATTGCTGCAGTAGATATCTTCTATGGAAGCCTTTGAATTGTTTAATGAACCTTTAATTTACGTTTTTGAGTATATTCAGGAAAAGAAAGTGAATCGTGTTTTTTTCCCGCACTATTTATTGTAGGAGTATAAGTATAAGTATAATTTTTAGACAATATACTCATTCATGAGATTAGATGTATATATGTATATATATAAATACATATATATATATATATATATATATATATATATATATATATATAGTAGACTTGATGAAGTGATGCCATCTACTCAAATTGCAGTTCTGTTTGTTTCTGAATCCCATTCGGCTATCCTGCGGAATCTTCGTCTCTCGAAGATTGGTTAGTAGCAGAAGCTTCTTCATCATTTTCGTCCTTGTTAGAAAGTATTGCATCATCGTCATCCTAATAAATCCATGGCTTCGTGCACACCAACCTTTTCAACCTGGTAACGATCTGATCCTTTTACATTAGTGATACGGTATGGTCCTATGAATTTCGGATGGATTTTTAACCCAACACCAAATTGCACGTTCTCAATAGCTACTAAATCACCCGTTTCATATCTCCTTCCTGTTCTTTGGTTTTTGTTAAAATATATTTGATTCTCTTCCTGTATCTTTTGAATTTCCCTTTTTGCTTGTCATCAACTTGTTTGATAAATTCCTCCTCAATTATTTCGATGAGTTTTAGATCCTTTTGCATCCTCATTTCGGTTCCCACAAATAATTTAAAAGGTGAAGTTTTTTAAAGAAGAACGGCCCCGTATTCCTCTCTAGATGCGTCTGTGTGCAGCTCCGTGGTTGCGCCATATTCGAAAATTTTTAGTACTGGCTTCGTAGTAAGAGTTTTTTTTAAATCATTCATTTCGCCATTTCGAATATGATGTCCAAGGTAGTCTATATCGCTCCGCAACAGTTGGCATTTCTTCCACTTTATCTTCAGGCCGTTCCTGAATGCTACTTCCAACACTTTCTCCAATCTCTGAATGCCTTCTTGTATTGTTTGCGATGGGATGATTATATCATCGATATAAACTATAATGTAACCTGAAGCAATCAAATCTTTAAGGACAAAGTTAATATATTTTTGAAAAACATGCGGTGAGTTACATAATACAAAGGGTACTTGGACAAATTCATACTGTCCGCAGTGAGTTATAAAGGAAGTGTATCTTCTGCTTGTTGGCTCAATTGATACATGGAAAAAACCGTTTTCTAAGTCAAGAGTTGAAAAGAGTTTGGTTGTTTGCAATTGATCAATCGGCTCTTCGAAGTTAGGAAGCGGGTATCTTTCTTTATACATTTTTTTGTTTACCCCTCGATAGTCAACACCGAGTCTGTTTGACTCATCTTTTTTCTTGCCTAATACTACTTGGCTGGCATAGTCTGAAGTGCTCTCCGTCATAACACCATCCTTTAACCATTGTTTAATTTGTTCTTCTAAGATTTTTTGTTCTGTGGGAGGAAATCTTTTGGGTGGTCTATACACCGGCTCATCATCCACCGTGACTATCTTCATTTTTATTAGTGACTCTTCTGGAATTTCGGGCACATAATTTTTAATTAAAGAAATTACCTTTTCTTCGTCTTCCTTTTGTAAGTTTTCTAAGTCTGGCAGCGATATACAATTTTTTTCCTCAACATCAATATTTATTCTTGTAAGAAAACATGCAGATTCTTCGTGATTACAGGGTTCTTGTTTGTACTCGGTGCAATTACTTTTTTGGATTAGGATGATGCCATCTCTTTTATTAACCTCAGCCTGCTTTAATAAATTCATTCGGATAACCATATCAAATTTAAGGCATGCATCTTCCACGGCGTAAGCTTCAATTTCTTCGTATATCTCTCCGTTTATTTGTACTGAAGCCTTGCAGTACCCCTTCGTTGTTATGTTAGATCCTAATCCAGATATAGTAATTGGTGAGCCTCTGAAATTCTAATTCGGCAAATTAGTTTAAAATAAAATTTTTTTTAAAACGCATATTTCACTCCTCGTGTCCACCAGGCACTCCAGTGGTATGTCGTTTACTTTGGCCATTATACACATGCTTTTCCTGCGTGCCCCAAATTCTTTTACCTTCGCATCATCCGTATCGGAGTTCTTGTTTACCTTATCACCATTTTCCATTAATGTAGTCATTGGCGTCCGAGATAACGTTTCCTCCTTACAGTCCGGTTTCTTGTGCCCATATTTGTTGCACCGAAAGCACGTTGGACCCTTCTCTTTCTGTGGACAGTTGTAATGCTCGTGCTCATTAGATCCACAGTTAAAACAATGCCGTCGACTTTTGGAGCGTTCGTGTTTGTTAAATGTTTTGGGCTTGCTATCACTTCTTTTACCAATTACATGCTTTTCATTTACATCATTTCGTACCTTCTCATATACTAAAAGTTTTTGCTTCAATTCATTAATATCTTTTGCACCATATAGAATAATTGTATTACTAGGCAAATCATCAATACCATTGCCTCTAGATCCACATATATATAATTTCGCAAGTTACGGCACGTGTTGATAACAATCCGCTATCTGCCAAATCTTCAATAGGGTTCCCGCTAAGCTGATTTCTCCTATGTTTTCTTCTATCCATGCTCGATTCTTCTTCACTAATTTGGAGGTAATATTATATACTACGACGATTTATTTCCACAAATTTTTAGATTGAGAGATTTAAGGTTCCTTTTGTTCTTAAAATAAAGCTTGTGGGATTGGATGCCGGTTGAGCCCCCATAAAAGATTAATACAAATTTTAATTATTTTATTTGACAAACTTTATCATAAAACAAATTGAACAAAATAAATTCGAATTAATAAGGTACGTTTTATAATTCAAGTTAATAAGGGGATAAAGATGATTGGAAATTATAATGATAAGTGTAGGTGTTACCACGGCCACGGTTGAAGAAAAAAGAGAGCGAGTGTTAGAGTTAGAGCCGCATAGCAGACTTGGTGAAGTGATGCCATCTACTCAAATTGCAGTTCTGTTTGTTTCTGAATCCCATTTACATGTGTATTTATGTATGCATGTGATGTCTTTAATATTTATACTAAAATGCAAGTACTTACATTTATCCGTTGAAGCGCCTGCCGTGGCGTAGTTCGATTACCGGCTAAACACAACGAATTTTTTCCCGGCACCACCTCTTTCGATCTGCTGACAACACCCAAAGAGCAATACTGTCTAAGAAAAAGCTTCTCAAACTTCTCCATTCGGAGTCGGCAAAAAAACTGTAGGTCCCTTCTCCTTGTGAAGGAACAGTAGCGCGCACAATACGAGTAGTTGATGAGCAAGCTAGGCCCTGGTCCCCCTGTGGACTATCGCGCCAACCATTATTATTATTAGTATATACCCGGCCTTACGTCATGGAGTGTAAGGAAGAACAAATCGGAGTCAATAAAACACTTCTCCAATTATACCGCTTGCAGTCAGCAATAAATATTAGCATATTCACCACATATACTAGAAGCTAGTCCTTTCTTATTATTATTTTTTTTCCTCAACTAATGTTGTGTATATTCTATTAATTTTTGCTTGATTTTTCAAAGAATAAACCTTGCCGATGACATGTATTTGTCATTATTCAATTGCAAGTCCATACCTCTTTTGAAGTGCATCCCAATATCTGCCTTAGATACATGAAAACCACCAACAAACATATAAATATGTAGTACACATGTTTCTGTCTAATGCGAACTGGTTACCGTAAGTAAAAATAATCAAAACCTCACCAAGTGTCAGCTGCTGTTGCTCCAATAACTATTACGTATTTATGATACTATAATAAAATGCACATACATGTATACACGCCTGCACCGCAGTCTGAAACCGTGCAACTAGAGTTTGGTTTTCTTGTTCTTTACTGTGAGGCGTGAACTTCACAGCAGCTTTAAGAAAAACGAATGAGTCGACTTACAACGGGCAACTTTGCGGGACATGTCCATAGTAGCTAGAGGAAGTGGTATAAAAGCGATCAGCACTTGAGGTTTCTTTTGAGTCCGTTGGTTAACAGAGTTTCGAGTAAGTGCAAACGAAAGAAATTGGAAAACTACGTTAAGCTCACAAAGCAATTACGTTGCGGTTAAACAACAAAAGTGTTTTAACTCTTTCCACAAGAAAAGAATATTGCGTGATTTAAATTTTGTATTTGTGCGCAGATTTACTTCTTATCGACTTTTCGGGAATAATACACACAGTCAAAGCACTTAAAAATGAGAATAGTGGTAAGAAACTCGTATTTATTATAAGTTCTTTGTGTTGAGTTTCTTTATATTTTGTGACAAATTTGAAGAGACTTAATGTCACAGCTGATGCTGATGACAATATGAGTATGCAGAATGTGCTTCCAAAGTAGCAGGTGTCGTGAAGTTGTTTGCGTGCAATAGTTAAAAATGGCATGTTTCTATTTAAGTAAGATAGCATTTGTGTTTAAGGCTGTCTTAAATAATTTATTGTATTTTTGACAGTGGGTCTCATTCAAACAATCATAAATTTCACTTCTAGGCGATAGACAAAGCTTGAATGTAAGTGATCGTGTACTATCACCTTGGTGTTCGAATGTCTATACTTGAACGACATTCCTTACAAGTCTGTTTTTTGTTAACAGGTGCGATGCAAAGCTTTTGTCAGTAAAAAATAATTAAGTTTCGCTCAATTTCAATCAATTAATGAATACGCAATTCAATTTAATGAATACGCATATTATCTTTAATATTCCACATTTTTATATTGAGGAGGGATAAAGGTTGCCCTATTTAATTCGGTATTTTTCGGATAAGTAGTAAAAAACGGTTTATCTCTTTTTTTAAATTTTAGCCAAGTTTGTACGCCAACAAAATCGGATTGAATCGGAATTAATTTTGTAAATTTATTGCATAAACGCGAAAAAGTATCTACATCTATTTACATAAGTACGTGTGGTATTGACTAAGAAAAGAAGTATTCGAAATGTTTTTTAGATAACCTTAAGAACAAAAATTTGTTCAGCAACATTTATATTTTCCACCTTCTTTTATAAACTTAAACAAATATTGAAAATACAATAAAAAGTGTCAAATATTCTCAGTAAACTATTTCCGTCATATTAGATTATGTATCGACGTGTCATTCAGACAAACGAAATGCTCCTTCAATATAAAAGGATATAATCATTTTTTCTTATAATATAATTTTGTTCACAAAGTATTAAAAGGAATACAAAAAAATTATTTCAATATTCAAGATTTTAGTGTAATCATAATGTAGCTTCATAGAAACCTTAAGAATGGTGTTTTGAAGCTCATAACGTCTATTAAAACACAAAAGTTGCGTCGTGTAATATGAATACATCACTCCAACTCGTTTATAAAACATTCATTTTAAATCTTTGACGCACTAAGGTACTTTGAGCCATAGCCAGCTTAGTGTTTGAAGTAGATAGATTTACAGACTTAAATTGTCAGTATAATTATGACAAAAAGATAATATTCTTTAAGCTACTTTTCTTGGAATCTAACGTACATTTTTCTTTTAATGCAGACGTTTTTTACGTGTTTCCTATTTGTCCTACAAGCTAAGTCACAGCAGTATACGACACCAGTACCGATTTTAAAACAAATTAATCGCCACAATGCAGACGGTTCATATACATATGGGTATGAAGCGGCAGATAAAAGTTTTAAGATTGAAACAAAATATCCAGATGGTGAAGTTCATGGAAAATATGGTTACGTGGACGACCAAGGTCAACTAAGAGAAGTTGAATATGGGGCAAGTAAACGAGGTTTTGAACCACAGGGTGAGTTTTCAATTAAAATGGGGCATACTTTCATTTTTTTCAATGGTAATTATAATTACACAATTTAGGAAGTGATATAAATGTTGCACCGCCAACGTTGAAAAGCAACAACCCTTATCCCCTGGGTCCAAATGAAATCGATGATGGGCAATACCGTGAAGACCCGGCAGTATATTACAAAGGAAGTCAAAAGAACCCCCCACTGAGATACAGTCAAAATAACTATCAACCACCGACGCCTCCACAGCCCCAGTGGTCGCCACCACCTCAAAGAAATATTCCAGTTAGTAGATTTAGCCTAGACGATCTTCAACAATCACCACGCCAAAGATGGTCTACTCCACAATATTACAATCCACCACAACCAAGATACCAACCTCAAGCAACTCAACCTCAATATTACAGTCCCCCTCCACCGAGGTACCAAGTACCATATCAACCGAACTATGGGAGTGCTAATTCTCACCATCACCCTGCTCTTAGAAACTTGGATATTTCAAGCGGGTCTTACAGTATCGACTACACAGGAAGAAAGTAAACAAAGTAACCACGACTTTTTCTGCAATATAAGACTTAAACCAAACGTCTACAATTAAGACCTTGTCTATACGATTCAAATATTCTAAGGCTTACAGGAAAATACATTGTATGTACAAATGTTGTGTATATTTATTATTCGCGTTTAATATTTTATATTTAATTGCAATAAAATCTAGATATGTAGTTTGTAATACCCAAAGAAATGCTTTAGCCCATTTACTCTCTGCTATTTGTGCAATATGCTCAAAGTTATGTAACCAGAGAACAACGCCCAGTATTTGCAAAATAATAACGCCAACACAAAACTTCACATTCCACACCCCTGTGAAATGAACCACGAGCCTTTCTATGATAATTCAAATTATTACGCCTGCTGCCATGCACTGGACTCAAGCGGATAGCCGCATGAAATTCAGTATGAAGTCAACTGTAACCGCTGATATTTTTGGCGAACTCTTTTGCGCTGCAAATTTGCTTTGTTGTTTGCCATGTAAACGTAAGCTAAATTTACTTGCTTAACCGAAAGACCTTTAAGCAAAATGAACGCATACATACAAAGGAATTTCCTGCTTTAAAAGTTGTTGCTACAGTATGCAGTGAAGTAAGTAGATCGAGACATAGGCTCTATGTGGCCTTGCGGAAGTGAAAAATTACCGCCATCTACTTCAAGGCTGTCAGCATGTAAAAATGTTGCAGCGGAAAATTATTTGAGGAATGCGAATATCTTGTCATAAATAATACCACACGGGATTGAATTTTATTTTATTGTGCGTCAATTCACATCTGTCTGCATTCTTTGAAATGATTTGAACCCTTACCCGAGTTTGAGTATTGGTTCGATATTTAGAACAGTAGCAATGTTGTGTACGGAACTTTGTCATACGTACTGTTGCCGGTACTCCAGTAACAAAGCCTATAGAGTAAAACTATATATGTATGTACCAGGAATGTATCCTATAAAAACTGGTTCTTGTTGAGAGGTAAATATTTTTGTTATTTTTTCGCATATGTACTAGGGGCCTTCAATATATTCTCGGTATTGGGGTGAAGCTGTGGTTATATACATAAATTGACTTATTTATCAAGTAATACTATTATTTTAGTACATCGTAGACTCTGGTCAATGGTCTTTATTGTCTCTTGAAAAGGATTTACATGACGCTCTGTTCTGTTTTTGCATGTGTTATTTCAACCACAGCTCACTTCGTATTGAAGTCAAACAAGAGTATGTAACTGTTGCAGACTTGTTGCTAAGCAAAGCCTTGGTAGTAATTGAATATAATCTCAGTTTTTTAAACTGTTTATATTGGAAAGATGTTTTTAAATCCTTTAAGAGATACCGAGGCCTGTCTCTGCGCTCGCTTGAACTTAATCACGGGCACTCAAATGAAATTTTAGTCATCTCGAAATTTCCATACATGTCTCTGTCAACAGTTACCAAAAGTAACTAAGAAAGTTTATAATCTAAACACTGCTTCTTTTATTTCGTTCTTCGAAATCAGCATTTATTGGAAAGTTAATGTAAGCGCCCGTTAAGTTTGGTTCCGCGTTCCTAATTCCTTCTTTTTCGGTTGATCAAAGCAAACACCTTTCTTTTTCCTATGGGTTGAGTAAAGCCAAATAAGTATTTTGCCAAACGCCTCCTTCGCCTACTATCTGTCCTTCGTTATATTACCAAATGCGGACAGCAACCAAGTAAACAAAAAATGATTTTATCTGATCTTCCTCTAAGTCACTATGAACTTGATTTTTCCTTAAGAGAGGTATATAATAAAGAGATGTTTGAAAAATATTTGTTTTTTGCTTAAAAACAATACGATATAACGTTTTACTCAATTGTGCGTGGGAATATTTTTATACGCCAAATGTACACACCTTTGATTATAGTCAGAGTAAATTACTGTTTATTCTATTCAAAACTACGTCATCGGCGCAATGTACTCCACAGAAAATGAATTCAAATATGCACACTACTTAAGATGACTGTGTATTTCAATGCGGATTTCGGTTTATATTCGTACATATCTGACAAAATTCAAAGCCTTGCAAGCTCGAATCAAGTTAGTTGTAATACTTCTCTTTCAATGTGACTTATTCATAAATTTACGGATAATTAAGATTAACTTGTTCGGTACCTTAGAAGTCAAGATTGAAGTGCTAAGCTACTTTTAAATATTTATTCATAGTAATAAGGAAACAAGCTTTTTCATATGTGAAATGATTCAATGATGGTCTACTAATTTTAGGATTCACACCTCTTTGGTTTCCATTTTATCTTTTATTAGAAGTGAACTGAGAACCAATGAACTGAGTAAATTAATGCAATCATTTTAATGATTAATTAAAAGGGGAAATATTATACGTTTTCAGCGCTGGCATACGTTAAATAACATTACTTTTTTTCTCTTGCAATCTTACTTTGTACATGCATTTGATTAAAAAATGGAGTGGCTTCTTGGGTTAGAAGACCATTGGAAATAAAGTGAAAAGAAGTATATTTCCTGTTTTAGCAAAGAATATTGTAACCCCCCATAACAATATTTTTCCTGATACATTTGTTATTTGTATTTATTCGGATATAAGAGTATATGCTTAATTCGGGAACATCCCTTATTAGTGGCATTTGTCTATGTTCCAGTGTGTAAGACGGTGTCAAGTTTTTAATAAGAAATTATTAACTTATGTACATTCAAAGATGTATGAAATATATTTTAAAACTTCAATTGCTCAGCAATGTTGATCAACAAAAATCGAACCAAACTAAACAGATCTTATCAATCTAAGTTGGTTTCAAAATCAGTGTATGTTAACAACAGATAAATTATACTTATTGTACATGAGAAGCACTATTAAATACTTGCGTATATATTATATAATG
The DNA here is from genome assembly GCA_955652365.1 of Eristalinus aeneus. Classification (NCBI taxonomy): domain Eukaryota; kingdom Metazoa; phylum Arthropoda; class Insecta; order Diptera; family Syrphidae; genus Eristalinus; species Eristalinus aeneus. Next base: position 60,869,198 of record OY019130.1, on the reverse strand, counting down.
CTTGTCCCTTACTTTGGTAACGTTAGTATTGTTAAACACTACAGGTATGAGGTAAATAAATATCAAAATGTGTATATGTTACATGATGTGTAAGTCCTTCTTATTCAATGCTATATTTCAAAAGTCCGTCGTAGAGTTGTGGGCTCTAAATTAGATTTAGAGATCGAGAACTTATACTAAATATTTTTTAAAGCACCATCATCGATTTCCTAGGAAAGAATGTTTTACATCTTATACTATCAGAAGTCGATAGTACGTTAAGAGGAGTGCAAACTTATACATGTTATCAAATAAACACACACTTATTGTAGAGTAGTCAATATTTAATACATTTATCAATAATCATGATATTCTACTTGATTTATGCAAATATTTAGCATTGTATGTTAAGCAGTTTTGAAGAGACAAGTAGTTTTCATTAACTACGTCCGAATCTTCATATAATTTTTCCATTTGACATACAACTTAAAAAAACCTGAGCAGATTTTTGGTTTGCATGACATTTCAATTATGTTTGTAAAAGAGTACGAATACGTCGATACTCAAATATCAAACTGACAATCAATCAATTGCGAACTCGAAGTTAAATTCACGACCACACACCGGAAACAAAAATAATACTTTCTCGTTATTTTATGTATCATTTATGCTTTCTTATATTGAACCTTAGGCATTGCATTAATTTAATTCTGTTACTAGATCTCAATGATTTCTTGTGAAGTATTCTACAATACCAATATTTAGAGGATGAAAATAGAGTTAGGATAATTTAGCAATACACATAGTCAGTCGTACACGTCAATGATCTGTGCAAAGAACCATGTGGTTCTTAAGGCACTGAATAATAGTAACAATAATTTTCTTGCAAGTACATCCCCTTTGTTTGTCCACTATTAGTCATCTATGTGACAACGCATTATAATAGTCTTTAGAGTAGAAACCAAGTATCTTGCATTGAAGAGCATTTTTTGTCATTTAAGTGCCTGCCTTACTGCTCTAATATGTTTGTTCTTTCATTTTTCGTTAAGTTGATTTAAATAAAATTTATATTTTTACATATCAAAAAATACTGTATGTACATACATACACTTATACGGACAGTCGTTTGACAACCTCTAGTTGCACGAAATTAACTTAAGCACCACTACGGTACCTACCACTGACTACTACGGACACCAGTACTTCTAGGCTACCAATACTCACCTATTTTACTCATTCGTGCTTTCACTGTATATACTTATATTATCCGGCTGCAATCGCCAACTCGAAGGCGCTTATATCAAGGTATAAAAGCCCCAAGAGAGGTTTATAAGTGTTCAGTTATATTGGAGATTTATATATCATATGAAGTGTGAACGGTGGTGGCTAGTTTAATTAGCACCAAACAATTGTACTGCATATACAATTATAGTCATTCAGGAATAAAAGGCGGTTATTTCCATTGTTCCTATAAAAAGAATTAAGTGTGTCAACGTTTCAGGCGTCCTGTTTTCATAAAAATGATTCTGGTATGTGTCGACAAAAAATATCTTTGGCGTGTTGGCAATTCTTTTTGTGAAAATTCAGTTATACAAATTCTTTTTGTGCTATTTATTTAAAACTTAAAATCAAAAGGGCAAAATCACATTTGGATAGATAAATAAATTTAACGAGCGCAAAAAGTGATCAAGGCTGCATTGTGGAAATATCTGTGAAGAAAAACTCCCACCAACAAGGGGGAGAGTTGGTTGGTTGTTGGATTTTATTAACCTGATTATGTTGGTTGGTTGTATAGACTGTGTTATGCTCTCACAGGTATTGCAATTGTTGCGAAAGAACTGAAATGAATTTGATGCAAATATTTTGTTGGTAGTACCCTATAGTATGTGTTTGTATCTACACCCAGTAATGACATAATAGCGAATTCCCCTGACTTTAATTGAAAGAAAGGAATAACTTTTGGTAGCTGCTGTTGTTTTCTGTGGCAATGAAGTATTATAACATGTAATGCTGGACAACTCTGTTTCTGAGCAGTGGAACTTTTTTCCACTTCATATAGTTTCAATGAATGGCAAAGTCAAGAGTCGGGAAATTTCATAAACAGGCACTCGCTTTTGAGAACAGTTGTAAACTAAAGTTTCTTTTCATATTTTTAGGTACGTGGGATTTTGTTAGCTTCTCTTGTGTGTTCAACTCTATCACAGGATTATCAAGAATATGAAACTGTCCCCCGATCCGCGCCACCTAGGTTAAGGTCAAATGTTGGTGCTTCAGATGCTCCCAGAGATGGGCCAGTTGCAATATTAAAACAGATAAACAGGTCTTTATTTTGAACAATGGATTTGTTCTTGAAACTATAACATTTTCTTTTAGACATAACGAAGACGGTTCGTACACCTATGGCTATGAAGGGGCTGACGGTTCATTTAAAATTGAAACCAAGCTTGCGACGGGTGAAGTAAAGGGCAAGTATGGTTATGTGGATGAGACTGGTAAAGTTAGGGTGGTTGAATATGGTGCAAACAAATATGGTTTTCAACCATCTGGTGAAGGTATCACGGTTGCCCCACCGACTTTAGTAGATGAAACAACTAACAGAGCTCGGGAGATTCCAGAATATGACGACGACCCAAGGCCACAACGGCAATACGTAAGTAGTCATGCAACCTCTCAATCTTTTGGAATTAATATCTGTCTGGTTATAAGGTGCGTCCAAGTCGTCCACAACCTGCTCCTCGTCCACAACCTATTCAATCACAACCTAGACTACAATTCCCGCAGTACGATGATCTCGAGCCTGAACCACCAAGGCGTCAACAGTACTCCCCACCACCACAACAACAGCCAGCTCCTGTTCCTCAAAAAATACAGATTCCAGGTGCTCAACCGACAGATGTGGTATATTCTCCTCAACAGCGACCAGCGCGTCCTGACTCCCACTACTCTCAAAGCGTGGTAATATCCCCAATACACAACATTTATTTTTGAAGTGCTAACCATTTTCTTCTGAAAAGGCATTTGGAAGTGAACAATCCAATGTGAAGCTTTCGAGACCATCGTACGCCTCCGGACCGAGTGGAAACAGTTTAAATAGTCAACCTATTAGACCAGTTGTGGAGCAGCCTCAGTATGGCCCACCAGTGAGATCTCAACCTCCACCCCCAAACTACAGACCTCCACCACCACAAGGAAGGAGTACGAGTCTTCTCGATCAACTGGCTAAAGACTATGCTCTGCCACAAAGTGACGCACAACCACTGCACGATATTTCATTTGGTTACTACTAAATGGTATTGTTACATAAGAAAGAGTCTGATAAAAAATAAATAAATCTTGGAATAAATAGGTTGAAATAAATTAAAAACATTCTCTATTGGAAAAAAAACTTCAGGGTGTGTCTTAGTTCCTTGATTTATCTTAAACCGTAATAGTGCCTTTTTACTTTCGCTTTTCATAATGTGGTAAATCAAAACATACTTTTAACAACAAATTGTACTGATTATTGTACTCGTGCTGATTATTTACTATCCCTTTTAATCCACAAGGTCGAAAAAAAATCAGACAAAGCTGATTATGTGTCTGCAGAAAACCACTTCAGAACTCGTTGATTCATTGCGTTAGAGCTACCGGATCAAGGTTGAAAGCTGATTGCCAACGTGGGTATGCGTGTAAAAGAGCGTGTAGTAACAAAGGTATTAACTGAGATTACCTTGATTTACCGTCCACGGTTCCATGTTTCTTGCGTCCTCTAGATGTTGATTCATGATTTACATAAATCTGTAACTTTATACTTGTCCAAGCAATTTATAAATTTATTTATTTATTACGTCTAATTTAAAGAGAATTCAAAGCGCAAAAATACACACACCCTTTACCAGCAACACAAATGCCCATAAGCAATTATTTTACTTCTTTGGTGTATGACGAAAGCTAGCCAGGCAGTAAAATTGTACGAAAAGGAAATACAGCAGTTCCATTGAAAGCAATGTAATGCTGGATTGGAAGCAGAAACTAATTTCTCATAAACTTAAGGACCTAGTTAACATAATGAGCATAATGAATTTTCATTTTTACAAAAGAGACATTAAGTCAGATGCGGATTTAGCAATACTAGTAACTTGAAATATCAATATAAAAAAATATGAAGATAATGGTAGCTCAGATCTAAGTTATACTGGTTTAGTTCTCTATTGCATTTCCTTTCTCAACTTTCTGCTTTTTTAACTTTCCGACACAATCTGTGCCTAAAATGCAAACTTTATACCAAAGCCTGTATGGACGGAAATGGAGAACTAGTAGGAGAGCCATAGTCGATTCTGAACATCGAAAACGACCCATCAGTTAATTATAACGAGGATGAAGTAGAATTTCGTTAATAATAGAAGAAGAACGGATTGTCAGCGGAAATGTTCAAGGCGGTTGGGGGTAGAAATTTCAAACGTACGTAGTTCCTAGAACTAGTTCCTTATACATCATTAAATATCGCTCCCAAATTTTGTTATATCATGAACTTACACCTTAGAGCTTAGAATCCAAAATCTATTCCAATTATCTGCTACGTATGATGCATGCAATCCGCCCTTGTCTTCAAACATAGTGTATTAGGGTGTGAAAAAATGACGGAGCCGAGGCACCCTAAAGAGTGGCGAATTAACTTTGTCCTTGCTACTCGTGGGATTACAAGGAAGAAAGGAAAGGCGAGCTAAAGATATAGTGGCTGACCACTGTTGCTAAGACAGCGGATGTTCAACAAAAATATGGGGTCTGGCAATAAACGAGGTAAGATCATATATCTAACATCTCGTGTTTTACTTTTGGCAGTAGTGGAGAAGCGGAGTGGAATATTTCTCATAAATCTCTTTTCAACAGAAATTGGTAGTAAGCCTATTTCGCCAAACTAATGTAATGCGTCTGATCCTGAAGCAGTAAATAATCCAGTCTTATATTCTTAAAGATGGAAGCTGTTTAGTGAAAAAAGAAAAAGTTTATGAGACGAATGCTTACATCAACTGTCCTCGCACGAGTAGATGATACTTTTAGTTTTTGCCAATTATGAGTGGCGAAGTTTAAGAAGCGTTTTTCAAGACAGTTGTTACTCTTTCAGTGTCATCAGCGTAAGAGGGAGTTCCGCAAAAATTCGAGGTGTTCAGCCGGGAATCGAACATGGAACTTCGGCGTGTGAGTGTCGCATTCTACCCATTACGCCACGGCGGCCACGTGACTCCAATAATACTTACTTAAATCATCTGGTTGGAACAATATCAATATGGTGGTGTCCATGTAGAGCTAGGAATGCCTTCGCTATGGTAAGAGGGCTGTTTTATAGCAGTCAACTTGAAACCAGAGTAAGGGTAATCTGCTACATGACCCTAATCCGCCCAATCATGGTATATGGTTGTCTTATGTGGTTCAAGGTGAGTCCTTCCCAAGTGGAACACCAGAATATGATAACAAGAGATTTAATCCCAACGAGGTCCTGTACAACAAGGCAGATATTCTAAGGATAGATGTTGGCTTCAACCAACAGTCTGATCTTTGGGGCTTACTACCTTGACGTAATGTGCCATGAGAGGGTACGCCTTAACGGCTTTATACCGCGTGAATCTTTCCTCTATTCGGACGTCAAAGACCTGATACAGGATAGGAAAGGCTCCCCCATCATCTTCCACGTCGCGCGCCGAATAATAAAAAGATAACTCCAATACGAGCCGGACGACGCTCGCAGCCACTTGGATCTCCTACGGTTCAGTAGAGCGATAGGGTAGTAAAAGATAAAGAACATCATTCCTATTGGTAATTACATCATAACCAGCATTTGATGCCGCAAACTTCTTCTTCTTCTTGTGGCGCTACAGTCCGGGGTGGACTTGGGCCTCACCCAACATGCCTCTCCAGCCAGCACGATCCTTCGCCAGCTGTCTCCAGTTGCGCACTCCAAGTTGGTTGAGGTCCTTCTCCACTTGTGTGCGCCATTTTAGTCTAGGTCGTTCTCTGTTGCGTTGTCCCAATGGCACGGATTCAAAGACTTTTCGGGCCGGAGCAGTGGTGTCCATACGCTCTACATGGCCTGGCCATCTTAAGCGTTGTATCTGTAGACGCTTGACCAGACGTATGTCGCTGTACAGCCCATAGAGTTTGTTACTAAACCTTCTATTCCAGATGACATCAACGCAAACAGGACCAAAATCGCACGCAAAACTTTTCTCTCGAAAAGACTAATATGAAGATCAGGTCTTTTGTGGACTTCCCTGGCCTGAAACCACACTGATAGGGACCTATCAGGTCATGGACAAACGGTTTCAGACGCTCACACAATACGGCAGAGAGGACCTTGTATGCGATCTTGAGGAGACTAAGCCCTCGGTAGTTGGCGCAGTCAAAGTAGTCTCCTTTCTTGTGAACCGGGCAAACCACGTTGAGATTTCACTCATCGGGCATGCGTTCCTCCAACCATATCTTACAGATTAAATGCGGATTTGGGCCGTCATCGCCGTTAAGGGGTCTGCAGAAATTATACTTCCAGATTCTCAGCACAGACTGCGACTCTACTACGAGTTGTTCGTTTTGGTCCCGGCAGGCCTTGGTCCGAACCCTGTATCCTCCGGATAGCTGTTTTATCTTCCGGTAAAACTTTTGAACTCTATTCCTGTCATAACACTTTTCCATTTCCTCGACCGCGCGCTTCTCATGATCCTTCCTTTTCCTTCTGAGAAGCCGGTGCTCTTCCCTTCTTTTCTGTTCGTACAGCTCGCGAACAGCCCATGTTGTTCGATGCAGCGTCGCCTTATACACGACTTGCTTAACTGCATGCGCTTGCCTGCACTCTCGTCAAACCATGAAACCTAGCAGATCAGTGGCAGCTTCTTTGATGGCTTCTTGACAATGTTTCCTGTCTTCTTCTATGTCATGTGCAGGCAGCGTTGAACTCTGAACGAGTTTCAGGGAGACTCGGTCGGCAAAGTTCCCAGCGATCGGTTGGGATTGTAGCTTTCCGATGTCAAACCGTTCTTTTCTATCTCGACTTCGTTGCTCTCTCGATATCCGGGTTCTTACCTTGACTACAACAAGTCGATGATCCAAGTCGATGGTTGCACCTCGGAAGGTTCGGATATCGAGAATACTGGAGGAGTGTCTGACGTCGATCGCAACATGATTAATCTGGTTGACGGTTGATTGATCAGGAGATCGCCAGGTCCTTTTTGAATGTCTAGGTGTGAGAACCGCGTGCCAGCCACAGAGAGGATCATTGTCCTTATAATGTTTGCTGGGGTCGTCAACAGTTGGTCCTACATTATCCGAGGCATTTCGGCGTTTCTGAACCATATTATTTATTACGTGGTGAGGAAGTTAATGTCATGCACAACCCACCGACTGGTAGCCTAGGCCCATTATTTAAACCCTCGGGCAGAGGGGCTCGCTGCATACATTGGTTCACCATACAACGGGTGTTGCGATGGCTAGCCAGGGGACGCCGCGAGGAGGCTCTATGCCAACTTGACCTGTGCACTAACGAGGATAGTCTTGGTTGCTCGCCATGTTGAGCGCAATCAACACCGTTGCCTCGGTAGAACAGACCCATGCCTTTCAGTGGTTTTCACTTCACCTTAACTCCGAAACAACCAACCAAACATTCAAACAGCCAACCATTTTGATGACAACTAAGACGGTTTCATTTAAGCACCAAGAGATTTGCTTCCAGAAAACCCGGAATACATTTGGGCCCTTATTAATACCATATTAATAAAAATTGTTTTTGTGTCGCTAGCTTTCAATACATTATTTCAATTGAAAGCTAGCGTCACATCAGCCGACGGTATTCCCGGGGTGGATCTGACCTAAACCAGCTGGCTCAAGTTTTTGCTTACTGTAATCAGTTACGCACAACAAATTGTGTGTAACGATAAATTAAAGACCGTCATATATAACGTTTTCCCAATGGCTCGGAATCAAAGACTCTTTAGACATCTTAAGCTATGGATCCGAAAACACTTAACTAGATGGGTACATTTATACATCACGTACAAATCGTTATACATCACAGACGTGTAGTAGTTAAGTAACATACTTAAAACCGACTTACTAATCAAATCTAGTGATCTTAGTTCTAACTAACCGACTCTCTACAAGTACTTTCAGCTAACCTAGGGATGTTTTTCTAATGCCTTTCTTTTAATATTTGAATTAATGCTTAAACGTATATAAATGTATATATTATTTCTCCAAAAAAATTAAAAAAAAAACTCTTATTCTTGCTTCTTAACCCAACTTATTTAACTTTACCTACTTAAACTACCCAAACCTAGATTTGAATTTATGCCTACAATCTTTCAAATTATTCAAAAACTTTGTTGTTTGTTTGTTTGTTCTTTTTCTGTTTGGTTTTATTTTTTTTTTAATTTTTTTTAATATTATAAAATTCATTACAACTACTTTAGCCTATGTGAGTTGGCCTTAGTTACTCAACTATACAGTCGTTTGCGGCGGTTTGACGTCGAAAAGCTACAATCGCAGCCGATTGATGGGAACATTGACTACCGAGTCTCCCTGAAACTCGTTCAGAGTGCGACGCTGCCTGCACATAACACAGAAGAAGACTGAAAACGTTGTCAAGAAGCCATTAAAGAAGCTGCCACTGATGTGTTGGGTTTCACCTGGTTCACCTGGTTGGGCGCATGCACCAGCTCATCTAGACGATATGGTCGGAGAAAAGCATGCCCGATGAGTGGAATCTCAGCGTCGTTTGCCCGGTTCACAAGAAAGTATGAAGTGAGCGTCAAAATACAAATGTCTCGATAGGGAACATTTGTTGTGAACGAGATCTTATTTTTTTTTTTTGTTTGTTTGCTATGACATTTGTGAAAAATATTTAGTATATCAAGTCATTGAACAGATAACATCATATTTTTTCATCGTGTTAAAATGTCGAATTTTGTACCAGAAAGTGATGATTTGAGGAAAGCATCAATTTTTTGTTTTAATTTGAAGAAAAGTGCTGCATAGTCGCATCGAATGCTAGTTGAGGCATATGGTGATCTTGCTCTATAAGAAGCAACATGCAAAAGACGGCTTCAACGGTTCAGAAATAATGATTTTGACGTGAGAAACCACCAAAAAAGTTTGAAGACGCCGAATTGCAAACGATATTGGATGGAGATGACACTTTGAGTCAAAAGCAAATGGCAGCAATGTTAAATGTTGCACAACAAACAATTTCTGACCGTTTAAAAGCTATGGGCAAGACCCAAAAGTGTGGAAAATGGGTGCCACATGAATTGAATGAAAGACAGATGGAAAACCGAAAAAACAATTGTGAAATTTTGCTTTAAAGACACGAAAGAAAATCGGTTTAGCATCGGATTGTTACTGGCGATGAAAAATGGACTTATTTGAAGAATCCTAAACGGAAAAAATCATGGGTTAATCTGAACTTACCTGCACACAAAGTAAAAGCGGTTCAGGATACAATCAAAACAGTTGGCTGGGAGCAGCTACCCCACCCGCCGTATTCACCAGCCTTGGCTCCTACCGACTACCATTTGTTCTCATCGATGGGACACGCATTGGCTGAGCAGCTCTTTGATTCCTACGAGGAGGTCGAAAATTTGGTGTCTGATTGGTTTGCTTTAAAAGACGAATAATTTTATTGACGTGGTATTCACAAATTGCCAGGAAGGTGGTCAAAATGCGTAGAAAACAATGGCCAATACTTTGAATAATATGTTTTTACTTTCCCATTAATAATCAGTGTTTTATTTTCAAAAAAAATTGTTTTTGAATTTCATTTCGTACTGGTTTACCTGGTAGACCCCTTTGACTGCGCCAACTACCGAGGGATAAGTCTCCTCAACATTGCATACAAGATCCTCTCTGCCGCATTATGTAAGCGTCTGAAACCATTTGTCGAAAACCTGATAGATCCCTATCAGTGTGGTTTCAGACCGGGGAAGCCCACAATAGACCAGACGTTCACATTACAGCAGATCCTGGAAAAGACTCAAGAAGTGCAAGTCGACACTCACCACCTATTCGTCGATTTTAAGGCCGCATATGACAGTGTGTATGGAGACGAGCTATACAGTGCCATGTCTAGTTTTGGCATTCCTACCAAACTCGTCAGATTGTGTAGGATGACGATGGAGAACTCTCGCTGCTTCATCAAGGTCGGTACCGAACTCACCCAGACCTACAATGTCAAAAAAGGTTTTAGACAAGGCGACGCACTGTCATGTGACTTCTTTAACATCATCCTCGAGAAGATCGTGCGTAACTCACAAGTTAACACCAGAGGCCCTATATTCCAGAACACAGTTCAATTGCTAGCTTACGCTGATGACATTGACGTTATTGGATGAACACAGCGATCTGTCAATAAGGCGTTTGCTGGCATTGAAGCCGAAGCGGCTAAAATGGGTCTGGCTGTAAATGAGGGCAAAGTTAAGTACATGCTGTCATTAAGGAAGGACACAAAACATCGACGTCTCGGACAGCGCGCAACACTAGGCAGCAGAAACTTCGAGGTAGTCAAGGACTTCGTCTACCTCGACTCCGCGGTAAACATTGACAACAACATCAGTGCCGAAATCAAACGTAGTTTCTTTTAATCGCTGTTTCTTTGGGCTCAAGAGGCAATTGAGTAATAAAACCCTCTCTCGAATGACTAAGCTCGTTTTATATAACAGCCTGATCGTCCTGGTCCTACTTTATGGCGCGGAAACTTGGACGTTAGCAAAGGCAGATGAGAAAGCCCTTAGTCTTTTCAAGAGAAAAGTTTTGCGTGAAATGTTTGGTCCTGTTTGCGTTGATGTCATTTGGAAGAGAAGATTTAACGACGAACTCTATGGGCTGTACAGCGACATGCGCCTGGTCAAGCGTCTACAGATACAACGCTTAAAATGGCCAGGCCATGTAGAGCGTATGGACACCACTGGTCCAGCCCGATAAGTCTTTGAATCAGAGCCATTGGGACAACGCAACAGAGGACGGCCTAGACTAAGGTGGCGCACACAACCAACTTGGAGTGCGCAACTGGAGACAGCTGGCGAAAGATCGTGCTGGCTGGAGAGGCATGTTGGTTGAGGCCCAGGTCGACCCCGGCCAGTAGCGCCACAACAAGAAGAAGAAGAAGAAGAAAAAAAAGAAACAAGTAGGTTTCGTTAAACCATTGCCTGCTTTCGATTATAAATGCAGTGTTGTATTCAGTTTTATGTACATTTTTCTATGCTTAAACAATTTATTTATTAAGGAAATTTTGTACCAATCAACACGAGCTCAATACAATGGCATAAATATAACAATTTTATTAATTTAAATATTCAATAATTACATCGTATTAAAAAACTTAAACAACAACTCTCACTTGACAATTTTAGCAAACAAAAACATAAATTCTATTCTACTTCGGTCTAATTACTAAAAGAGCCATTTACAAGCAACTTCTAAATTAATACGACTACCGCATCAGTCGCTTAGTTCTTCTTAACTTGATGTTAATAGATGTATTTATGAATGAATGCAAGAACTTCAACTGGGATATTTACTTCATCTGGATATGTACATCTTTGTGGATTGATTTTAGAGAAGGGTCTTAGGTCACAATTTAAAATTAATATAATTCATACGCTATCACCAGATGAACACCTCAGTAATATTCATCTGTAAAAATAAGAATCATGTGATAAAATTATAAAAATAATATATCTTTGCAATTTTGTAGAAAAATTAATTTCAGATCAAGTTTGATAAACTGTGTATTGTACTTGTTATGAATGAATCAGTGTAACATATTTTCCAACTGTTTCCAATCATTAATTGATTAAAAAAATGACGCATTACTTGAAAATCACTTTTTGCTGTCTCAATAATATTCGCAAATACTTACTCTTATTATCGCATTTAATTTGTTGATAACTGTATGCTAATAAAATAAATACATTCTTACTGTCAATGACTTAGATTTGACTTAAGTAAAGTTATGTCATCAATTTTTTGTTAAACATTGCTGCGTCCTTTATACGGGAATCTCGTATATACTGGAATTTCTTTAGGTTCGGATTTCGGAAATCTCGCCTACGGTCGAGTGTGTCGATTTTATTTTGTGCGGGATTGAAGTAGGTGTACTTTTGTGCAGCTGGATGTTGTGGCCGGTTTTGGCCCCTATCTGAAGTGGATGGTCGATATGGGTCTATGTTAACTTGGTAGCTTGTGGACTTGACAATGTTTTGCAGAAAGGCGGAAGTGGGAGGATAGGTGTTTAGGAAATTGTCGTTGTTAGGGTTTGGATACTGATATCCTGGCGATGAGTCTTGTGCGCTATTTCCACTGTCTTTTTGCTTGTGCGCCATTTGACGGTAAACATCTGATGGATTTTTGTCTTGTAAAGTTGGGAAGCTGGGGGACGTTTTATGGGGTATTGGGGGACCGTACGCTGCTGTTATCGATTCGACATGTTCAATTTGTCTTAGTGGCGGTATATCGTACTGATTGAACTCGTTATTGTCTGAGTAAATGTAATTCTCCTTGTCGTTATCAACGGTCACAGTGTTTGTAGTCTCTGGTTTCGATTTAATGGGCATTAATTGTAGAATTTCCTGCAAAGCATCAGCAGCCTTTCTTGCCTCTTTTTCTGAAAGTCTAGTTTGTCGTCCATATATATTGAATGCACCATGGCCTGTGTATAAAATAATTGTTCTTTGTGTTAAGTATTATGCATTTTTTTATTTAGTGTGAGTAGCACTTTGTATGTACATATCTGGAAAGTGAATATTTGTGAAGGAAAAAAGTTGTGATATTTTCGGATGTCCTATTTACAGATGTTTGATTAGTGCAAAAATAATTATTACTTGTCACATATTGCCTAAATAAAAAGTCATATTGTAATTTATAGACGTGAAAATTAAAAAGTTAAACAAAACATACAAATGAAAAATCGGGAATTGGGGAGTTCTTTGGAATTCTGAAGGCGAATAAGACTTAAACAATACTTAGAAAATATAAAAAAAATTAAGTTATATGTCAAATAAACAAATTTAATTTGCTTAAAGTGATTAACTATTCGCAGTTGTAAATGAAAATATATCAGAAGAAGCATGTACCTACTAGCCACGGGGCCACAAAAAAAAAAAAGGAAGAATTGTGATAGAAGGTAACATACAGATTACAATACAATCACTATCGTTCCATTTTCTTTTGTTGGAGCTTGGGAAACACTACACTGAAGCACTCAGATTCAAAATCTTGTCCATTATACTACCCGGTTGTAATATAAATTAAATTTATTTTCATGGTTATCCGGCGAAATACTAGTAAGAACTTCTGCCTAAGTTTTCAGCATTAAACAGTCTCCACCAGATCAGTGCAAAAGTGGAGCAATTGCAGAGGAAGTGCTCTACAGATGTCGCAGAAGGTTTCCTTACTTCTTAACACTTAAGTGTTTGGGGAAATTGAATTTTAGCATTTGTACGCCAACAAAGAGTCTCCCCTTTTCCCTGTCCACTGATAATAGAAATGCCGCGTTATCTTGCTGACGTTTGGAGGCATGCATTTGGTCAACCTGCTTCTTGGTGAATCATGTCATCTCTGGTTGTGCAGACGAGAGACCCAACTATCAACTATCAAGCCTCGACTTAGGACGTGGTCCCAAGTAGCAATTAAATAATAAATATACATATAACAATAATCCGACTGCAATAAGGTCTGTAAGACAGTTATAAATCGAGATAAGAAATATTTCCACTGAACTTGAATACCAATTTCTGTGTTAAAACTCAATTTTCCCAAGCCAAAATGTTGGAGTGTAGAGAAATATTAAAAGCATATGATATAATCGCATCACAGGACTACATAAACTATTATGTAGTTAAGTTGTTGTTATAAATATAACTGCATGCTTATTCTTCTCAGCTCATCACCATCAGCAATTTTGACTACTACTACTACTATTACTGAGGAAGTCTTTGATCTTAAAGAAGTTGCCTTGTTATATATCTTGTCTACAATATTGCCTTTGGCTTTTCGCATTGCTTTTTGTTCCAACATCTTTTCAATTATCTCATTTTCTACATATGTAGCATCTACAGGATATAACTTATGTATGGATATCTCAATTATAAAACGTAAATTATTTCGATTTAAGTATTTAAATGAAAATGCAGAAATAGAGAAATGGATAAGCAAAATATGATATAACCAAATGTGATTTCGTACATAGATAAAAGACAAAAGATAAATATAGTTTAAATAGGTAAAATTAGATAAAATTAAAATCATGAGAAAATAGTTTAGTTTCATCAACATTTTCATACTTTTTTCACTGTGTTTAAGAAAAAAAGAAAAATATATATATATTTCACCCTTAAAATTAAAAATGTTTAATCTTATTTCTGTCTATTGTATTTAAATAAATTAAAAACGTTTGACAACATCATTTCGTCGGCAAACCTAAGTTCGGTAAATCGTCAAGAGATGTCAAAGAAAATATTTTTAATTAAAGTTATATTTGTCCGTATGTTATACATATGTATTTTCATTTCTTTTCATATTCTATAAACAATTAGGTACACGTTCGTATATGGTATATCAACAAATTTTAAAATTTTTTTAATAATTTTTCCTCTTTTAAAAGCTTTTTATCATATTCTATATATGCTATTATGCTATTTTTCATTAAAAATCATAAACACAAAGTAAAAATTATTTTTAGTTTACTCAATTCCCCAGACTGTAGAGTTGTTTTTATAAAGCTTGAACTTGACGGGTTAAGATGAATTTATTTTTTGTCAACAATTTTACAGTGAAAAAGTCGGTAATGATTGGACTTATTTTATTTACAGTCTTGTTAAAGTATGTGGTTTGTTGATTATATCACACGAGTATTTATTAGGAAATGCAACTAGTCAATGAAATTAGTATATTGGTATGCAGTCTTTTAAGTATTTAATACTTTTGGTATATTTAAATTGAAAATAAATTATTGACATGTATCTATTAAGAAATTCAAACTTAGCTAAAATTTATTTCATACATATTTTTGCATTTATCACGATTGTTGGCAAATAACTGCTGCATAATTGACCTTAAAAAGGTCACATGTATATTAATATGTAATATTGCAATGCAAACGTGTTCACATACTACCGAAATGATTTAAGACATGAGTACCACAGTTATGCAACACGCAAATTTTTGACCGTCATTTTGTATGCACACCCGAACCCAACTCAGGCTTTCAACCACATCACCATCACTTTCCTATACTTTCACTTTCGCCACTGAGTTTCTTAATATTGATGCCTTGACTTTCTACAACGTGAGACATTGATAATCACGTGGCTTGAAAGTGTTAGTACCAGTTATATTGACACTGCAGATAGATTAGTTTACATCAGTAAATATACTATATAGGCGATATCCGCACTTCTTTCCCTTTTTATTTTCGTGTTGACTTTTTAACATGACCGCATGAATTGCGGAAGAATTATGAGATGCAACATAGATGATGTAGTTCAATGAATCGGATCATTGCTTTTTGAATAGCATGTGTGATAATTCATGAGATCAAACTATTTATGAATGAAGTTATTACAAGTAACCGTTTTATCGTAGTGTTAGTCAGCGTGAATGACAAGTGAAGTTGTTAGTAGTTTTTCTTTTTGTTAAAGTACCATAACTGAGTATCGTATTCTTACGCACCGTCATATGTTGGGCCATATTTGGATGGCAAGTAGTTATTGGATGGTGCCTCAAATGCTGCGTGACCTGCAAACGGTGCCCCACCCGAATAGCTCTGTGGCGGTAAGTATTGATGTGTTGCGCTACTAAATGATGGCGGTTTGGATGGCGGGCCGTAATTGTGATGGCCAGCTGGTATTTCGTAAGTTGTAATAGCTACAAATAGAAAAAGATTTGATTTTATATCGAATGTAATCGATAGATACAAAAAACCTAGTCCACGAATCACCAAACAGTTAAATAATTTGTTTTCATTAACCTGTGTCTAAAACGAGATCTTTCGCATACGCAATCGTCGGAAACCGGTATTCGACGTGAAAATGAAAGTTGTCTAGCAATTTATTCGGTCGTTGGACTCGATACTTTTGCCATGCATTGGTATAATATCCGTGCATTGGACGTAACGACCTCTATATTTTACTCATGCATTTCATGCTTCCTTCCGCTTCAAGTGACTATCTCCTACTTACTCATGCTTAAAACTAGTTTATATACGGTTTATTGGGTTTGTGTTAGTTGCACCTACTTAAAATCAATTATTTCAATGATTTGCAAATGCACTTACTTTCTGTATGAACGACCGGTCCACTTGAATGTCCACCAGAGGAACCACCGGATAGGCTACTTAGCTTGCTAAATGGGTGAGATGATCCGTGAGACTGCGGAGCTGGCGATAATTGTGCAGAGTTTATTATAGCTTTGCCGACATCTGTGACTTTATCACCTGAAGCCGCCACTAACTACAAATTGAACAAGAATGTATACATTTTGTTCTACATATTATAGTTAGTATATACCTTTCCGCCAGCGCTTAAAGCATATCCACTTCCCTTTATGAGCTGACCTTTGAGTGCAGTTACTCCACCTGTTATTGCTTTAACAGCTTGGAAAATTGTATTCAACACAGATTTCTTTAACGACCATGGATCAAATTCAACAGAATTAGCCTTGAAGGGAATTTGACACAATAAGTAATATTCTTACACAATACGTTTAATATATTAAATTACGTGTCCGTTATCTATTGACTTATAACTGCTACTACTTCCTGAACTACCAGAAGCAATTGAAGCTGACGCTCTCCCGAGACTAGCTAAAATGCCCTATAGGAAATAGATATTTTGAAATTAAATCGTGGGCTGTTTTAAATATTCAGATCAATTTACGGATTTTAAGTGTGTCACAAGGTCAAGTCCACCGGATCTTTTCGTTATTTGTGGGTCGGTTTCAGCAATTTCGCTATCTTCGCTGGAGTTCGTTTCATCCAAAGGGTGTGTTTGACAAAGGAGTGGTAGTAGTAGGAACATAAGAAATATTTCCTATAAAAAATAAAAAATTTAATGAAATGTTCAAGTTATGATTGTCAAACTAATGAATAATAAAAATTTAATACAATTGGTAGAATTCGGGATCAAAGGATCAGTCCTACAGAGGCAATGGATTCAACACAAATAAAGAAAACAATTGAAAGAAATATTTTATCTACATTAGGACTGGGACCAGTAGAATATTATACCAATATGCTGTTATGTCTAAATCGAGGTGATTTAAGATCACTGATTATAGCTTAAACGGGGCACCATAATAACTTGCACTTTGGCTGTGTAACCCGCATATCGATTTGTGTTGGGCAACAGCAATTAACGAGTGTCTCTTGGAACTTTTAATATTAAGTCCATATACAATCAAGCTAAGTTACGCATTAACTTATATTAAATAAAACTATCGATCTATTGTATATGTGTATGTGTATATTTTTCAAATAAGATATGCAATATTCCAAAAACAGTAAAGTCGATTTTTGGAATTAGGAAACATTCCGTGCTCGGCTGCTCCCATTTAACAGAATCGAATTTTGCAATTTCCTGTAATATTACTTGTTGCCCACTGTTATGTATCTATTATATACACTTTTGGTACTGAATTATTATAGGCGCGAAATAAAAATATCTTAACCTCTTAATAAGGTTTAAGCTTTTTCGTTCATAGATGCAATCCTAAAAGTTGACAATTTTTCTCTCGAGGCTTTTGCAAGGAAGCTCTGTTAAACAAGTCAATACCATTTGAAAAATATCGTTTAGTGCTTTAACTAACGCATTTCTTTAGAGTTATTGAACCTTATGATTTAACTTTTCCCGTGTTATTTTTATAAATATATCTTAAGAGATCATATCCCAGCTTTAATCCATAGTCCGCTATCCTGCATGAAGCTGGAGTATTTCTAATCTATGTCTTTATTCAACAAATAAATAGATCATGATTTTGCAACATCCACCATTTTCAGTAACCCTGTTTCTTATATGATGTTCAAAGAAAAACGGTGCAGTGATTCCATCAAATCACAATTGACACCAACCTGCGGACGACTTTGCTTCTCAACAATAAAGTTTTTATAAACAATTAAAAATATATTATTTAATTTAATTTATTATTTATTTAATATTTCCAAAATTGGTCTTAAGTTATAAAACCAAAAAGCATTTAAAATTTTTGGATGCAAATCACTCACAACCTGTAAACATATTGTGAATCAAACTAAAAAAAAATCAATTTTCTTATATATTTTTTTTCTTAGTCAAACCTTCTATGCCGCAGTTTATACCAATACACTTATGATGAAGACCATTGTGTGAATTTAACTTGAAATTGCGAACAGTAACTCCCTTTTCACAAATGTCTAAAAAAATTAAAATGTTTCTTCCCATTTCAAATAAATGAAGTGAACAAAGTAGTTCAGAGCACATTCCACTCACTCGCGCTTTTATTGAAAGCAAGCATAAAGAAAACATGAAAATATATCGAGGTCAACTATTTTTAATTATTAAAGTATTATATTGCCAAAAATATGAAGTATATTTGTTCTCGCACTGTAAAAATATTAATAGAAAATTCAACTATATTCTAAACTACGATAAACTTATTAAAAAGGTAATTAACCAATTTAGGCATTTAAAAAAAATGTAATTTGCATGTTCAAAGTCAGGAAGCTCATTTGGTATATATCTATTAGATTTTGTTAAATGGAATGACAAATCAAAAATCCAGTTATGTGTTCCCATTTTATGAAAACTTAAAAAAGTTGCATATGTCCAAATAGCAAGCGTACTTTAAACAAAATTTTGGTTTACATTTTTTCTGTAAATATATTTTTTTGTTCTATAATTTAGTGACAGAGCTTTTGATGATTAAAATAATGAAATGAAATACGGAGTCTGCGTACATTCGATCGAGAGACAAAAGGTAGTTCAACGAACTTGCATTTAATTTTTTTGTGACAAATAGAAGTGGTACGAGCGTTTTAGAGAAGATCGAGAAGATGTGAATGACTAGTCTCGCCCTAGGCGCCCCAGCATATCAAATCACTAAAGAAAATCGTCAAATCACTGTTAGAGAAGTTGCTGAAGATGACGATAAATCAGCTACCTCGTGTCATGCAATTTGAAAAAAAAAATGGGCATTAGGCGTGTAGCAGCGAAGCATGCATTTATCTCTCATTGCTTTGTGTTTGATTTTATACTTTTAAATTGCATGTTGACATGGACAAATAGAAAACGCTCAAAGAAAATAGAACATGTCTTAATAGTATTTGGAAATTTTTGGCAAGAAAAAGTTAAAGTTAAGTAAGAAGAAACCGATTCTATTTCTACAATTAGTCCACTTGATCGTGAGATACACAGAAAATCCCAGAATGTAAAAAAAATTAAAATCGAATTAAAATTGAATCAATTCGGCATTTTCTTACCGGAATCTATAGGATTTGCTTGAAAAAAGAACAGATAAAAATCATTGTTACATCACAACCTCGTTATTTATAAAAGATTTCAATGTCAGGTCAATACTCGTTTTAGTGACCTCAGACGAGATTTCCATTATCCATTTTTTTTTTCCATTTTTCCATTCCATTCGGATAAATGTTGCTTTTAGTATTGTTCCCAAAACGCGCACTACATTTGATTGTATCACTTACTCGCAGACACACATATTAGTTCAGTTTGAGATCAAATAGTGAATGCATACTTTAAAAGAAATAAAGAAATGATGTCGTATATAGATAAGCTAA
Source organism: Eristalinus aeneus (assembly GCA_955652365.1). Taxonomy (NCBI): domain Eukaryota; kingdom Metazoa; phylum Arthropoda; class Insecta; order Diptera; family Syrphidae; genus Eristalinus; species Eristalinus aeneus. The sequence continues at coordinate 60,849,433 of OY019130.1, read as the reverse complement.
AAAATAGATAAAGATAATTTAATGACGGGACTGTATTATTCAAAACTGAAGCTAATTAGGTCACTTTGTCAGGTCTTATGCAATATGTCAATGTGACCGTAGTTTCGCAATGCCAATTGTCTCATACCATTTAGTTCATCACATCAGAAAAAGTAAATTTAATATCTGACAAATATATGAAATTGATATTGCAAAATACAGTCAATTGGATAATAATAAAAATAATTAATATTTCATATATATTTCAGTGCCGTATCACTATCATTAATGAGTATGCCGAGGGTTCTAAATCCTATTACGGGACTCCAACTGTTTTGCGACCCCAACTCATTTAAAGTTGTTGAAAATACTCAAAAAGTATTGTGTATGGAAATGGAGTCAGCTAAGTCTCGGCGACACATGCATATAAGTAACTGATAAGGAAGTCAAATCTTGATAACTTGTGCAGTAATATTTTTTTCTTAGTTTATGTATTTATTATTGAAAACTAGTTTACTATTTCTTTTTCTAATTAGAAATTTAGTTAAAGTTCATATGATACATATGTTTGTATGCAACAAGCATATTATTTATACACACGTACCTTAAACAAAATTGTATAGCCTTAACATATGAAATGGATATTGTAAAGAAATTGGTTTTTATCAGCAGAGGTATTTTAGCAAGTAAGATTTATTGACTTTACAAAAATCGATTTTTTTAAGTTGCAATGTACCTTAAGAGAAGATTTTAAAAAATTCGTAATCGATACACTGAACAAAAAAATGTAATCTTGTAAAGCAAATTAATATAAATCCTAATTTTTGTAGGTATGAATCTATTCCTAGCTTTCTATATATTATTCCCTATACATATATTCCCTATACTATACATTCGTTGACAAAAATAAAATTCCACAAATACATACATATGTATGTTCAGAGTAACATATATCAAAACCAACAAATTTATAACTACAGATTAATATTTACACCATCCCTTAAGCTTGAAGCACACAAGATAAATAAACAAAAATCCCAGATAAACTCATAAAAAAATTCAAAACTGAATAAAGTATGCTTCTTACATAAGTAAGTCACTGAAATGCACAGGTTGCATTTTCATTTCTTTTTCATATTTTTGCGCATGATTTCGAGCAGAACGTAGCTTAAAAACTTTTCACTTCGGTTGGGGTATTAATTGTTCATTACTTACCTATCTTTTTTAGTTAAATTAAGTAAAATTGTAATATAATTTGTAGCACGAAGTTGGATATGCAATTGCGTAAGTGTGTGGCACTTAATGCAGAGGATTCGCAGAGCATGAAAAATGTAGATTACGCACTAAGTTTGTTAACACTCAATAAGTCCTAAGAGGCGTCACTAACAAAAAGTCCATCGTTGAATATGGATAGTTTACCAGAGAAAAAAGAAATATCCAATTATGCTAGTGTTATAGTATACTGAAATGTATTCCTATATGATAGAGTCCTAGTTTTACTTTTTTTATGAACCAAATTTTCAAATCATATCAATTAATATTTTGTTCGATACATACATATATCAGTTAGTGAACAAAGTACAGAATAAAAAAATAATAAAATAAAATAATAATTACACTTACAATCGAATGCATTAAGCTCAATGTTTTTCAGTAGTATGATAAAATTGACCTATCATGTTTTAATGTATATCTCCACATATCTTCTGTACATGTTTTGTACGTTAGATTAAAAACGATCTGTGCGGTTTAAAAATGAGTTTATTTTGCATTCAAGAATGCTTAAGCGATCATGGGCTTTAATTTTGCGAATAATATTAAAGGTTTTTTCTTTTGGTTTAACAACCTTTACTATAAATTCTTTTTTTTGTCTTAAATGGGCCATATATTTTTTAATAAAAAATAACACACAACATAACAAAAAGCCGGCATGAATACCACATTTTTCACACAAGACGTCTTTTTTTAAGTTTCATTTTCAATTTTCGTTTTTTCTCATATACATTAACGAAAAACGAACAGTCAAGTTTTATTGCCAGTAGTAGTCGTGTAATAGTAAAATCATACAAATAAACAAAATTGATAAAACGTTGATTTTCTGCTGACACTCAGCAAACGAGCCTATAATATATGCCGATAACTTCTGCTGCATTATTTTGCAGCTGAAACATCACCGAGTTATTATATTTCTTGTTTCACTGAAGGCAGGAAGCAATGTGCGATCACTTTCTCTCGGTGACACATGGTTGCGTATGCACTCTGATCAGTTTTCATGGATCAGACAAATTTTATATGTTATAAGATAGTTTTCACATTTCACCTTAATACTTACAACACAGTAATAACGTACCTTCATCTTAAAATCAAATTGGTCCAGTGAAAATCAGTCTATCGTAGTATAATCCCTTTTTATTACTCCAAATACAGACGGCCGGTTAAAAAAATTTCTGTAATCCACAACACACTATTACGCAAAAAACTAAGCAGTTTATTTAAATAGAATCAAATCCAACTAAGTGCGCAGCGAACGCGTCTTACTTTGTATATTAAAAGAATGTCTCTTGTAACATTCCGTGTCTATGCCGCGACTTCTTAAAATCATTTGCAACAATATCTTACAGAGGCTCATGGTTTTAAAAGAAAAACTCTCAGCTCTTAGTAAATTTTGGTTGTAAGCTCTCTTTTGCCCACCACTTCTCCATTATCGCACAACGCTCGGCGATGAGGGATCTTGGAACTTGTACGTGCGAATGTTGGCTTCAGAGAAAGGCCCCCACCTATAGTAACTCTCTCACACTTCATACCGTCTTGATATTATTTTTTGTGGCGTCTTTTTGTGACGTCGTCGACATCGTTGCTTCTTTGAAAGTGAGAGGTCGCGATGGCATAAGTATGATGCAGAAAACAAACCAAATCAAAGTATGGGGTAGTATTACATAGTTTTGATAATGAATCCGTGCTTGGCTGTCGGAGTTGCGTTAATATATGGTCATGATTTGGTTACTTTTTTTGAATATATTGTATGTTTGCAATATTTTTTTTCATCTTTTCGATTGATTTGTAGTCTTTCCTGGAGGAAGGGCTTTTAAAAGGGCTTTGTTACATAAATGTGCAAACATATTTTTCTGACAAGCCTGTAGATTATGATGACCTATGACCGAAGGTCAAATAAAAGGAATCTCATGATTGGGAACATTGTTTTCTGTTTTTCATTAATATATCTTTACGCTTCCACTTAGTTTAGGTAAATACTCTGCTTCAGGGAGTATTTCCCTCGAATAAATGATTTTATTGACTTCTTGCACAACATTAACGATATTTACACACTTGATGTGAAAAAATTATGATGATTGATTGAGGTTTTAATTAGTTTGGTGACCTTATCCATTGCACAAAATATGCAATAAGCATGCTTAAGTGTAAGGATAAGGAAACTGCAACAATAATCACAACTAATATCATCTTACGTTTTTAGGAAAGTCTATAAAACGAAGAACAACCAGAGTATGCAAATAACTTGTGAAATATGTAAACGGTAAAATAATTAATTAATATTACTGTTTTTTATTATGATATAGAGTATTTATCATACGTTTAATAATAGATAATGCAACCTGTCAAGTGTCAGGCCACATAGTAAACTTGATTTTCAACTTGTTTTAAAGCATTTTCAAAAACCTTTAGTTTTTTTGGTTAAACGTTTCCGTTCCGCTTGTTGAACTCTTGTATATGTGAAATAATAAAAAAATGCTTTAAAACGATCAATTAATCCCAGTATTTTTAGTAGATCCGTTATAATTGTTTGTAAGCTTATTTCGTATGTATACCTTATTTCGTTTCTTTTTGATGAACCTTATATGTAAGGTTTTAATACATCCCTTGTGGCTAGGTGGTAACGATTATAAATTGAAAAGAGCAATTGTTTCATGTTATCGCTTTTAATAAGAAGGGTATTTATTGTCATTAGTCTGGCATTATTTTGCCGGACTAAATATTAAATAATGAAAATAAGGCTAATTTTGAATGGTTGTAATATATTTGTCTTTTCAAGCTCTGTATTGAATCTAGGATCTGCCCTTATTATAGTTTTATTGAATGAGTTTTGAACAGAAGCAAGCGCAAGTGTTTCACAATATTAGGAACTAAATATTGTTTGCGTCTTGAAATTTGTTGTTCACGATCACTTCCTGAAATTTCATTAGTTATTTGAAGTTGAAGCTTTCATTGCACAAATATTTTTTTATATTTAATAATAATTTTAAGTTAATATTGCAGTATTTTTTCTAAGATATTTAAGACGTATAGAAAACTTCATTGATACTATACATTGTAAATTTTATTTGCATTATGCATCTGTGAATCCCACTTTCTATTAGCGCAGTTAAAATTAAATTAAAAAATTTATAATAAAAAATTAAAAAATTTTTTTTTTTGCTTTTTTATTTTTTCTTGTCATAGGATAATGTTAGTAACAGCATGCACCTGTAACTAGTATAGAAACAAAACTCCGGCACGCGGAAGTATTTCACCTAAGCCCGGAAACGGAAAAGATTTAAAATTGTGCGCACACGAATCCTCTTACAATCTCTCCCAACCCATTCGTGCTATTTGTAGTGAAAGCCAAGTCGTCTAAACCAGTCCTGTTCCCATGCATTGATTTGGTGCATATATTGATGATGAAAATCTATTGTTCTCATTTAAACATTTCTTTTTGTACTACTTAAGGCTTAGTCTACTGTGCATTCGAGTAGACTAACATCGAAATAAGGAACAGTTTGTGAAGAACTGTACAAAAAATATATAAAATGTATATGCATATCTATACACATAGATATTTTCATACCTATACATTCAAGTTACCCAACTTGAAGAGATCATAAGCCGGTAATTAGGCATTTCAGATGTTACATATCGCAATGATGCTATTTTTTCAAATAAAAAAATGAACTTAATGCGACCTCATTGCTATATAGTTTAACCTCTAGGCATTGAACCATAAATAAGATTAATTTTTATTTTGAACCGACCATAACATTTTGGTGGCAGAGCAATTAAATGACAATGGCTCAATATTTAATAAAGTGGAAAATGTAACCCAACTAATTTTTCTTAAGGTTTTTACGTCTTGCATTTTTTGCATCATATTTTGGATGACACATTATTTTTATCTTATATTGCATGAAGCTTGGTGCCGATAATGAGTTTTTTTTATGCAATTAGTAATTTTCTTTGAACATGATTAAAGTCATATTTTGAATTTGAAGTTGAGTTAAGAGTAAGTTTATCTTAACTATTTTTTTTCAGAGGCATGATATTGTCAATAGTATCAGAAATGATTAATATTCACACAACAACAGAAGACCAGTGAAAAAGTGTAGAGAAAAAAAAACCTACTTTAAATTTAATAACAATTTTTCCACAAAAGCAAAACCTTTAACATGAGACCAACTTAGTATTTTGCATATTTAATAAAAACCAACAACTATAACATTCTTCGCGGAAAAGTGTTTATTTAAAATGCGTATGAATCAATACATTAAGTAAGCAACGTAAGCTTGGCATGTAGATCATTTTGATGAAATCAACATTTTCAAATAAATACATAAACATAAATCTAAGCTAAAAGTGCCCTATTAATTTCGTATTTCCATATGCAGCAAGGTCAAGTATACCTATACCTTTCAGTTCATTGTTTGTCAAAATGCAAATATGTATAAAGGTGTCGCATCAAATTAGTTCAGCTTATAAACTAATTGGTATTTGTCACTAAGATATTACTATTTCGCATTTATCTTAGTAAATGAATAGAAGTTTGAGTCACTTTTTTATATCAAATAAAAATATTTTTGTAAAAAGTATGCAATATTTGAATTGAGTAGTACAAATAGAAATTATTTTTTAAGGGTGAATATAATAATACTTTCATTCTAATGCATCGTATATCATGAATGTAAGTTGACATAATTTATAATTGCCTAAAAGTCGTATTAAAGAGCAGACAATTTGGTTGTTTCTTATATTTTCAACATAAATCCAATAAATTATTGTATGTGTATTAGTTTAATTAGCTGGTGAAGTGTCATTCGAAATTTGCTGATTTACTCAATAGCTATTGTAGTCGTAAACTTTTTAAATAAATTACACAAAAGTGTCCCAAATCTATATGTATTTTAAAAATGGCTATAAGGCTATAAAAAGTTTGCAAAATAAATATTGTCAAACTAAATAAGCATGAAATAACATATATAATAAGACAAGTGTGAGTTATATTTGTTCACAAAAGGTTACGTGTTTTATTTGATTTATATATTTTTTTTATTTACTTACTATCAATATTTATATAGAGATATAAATATTTATCTGTTAGGTTTCAAAATGGTTTATTTCTAACTTATCTGTATAGATTTCAAAGCATGGAAAACAGTTTTCCTAAATTTTTGTAAAAGATATAAATAATCAATAATAAACACTCTACTAAGAAATAAATATCCACATAAATATATATATATGTATATATCTATTTGTATCTTAAGCTATGGAAAAATTATAGATACAAGTGCAAAAATTTAAGTCACATTAACTTAACCCGCTGACTATTTCTGTTTCGTTGCACTTTTTAAGACTTCCCTCATTTTAAAATTTTATAAGGGACTAACTCATAGCACATATTGGATTGTTGTCAAAATTCAATCTAGTTTAAAATTTTAGTAGTTTAACCTACATTGGCTTAGTTTTCGAAACTACATTTTCAATTTTTGTGATATTATTTTTTGGTATCTTATTCTCTAGTACAATGTTTTGAACTAATTTAACTACTCAGTAGGCCTAATTCAATAACTTTCAAAAGAATAACAATCATTAAACCGATTAATTAAATGGAATAACATTAGTCAGCATTGTTGTATATTTTTATTATCACAATTTAAGTTTATCTGAGAAAACAGAGCCACAAACTAATTTCATTAGAAGATAATTTTATGAATAATAATTTAACTTTGTCTAAATTTGTAAAAATTATACTTTGTAGAGTGAACAGTTCGCTTAAAATAAAAAAAAAGTGATTGCATAAAATAAAAGAAGGTAAATAGTTCAAAATTTGAAGTATTTCTTTCTCATATGTCATATGTATTTTTAAAACACATATTGATAAACCTTTTTCCATTTTGTTTCTTTGTCTGTTTTGTTTTCTTTTTTTTTTCAGAAAACGCACTGTAGAATAATATGTTGCCGATGTGGAGTAGAGGATAAATTGCGACACTCACAAACTGAAGGCTCACGTTCGATTCCAGGATCCAGGGACAACTCTCATTTTTTCTCGGCATCACCTCTTAGGAGTTGCTTCCACTACTCAAAAGAATAAGAATATTGTTTTCAATGAAAAAAAGTTTTTCAAATATCGCCGTTGGAATGTATAAAAGCAGTTGGTAAGTTCTAATGGTGAAAAAATAATCGTACGCATACGAGTAACACGTAGCCGAAGAAGCTACGCCGTGATTCCCTTTTGGGTTGTCGCGCTATCCAATATTTCTGTATAAATATATTGACTAAGTCCCTTCAGTTCTTGCTTTAACCCCTCAAAGCTCCTATTCTCAAGGAAATAAGAACTTTAGCTTTCTTATCGAACACACAGACTTATATATGTACAATATAAAAGGCAAACAAAAACTATAATAGTTATTGTCATAAGTTTTACTTACACACGAATTTTGTAATATTCTTGAGAAGTTGTTGACAACACTTCTTAATTCATTTTTTATTTTTAATTTTGTTACAAGTTATGTAAAAACTCTGTTTTTACTTTTTCAGAAATGTGTTGGTGGCATTTTCTTAAAAAAGGTTATTTAAATTGCGGTTGTAGGACTTATTTGTACAATATGACGGTACCATAAATTTTTTGTGTCATTTACCAAAAAATCGTCGCTAAACAAACGCATGTGCTTTTGCAGGGTATAACCGATTCTTTTTATTACAATTTATAAAAATTTTTGTTACATAAAAATCATTATAAGGTCCTTGAAAAAAGATTCTAAAGTTTTTACATCTATAGTAAAAGCTATACTCTGAAATTTAGAGTTACTTCTCGGTGGCTAATAATCCGGATAAAATAAGTTCAGTATAGTATAAAATAATATCGAACGTTTGAACGTCACCATGGTAACAAGAATACAAGCGAAGCCATATGGAAAAGTTCATACAAAATTATAAACAAACTTGTCATTTTAGTTTCACAATGACTATATAAAATAAATAATATTTTGAATGACTTTGAATTAAATAAGAAGATAGGACATCAGACATATTTATGTTTATGAAAAATAAGATATATAAATGTTTTTGATGATGAATGTAAAAATCAATACAATTCAATCTTAATTTGCTCGTACATCCAACAATGAGTTAAAATCAAACGATATATGTTAATTGTTAAGTGGTGTGATGTGTAAAAAAAATTATCTTGAACAATAATACATCGTTGACTGAGGTATTTTTTGATTCTAAACTGATAACCTCCATGCATACGAATGGGTATATTATAATTATTAGACTTGTCAGCATCGAAAAAAGTGTCAAATTAATTTGTTTAAAATAATTTAAGGTGTAATTAGCATTTGGACACACTCTACAGCACACGGTCATATTATTAGTATCAGACTTGTCAGCGTCAAACAAAGTGTTAACAATTTAAGGTATAGTATCTAATATACAATATAATGCACTTTGGACACACTCGTTATTTGTTTACATGCGTGCATTAAGTGAGTTTCACAGAAAAAAAAACTTACACCTTATTTCGAAATATTTCATGCAAGTTGCAAGTTGCACGGTATCGAAATTTTTTCTTTCAACATAATTTGACATTTGCGCTAAATATCAGTCGTTTTCTGCTTTCTAAAAGGTTGCTTTGTATACATGCAAGTATCTAAAGAATTAGTATATTCATCTATAAAATCTGTATAAAAATTAATTTACTCTCCTATAAGTCAACCTTCTCTTTATAGACAATTTCGTATGATACCAGGACTCAGTAATTAGTGTACATGTACCTGTCTATAACGGATCCCGGAGAAGAATTTAAACGTAGCTTGCGTATTTATTTTCCTTATAACGTGCAAAAATTGAAAATTGAGAACAAACGCAGGTAGTGCTTATTGTAGAGGACGTATATAACTTTGATATAGAATAAAATGGAAATTAAATTTGCTTTACTTGAAAAATTGTATCTTCAGCAGTAATTTAAAAATGATTGTGAGTAGCCGTACGCCGGCGATAATTCGGCGAATATGGTGCTCCAAGTGGTCAAACGTTTCGGCCGTAGAAATATCGCCTCTAACTATCCCTACAAAAATTAGTCGAGAAATTTACTATTCCGTAGCGTGGATATATGCGATTACAAAACTCTTCCTTTAAAAGATAAAATTTGGTCACAGGAAAGGAGAAATGTGAGATTAATTAACTTCATTACCAATAAAAGTAATGTACGAAGAATAACTTTCGAAAAATCTTACAATAAATATGTTTTTTTTTTGTTGGCCTTTAAGGCTTTAACTCTATTCAACTCTACTCACTAACACAATTGGATCAAAACCTTGTTGAGAGCCTTCACATGAAAAATATCATTTACTACATTTATGTAAAATAAAAATATAAGTTTACGGTATAAACGTCATCTCTGTTCTATATGGTATTATCAGAAATAGTTTGTTTTTGTTGGCCTTGAAGGCTGTAACTCTATTCAACTCTATTCACTAACACTTTTGGATCAAAACCTTTTTGAGAGCCTTCACATGAAAACAAAAATATAAGTTTGCGGTATAAACGTCATCTCTGTTCTATATTATCTATATTACTAGAAAATGGTTTTAAATATAATATTTTGCAGTGTAATTTTTGGATTATACGAATATCTGTATTTCCACATAAGTTGCTCCTAGAACTATACCACAAATCTGCAAACGAATTTATTTCTCGATTAAAAATTTCGTTTTTCCTCTACGACATAGGACATTTCAAATATTTAGAAAACATAGGAAAGAAAATAAAAAATGAGTAAAACTTATAACGCCATGTATTCTTCCCAAAAACCTTCAGTTCTTTAACTATTTCATTAACTATGTATTAGCATTGAAGGTACTATTTATTTTCTTACTGGCATCATCGATGACCATAAATAAGTTGTGTCTGGAGCAGGAGTCTTTTTGGGTCAGTTTTCAGGATCCAATGTTTTTGCCTGGGCGCTCGAATCCTATAAATAACACTAACCACTAATAACTTATATCTTTGAATATAGATTTTGCATAACGTTTACAAGCTATGTTTCATACAATATTGGTATTTTTAATATGCATACATATATGAATCATAACAATAAAAAATATTATATTCTTACTTTTCTTTTGTACATTAACGACTGTCAAAATACCTTTGATTTCTTTATTGTAAATTCTTGAATGCTTATCTGCACCTCTTTCACCAAATCAACTGAACTTACCTACACAGTTGAATCAACAGATTAATTTTTTTTTTCTGAAACACATGTCCCATCATCAACGTTCTTGAAAAAAACGTAGAAAAATACGAGGAAATTGACGTACATATCTTATTTCATTGTATGTACATGTGTTGCACGTCTTTTATCACAGTTGTCCATCGAAACTGTTTACTTTAGTCTAACTTTATATTCTACATTGACTTTCTCTTTGTGCAAAACTTCACCAGCTCGGTTTCGTAACTGCCCAAAAGAATTGGACACATATTACAACATTTGCACTCAGAAGAGAAAATCAGAAGAGTTCAAAAATAAATTTGGTGCGTGGCTGATTCAAAACAAAATGAAAAAGAAAGTGTGTAAATAAAATGTGCACAATTCATTCGTGTATCATTGTATTGGTGTATATTTGCACTTCCACTGCAAGAAAATATTGTTAAGCTATACGAGAGATATGCGATTTTTGGTATGTATTCAAATACGCCCCTATAACATTATGCATTTATATTATGCATTTTCACTACATCTAAGACAATTTTTAAATAAATAAAAAAGGATTTTTTTTATATTATATAATACTTATGTGTTATTTCCGATTTATATTTTACGATGGACGTTCAATTCTCGGTATCGGGGTGAAGCTGTGGTAATACATATAAATTATTTATCAAGTAATTATTTTAGTGCATTCATGTAAAATTTCATATAAATGTGATTATTAATTCGCGTTTTATCTGTAGTTAAACAGAATCATAATGGCAACTGAGACGATGATGGAGAAAATTCAGCATCGCGCTGTAATTAAATTTCTCACTAAGCAAAGAAAAAAACTATTCATGAAGAGATGGTGGCTGTTCATCAGAGTTCCGCACCTTCATTATCAACTGTGCAAAAGTGGTCAACTGAGTTCAATACGACCCCCGCTCCGGCGCCCCGGCTACTGGTTGTACGGGAGAAAGCCCACGGCGCGAGTTTCCAAGGCTGCTGCGCTGGACTGTGGTTTCGAAGAAATCCAACACCCACCCTATAGTCCAGACCTTGCCCCTTGTGATTATTTCCTATTTCCGGATTTGAAAAAAAGATGTAACAAATTTATTGATGTTATGGGAGATTATATTGAAAAGTAAAAACAATTCAAATTGAATTCGCATGTTCCTTCATATCGATACCGAGAATATATCGAACGCCCCTCGTATATCTCAAATACAACATTATAATTTTCATCTTTATGATTATTTTATTTTCTTATTAGCACTACAACATATCTAAGTGATTTTGTAGTAACTTTATTTAGAGTAGAGTAATGTTAGTAGTAACCAACATTATTGGCCAACATCATTGTATATGTGTAGACAATAAACTTCCGTTATTATATTTGGCCAAGGAGCAATTGATTTGTTTAAAATATACAGAAATTTACAGCATTCATATATTGAACAGTTTGAATATGACTCTCATATTTTTATAAAAAAAAAATATTTCTATCCTTTAGATTTTGTGTATGTTTCAACTCCAATAAATGCTTCTAAAGTTTTTACATAAACCAGATTGGTTAGGTAAACAATTCAATAACATTTTTAAGCCTGATATCAGCTATCTTTTCATTTCTTCCAACTAATATTTGTATATATTTGTACATATTTTGTTTATTTGTTAATGTCTTCCAAGGAACGTATCCAATACTTCACATGATATGCAACCATGGACGATGGTAGTAATATTTCCCTCATTCTCTAGGTAATATCATAGTGACAGTGCAATGTATTCTTTCTTAAAATATTTCTGTATAAAAATAATAAGTAAGACAGGATTTTATTGCTTGAGATTGTAAAACAGTTGTTACTTAAAACTTCTTGAACTTGCTTAAATTTAATTTTTTATCACTACACATATATAAATATGTTATGTATGAAATTTGAAAAGTTTTTTATTTATAATTCTTTTTTTTTAATTGCTGGATATTTTTTCTTAAAAGGCACCCGTTTCCTTGACAGCAAAGGGGACGCATGTGCGCCATGGGGATATGATATGAAGTTCGTATTTGTGCTCACGTTTACTGTTCATAGGTCTTGCGAGATACAAGAAAATAAATATTTTTCGAATCAGACCAGTTAAAAAAAAAGCTCTAACGTTCTTTTAAACTTTGTCAAAAGAGAAAAATATTTATTTAGAAAAGGTTATAAACAGCCACATCTTAATATTGTATTAGAATATTTAAAATTGAACTTGAATTTAAATAAATATAAGAAAAATATATATATGTATATGTATATATATATACATATATATATTATTTTGATAATAATTGAATACCATTGTGGAATACACAAAATATAACATACAAAACATATTCATAAATACATTTCATATCAGCAAAAAACATTGAAAATTAAATTGTATAGAAATTACAAATATTCTTAGTATTTTTGCAGAAACAAAATCAAAAAAAAAAAACGTACATTTTATTGTATGTGTATTAAGCCACCTAAACAACCTATAGTTACCCTACGAAAGACTACACAAACAAACTAAGGTGGCAATTTGAATGAAGAAACACACACAGTTAAATTATTCTTATTTAAAAATGCAAACAGACATTTTGATTGTATGCAAACCACATTTTAACTCAGTCATTGGTACTAACTACAATATAATAGCTCCAAACTACTATGTAAGCAAAATAGCACCACAGTAACCATGATCGTTTCGTTGCATGCGGTACCAGTGACAAGACAACTTTTGGGAATAGTTGTTTGCCTCTCTCGCTCCATCGAAATCAGAAAACAACAACAAATTCTAAGAGAACAAGTGATCAGTGAGCGGTTCAAAGTGTGTGATACTCGCTTAACAAAGATTTATTGTATGCTTAATTGTTGGGTAAACTTGACGTTGGTTTTCTTTTTCGCGGCCTGAAAACACAAAAATACGTACAAAGCTATTGCCATGTTAATTTTATTTCAGTATTGTCGCATTTTTTCTAAACTGTGATCTCAGATTGTGGCGGTTTGGTTTTCTAGTTATTTGTTTAAACAATTGTGGCATGCACGGTAAAGACTGAAGCTGTATTCTCATTTTATTCTCATTATAACATGTTTCCGATACGAGAAATTTTTGTACTGCTGATAGTGTATGAAACGGTAGGTATTCAGTGTGAGGTGACAATTTTGAGGATTTTTTTCTATTAGATTCCTGACTGTTGTCTTAATGTGTTTTGCTTTAATTTTTTTTAAGCAAAAGGCATATTAAAGACAACACGTGCGCCTGCACTTTTACTTCAAACGCGTTTTCTTGTTGGTATAAGACAGCCAATATATCGGTAATCAGTCTAATTAAGCGTATGCATGTTTCTGTGTGCTGTGAAACAAATTAACCTGAGTTAGCTGAGTGGATGGAATAAAACTTAAAGTTTTTTTTGGCAAAAATGCTTTTTGATATTCTAGTAGGTAAGTGGTTGCGTATTTTGTTTGCTTTGTTTAGATTGTCTCAAGTAAATTAGGCACGATTTTGACACTTAACGTGTTTTTAAGTCGAAGATTTTTTCTTATATCTATAATGAATTTCTGTTAGAAAAAATAGCAGTATAGTCCCAAAAGTAACGGAAATGCAATTTAAGATTTTAAAGTCATTAATATACTAAATAACTTTTAATCAAATGGTTTGATGGAAAAGAATTGAAGGTGAATAATTAAAAGAATTATAACATATTTTTGATCTTAAAGAAAGGATAGTATATAAGGACACCAATTTTCTGCAGTTTTTTTGAAAGAAGTGGGGGTAAATTTCAGTCATTGGTTCGGAAACTGATTTCTTGTAAAATATCATTTTTTATTATTTATATATTTAGACAAACCATGTTTAATTTAGTTATTGTTTTGCTGCATGGTACTTTCGGAGCTCTGCAGTTTCTATGATTGAAGGCCGCTGTATGTATATAAAATTCTTCCGATAAATAAATATATGTGCTTTAGTTGATTGACTGAAGATATGTTTTATAAGCACTGTTGATTTACCTTTAAAATCAGTGACTAGAAAATCCGGAATACTGGTGACATTCATGATCAGTGTAATGTATATTCATTAACCACACATTTGCATAAAACTCTTCGAGACAATGTGACCTTTATTATACTTTGCTATCCAATAGTTTGTTTAAATGTTCATATTGTAATCAAGGTATTTACAATGAATGGAAAACATGGTTTATCAATTAAACACATACTTATAATGGTTGCCATCGATTAAGACAATGCAAAAGAGCCAGTATTTATAGACCCTTAACACAAAACAATTAATGACATAATTATTTTGTTTCTGTTTTTGCTTTTATTTTTTCAAATGCAGTCGGGGAATAAATATGCAAAAGAAAAATTGTCTCGACTTGGTTTTGAAACGTATGTGTGTGTTGAAACCTGACCTAAATTGAACCCGATTGATAATTTATTTTACGGACAAATTTAAATCAGAATTTTTCATCATTGTTTTCTTATTGCATACTTTCGGTTTTGAAGTAAACTTTTTTGAAGACCACTTTCCAATACGAGGTCTGTTAAAAAAATAAGGTGAGATTCACAATTTCTTTTTATTTTTTTCATTTTCGATTATATGTTTATATTTTTTATTGTCAATATGCTCGTATCGAACACATGTTAAAAGTGTCAGCTAAATAGCATATTTATTTTATTTGTGGGAAGCATTAAAGTAAGAAGTGCTTTCCATAATAAATATGCCGTATAGCTAAAATGGTAAACATATGTTGAAGACGACTGTACCAACATAAAAAAAAAATGAACGTAGCCCGCGAAATTTGAATCTAACCTTATTTTTAAACAGTGTACCAACATCAAAAAATAAAAAAATTCACGGAGCCCGCGAAATTTAAATCTAACCTTATTTTTGAACAGACCTCGTATAGTTCATTTTATTGAATTTATTCTCACTTTAAGCATTTAAGATTCAAGTTGACTTTATTTGTATTTAATCATTACATAGAAATAAATTTCGGTATTTTTTAAAGAATAATTATATCTTCGGATGTGAGAATGGTATGAACAGCGAGTAAAATAACTTAGCTGCTGCATTAATGATATTTCTAACGGTGTGCTTAAATTGAAAAGCTGATTCACATTTTTACGCGTGATAGCAGCAGATCGTTGTCTAGCTGCTGTTTTAGCTTGTTTTTTTTCTCTTTATTAATTGCCTTTCATGTAACAGTCCATATTCATGTTTAAGGTAAATTATGGTACTGAAATACCCATGCAAAAAAAACAAAAACACAATTCTAATGTAAAAAAGAAACTTCTAGGCGGTTCCAAAATAAGCATGAATTCATTCGATTGCAAATTTCTCATGATTTTAAATTGGGCTTAATAATATAAACGAAGTCACTTTGAGAATAGTTTTATTAGCTGGTATTTCATTTAATTAATTAAAAACTGAACCACACAACCAGCGAATAAAGTTACGAAATACTTCTTAGTTCAGAAAAATAACACCTTTCACATTCATTCATCGCTTAGTTTTTAATTCAATTATTTACTCAGGTGAAAACCGTTCAAATGGCAGAAGTGAAGTACCAAACTAGAACCAAACTGAAGACTTGAACCCATACAGAGGAAGTTGATAACAATTTTCCTCTTCCGCTTCTATGAAACATAATTGTACATTTGACATGCAAGCATTTTGCCACCCTTCATACCCAAGAAAAATTATGTGAAGAATTTGTTTGCCTGTGTTTCTTGGTACACACTTATTATGGGTATGTGGCTGCATTTTCTCCGTGAGAGTATTATAGAAAAGCAATTTCTAATCTGTATTAAAAACATTGGAAAATGTAACAAACTGCTTTTTTGTTTAGTTTGAATATACAAAATTTTATATAATGTTCATATTTTAAAACAAAATTCAGACAAGGTTGGCATAAATTATCACAACGGAAGACATGTTTAATGATTTTTGTTAATATCTAAGCAATATGTAAATAAAAAAATCCACTTTCAATCAAGTAATCCCACCTCTGTTCTTTCCAAGAAGTACGACTTTGATACGGAAGTTAATATCTTAGACTTATCAGAAAAGTTCAAAATTGCTTGGTGCAATTCTATTAGCATCTTGCCATACATTTGCGTATGTGCATCTGTATTAAACAAGCTTATGCTTCTCATTGCATTGTTGAGTATTTAATATGCAGCGAAGCAGATAAATATAAACATGTAAACTGAATTCTGAAGAGATTGCATTCACTACTGCGGATAGCAATACAAGTTTCTAAGTTATGCAAGAGAACATACACACAAAGGTATTTTGATTCATTCTGATACAGCTATGCCTGTTGGTGGTTTTCTTATCAGTTGGTTGACTGAGTAGAAGTACGTCATAGCTGTCTTGTAAGCGACTTAGATAGTTGAGATAACGTTTATAATTTTGATATGACGGAGAAAAAAGTAAACTTAGCCGTAAAGGTAAAACTCGTAGTGCAGGAGGTGAGTTTAAAAAGTCTTTTTGATTACGATACGTTTAAAGGAATAAGCACATCGTTGTCAGATGCAGTCTTTTTGACGTAGTAGATCAACGATTAACGTTCAAAATGTTCTTTCACAACTACAGGTAATTTAATAACTTCAGTTTTATATATTTTTTTTTGAAAATGTTTTAATGGAACGCCTATTTGTTGTAAATACGTATAAGGCAAAGAAAAATAATGGAAGTCTAAATGGCAGAAAATTTTAAGGCTGACTACTTCTAAACTAAATTATTATACAGTAGATTTACATATATATGCATATGTATATACATATATAGTGCCTGCAGCCAATGACAAATGTTTATAGATACTTGACAAATATTTTTACTTGTTCCAATTTGTTATAACTTTTTTGCAATTACTAGAACGGAGTCAAAAAAATAGCATTCACCAGTACTTTCAAAAACCGGTAATACATAAAAAACGTGAAAAATTAAAAATGATGTAGAAATCACAGGTTGACATTAGAGGCATAATTATTCCAAAACCTGTTCAACTACTATAATAACTTAGGCAAATGAATCTGAGGTGATTAAACGAACTCTCACATAAAGAGACTAATATGATTCGAAACGAAATGAAATGTATGGTGCAACCCATCAAAAAACACATATGAACAACTAAGGTTAGAACAGAAAGAAACATTAAAGTATGCTGCGTTCATTTTGTATTCAAAATCACTTTCTATCTAACACACAAAGTTGATAATTCAAAAACTTACTTGATGTGAAATTTTCTTTGGCGCTAAGATAATCAACTCATTTGACTATTTAACTAAAGTTAAAATTCAAAAAATGTTAAATATCTATATGTATCAAGCATTTAAATTCCTTTAAAAATTTTGTGAACTTGACACACCAAGCCTGTCATTTCGCACACATAAGAGAAGGCCCTATTAAAATGACTATCCACTTCCGTACAAAACTTAAAAAATCACACATCTCCATCTCCATGTCATATACACCCGAATTTATCATTTGAGTGGTCTGTCTTCGTTTTTTTTTATTTATTCACTACAGCAGGTTCGTGTCGAGGGTTACAGTCTGATTCGGTTACCTCTAGGATGATAATGCAACATGTTGTTTTCTCTTGTATTTATCTTAGGCGACTAGAAGTCTTTCGTAAGCTTTAATATTTGATTTTCGAGGAATGAATCAAGATTTGATGGTCGCTCTTCTGATTGTTTTTATATCAAGGATTTTATGCATATTTTGTGTCGTTAAGCACGTGGTCGGTTTGGTTACCAGTTCGACTATGCTGAGACAGACAACGAAAATTCCTTATCTTAAGGGCGAAGACAATTTATAAAACTATTTATAACATCTCAATTATATGTTTCAACACTTTGTGGATTGTATTATTTTCTGTTTCATACTGCACGAAAATTTATACAATTTGAATAGTGGTTCCTGGGAAATTGAAAGCAATTACTCATTGCTCTTAGTTCCGTTGATTCGATGGTGTTTGTTTAGTCCGGTCTGGTCGCTATGCAAATTTATAACTCACACAAACGCTGTTGCGGTAGCAATGCCGCAACTTGACTTGCGTACAATTAGAGACAGTTGTTGACGCCCCGTCAAATTGAACCCAAACCAAAGATCACTTCGAGTGTGTATCTAGTATGTGCGTTTGTCCGTCTCTAATTTAATTGTGCTACAGTCCACAGGGAGATTAGAGCCCAGCTTGCTCATCAACTACTCGTGTTGTGCGCGCTACTGTTCTCTCACGAGTAGATGGGACCTACAGTTTTTTGCCGGCTCCGAACGGCAAAATTTGAGAAGCTTTCTTAGTTAGTTATTACTCCTTGAGTGTTGTCAGCTATACGTAAGAGGGGGTGCCGTGAAAAATTCGAGGTGTTCAGCCGGGAATCGAACCTAGACCTTCTGCGTGCGAGCGTCGCACTCTACCACTACTCTACGGCGGTCTATCTGTCCCTCTCTAGTATTGATTAAAAGTTTAGAATTATAAATTATGTTCAAGTCAATCTGGCCACACTTTTTTTGTATGCCCAGATATGCATATGAAGGTTGTTTGTTTTCACAGCATTTACAAATTTATACAATATTTTTTAAATCTCCAAATTTGTTTGAGGAGAGGCGAACGCTGAAGTATAAATATACCCGAAATAATCATATAAAAACACATCTGGGAACAGATGGACATCTTCTTAATTTCTGCAGTTGTCCTTTTTCAAGTGAGTTCACTGTATTTAAATATAAAAAACATTGTCTTCTCCATATTAAGGTTAATAGTGCAGTCATTCGTATTTTTATTTAACTTAGAGCTTGAACTTCAGCTTTTAAAAACTTTAAGAATGTAAACCTTAAGGATTTCTCTTGTTGCGGTCGTTGTGTTATCTGTAAAGAGACAGAGGTCAAATTGTCCCGTATTTGTTTCATAACTGTAGCATTTGGACGGATATCTGAGATTATTTAAATATTATTTTTAAATCATATTAGTACTTTAATAATAATAGGTTGAACAAAAACAAATTTTAATGCTAATAACTCCTGAATCCTTTTTCTCTCCATTAGAATAAAACTTAACTTAATCATCTCATAGTTATCTATATGCAAGTCGTGATCTTTAAGATCCCACAAGAAATACTGTATTCGTTATGCCGTCTGCTAGACCCGAAATTTCCGGTTTGAATCGAAGGGTTATTGATAGAACTTAAAGCAATCGTGAGACAGATTCTCGCTCCCAGTGGTTTCTAGTTAAAAGAAAATATTTATGTTGCTGCTAATCTTAAGACAAAGCCCTACATTAAAAAAAACATGAAAACTTATAAAACTAGTTTTGGTTACGACATATTCCCCGTTTAACAGTTATAGAACGAATGTTGCCTTTATAATACGTTTGTTCGATAATCTGTCTTTATAGATATGATAATCTGAAGAAACACACATTGTCTCTTTATTTTCATTGCCCAGCCCAAGATAACCTGCACCTCTTAAATCTACTCCAGTTTCGACAGTGTGAAGTGATATTTCCCGTCTTCTTTGTTCTAATAAAATAGTGATTTTAGTAAAAATTATGATTTAATTTTAACTTTCAAGAGTAATATTTTTCATTAGAAAGAAGATACTGAAATATTCTTTAATTTAAAATTAATCAGGAAACAGAAAAATACGACATAATACTTTAAAAAAAATTAATAAATTGTTTTATTTGTTAGGCAATTGGAAATACCAGAGATGTGACAACGACCAAAAGGGTGAAAAGGCAAACTCAATACAGAATTGCTGACGGACGTCCAAGTTCCAATACTAATCAACATTTGACAATGGTTTCTTATATTATATATAAATACTTCTGCGTGATTAATTTAGTTTTTTAATATTTTTTTATTAAGAATACATCTGAATCTGATGTTATACGAAGTATCTTTAAAGTAAATGAATATGGGCTTGAAGTTTACAACACGACCCAAGTAAGATTTTTCGTTGCCTGTAAGTATTGATTTGTTCATTTGTTTTTTATTTTAATTTTTAATGCACCTCCAAGCGCATCGAAAATCGAGCTATTCATCAATCTGAGGAGCCATTAAAAGATGCACAAGACTTTACAGTACAGCGGCAGCCAGATGGTAAACTCAACATTGTTTATAATGAAGCTTCTCTTTCTCAAAAATCAATTGCTAATCGAAATTCACACAGCGGGATTATCGGAAATGTAACTCGGATACCTGATTCTAAACGTAAAGGTTAATTTTATAAAATAGTTCGCTTAATCAAGCAAGCATTGTTCTATTTTCAATTCAGATATTTATTTTCCAGATGAATTTAATTCACGTTTTAATTGTGAACATGGTGGAAAATCATTTTGCACTGAAGTGGCAGATTATCCAGAAGCGGAACTAGAGCAGATAATAAAAAACCAGATATCAAAGTATGACTTTTTTTTCGGAGAAAATGATATTACGCAGCCAGTTAATATTAATCCTCGCATGGGCCCGGGAGAAGAATCGCTTTGCGCCAATTTCGAAAGAGTGATATATCCGAAAGCAGGAGAATCCAAAGATTTGAAATGGCTGTATATTGTTAATCATCAAAATTATACCCAAGCTGTACGTATAGAGGAGTGTGTGTAAGTATTTTTCTTAATTTTTTTAATTAATGATCGCTTGTGGACTGTAAGGCCACCCAATTTGTTATAAATATGTTTAGAAACTTAGTTAACTTACATAAACGTTATCGGCTGACAAAAACAATATTATTGTCCACCAAAATAGAAAATGCTGTGAATTTTTTATGGCTTCTCTAAGGTGACTTCAAACTGATGTGTCATCTAAGAGACAGTTTAGTAACATATGGCTTATCTCCAATATCAGATGTACCCTTAAACAAATGATGAAACAAAATTGAAAATGAATTCTTTAATACTAATTTTCAGTTTTATATTGGATGTTTCCGCTTTAAATAAAAAAAAGCGATAGTGCTTAAAATAGTATTCTTGAATTAGGTTAGCAGTATTTATAAAGGTTGCCACTGTCTGCCCATAAATAATATACGCGCAGGGTGCGTTTCGTGTATTATTTTCTACATATGTTTCGTGTAAGATTTTTTTAAATTTAAAAGAAAGGTAATGAAATATAACGTATTTCCATGCGATACTTCTGCAAATTCTGTCACGGCAAGTTTCCAAAACATTGTTTATGTTTTGGTGTGACCTTCAGTGTTAATACTGACCTTTAGTGTTACTGTTACTTTATTTTTCATAACACAGGTCATCTACGCTTTCCAGAACAAATTTAAAAATGTAAAATTTCCGCTGGAGATCGAAACAAAATGTTTCGAAGCGTAGTCCACCAGTCTGACTGAGTTTCTGTATATGTTTCGGTCAGGTGATGTTTTTTGAAAAATCAAACAAGATTTTCCTTCGTACACAACTGTTTTCCTAAATGGGTCATCATAACATCGATGGGTCAGGCTGCTAAAATATTAATGGCGGTTCGGGACTTTTCTGATTCGGAAACCAAATTTCTGTCAATGCTATTTAAGACGATTTCAAACTTGGCCTGTCAACTCGACATGATGTATTAAAAAGTTGAAAAAATAAGATTTAGATTTAAGGTTATATTAAAATGTTGAATTGAAAGTAACTCGGTGAATTAATTAATATTTAAAATAAAAATTACTGACCTGTTTAGACATAGACATAAAATATACTTACGAATATTTGTGTATGTAAGTCGACACTGTTTTAAAATGAAACTATTAAGTTTCAAAAAAGAAACTTAAAAGTACATGCTTTTTATAGAAAAGTATAATTTATAATCATTAAATATTTTATAAAAATACTTTTGGCGTTTTTACTTAAAGATTCAATCATATAAATGTAAATAATTCTATAAATCACATGATTATGTACATTAACAAATATACTTTCCTATTATTGAAATTATTTTCTATTTAAATGAACGAAACCAGATTAATTTATCTTGGAGAAATAATTTTTGAAGCACTTTTTTGCCGGACTGTGCCGCACCAAAATATTTTATTTATTAAGACTATATACAAACGAATGAAAATAAACCCAAAACATAAACACCAATATTGAATGTAGCACTAGGCGGTAAGTTAGAGAAGTAAGAGTTAAAGGAGAAAATCAAGCAGCCATTTAAACTTGCAAATCAGTGTTGTGTATTCTTACGAAAACATTAGCTCATCAATTTCTTGATTTTAACTTCATATTGCGATAGGATGTTTTGGTCAGACTTAGTTCTGTGAAAACTAGAATTTTTTATTTTAGAGCCAGCACTAAAATTAATAGAGTCTAATGAGTACAATTCATCTGAATAATTTAATGATCCAATATTTTTACATTATATATACACATGTATATACATATACATAAAATAAGTTCTTGAAAATAAGACCAACTAATTGAGATAATAAAATATTTCTAATTACTTAACAATTACTCCATAAAATTATACCTTTGATAAGAGACATAACATTTAATATCCTTAATATAGCCTTAGTTCAACCCCTTTCAATGAATTTTTAGAACACTTTAATCAAAATGTAATAAAGTAATGCTTACGATTGAAAATTTCTAAATAGTGACAGTAATTGATCTAAGTTTGATAAGTTCCATTCCAAAAAATTAGTCTGTATAATAAATATCGTAAGCAAATAACTAAGATTTTATATGAATTTAATATGAATTTTTTTTTTTTTAAATATGTATGTATGGCATATTAACCAATATAAATATTAATAAATATATAAATGTTACACTGCTATACTTTTAGCATGAAGGTACTTATTTCCCTGAAAAATTAAAAGCATTCGTTTTCTACTGTTTCTAAAAATCCCAGCTGTAAAATGTCATATCTTAAACTATATCCATATTTTCCAAAAAAAAAAAACAAGTTCTTGTCTCGTATACAGCAATCATGAAGAAGGGGTGTATAGTTTATTTTCTCACAAAATATATCCAAATTGAATTCAACGCTTCGACAATTCTCGCTCTAAGTAATAGTACCAAACGTACCGGCCCGAAAGAACTCGTTATAGATAAAATCGTCAATTTCCACAGGCTGGTATGTGTATTAGTCAATGGCCCCATGAAGAAACAACCATTGACTCAAAGTCAACGAATACGGGAGAACAACGCTACCAACGTATCATGTATGCTATGCAATGGATGTGTACCTGCCTTAGTATGTATTATCAATTGAAGTTTATACATATGTTTCAATGCATCCAGTACGAGACATATATTAAAACTGTTTCGTAGTGCAAACATATATTGATAACAAAATATATATCTTTCACTATAGCCATTCAATCACCTAACAGGGTGCTATAATTGATTTTTATGAAAGGTTTTGGAAATGTTGTTTTAGTCATAGAGACAAAATTGACACTTACCCATGTTCAGTTCCGCATATTGAAATTTTACATTTTCAACACAATTAGTATATTTAGAAAAGAGAATTTTAAAATCAGAAGGAATTAAAAAAAGAGGAATTACTCACCCCTCTTTTGTGTGTATTTTGTGTGACTAATTCCCGTGAACGCCTGACCGTAGAATTTTGCTTCTTCTATAGACGCAACTTTCAAAGAAACTCTTGTACTATTAAAATAGGAATATGTTTTCCACCACAAATGGAAATTACCGCTTTATCTACACTTCCTAACTAATCAGTTACATCTACTGAATTTTTTTGTTTTCTCCAAAGATAATAAATTACAATACAATACAATATTAGGCATGGGAAATTAATTTGTTTTGCATATTATTTTTAGATTTCAGTGCATTCTATTTTTATTTTACTTCATTCATTTTCTTACATCCTAGACAAAAATACTTAAAACTACCTTACCAGTACAATTTGCTCATCTTAATTCTAACCTACTGACTCTTCACGAGTACTCTAAGCTAATCCAGGAAATTTTCGGCTTCTTGTATTCTTTTAAAATTTAGTACTTAAACCTATATACGAATACATACAATTTTTAATTTAGTCCAAGAAAATTCAAAAAAAAAAAACTTGGACTTGTGTACAGTTCTTTGTTCTTAATCTAACTTAAATAACTATATTGCCTTACTGCACTAGCTAAACCTAGACTTCTTCATGTTATATAAATGTATATGAGTTCTGAAAGTAATTCTCATGAGTAGATACCATTGTTTTTACCCGGTATCGGAATTTGATAAGCATTTCGTATATTATAATTTAGTAGGGAAGGCACTTTTAAACTGTCATAAAATGCGAGATGAGTGTTAAGTCCATACCATAAATAATAGTCTCTACCAACATCTATTGTTTAATTAACAATAAATTATTTAAAACATATTAATAATTGTATATTAACTTCATTGTCATTTTACAGGAATCCGGAAGAATCATGTAAATTTGCGGGAAGCTTCCCAAATGGTTACGAAACAAAATGCAAGCAAAGCTTTATATATCGACAGTTAGTCGCATTCACAAAGAGCGGCGAACTTATAAAAGATGTTTTCAAATTCCCATCATGTTGTAAATGTGTTGTTAAACATGTGTAAGTGTAAATAAAGTTATATTGGTGATTTGCGTTATTTTTTTTAATTTATTAATTAAATAATGCATTTTTCAAACCATGTGAAAGTTCTAACGTTTCCTTCGTTAAGTTGTTTTATTTTGGAAATTTCACCCACGTAACAATTTTTAATTTCACATTAAACAAAAAGTATACTGAAACATAAACAGACCAGCTATATTCATGTGGAAAGTGTGCAAAATAACAAAATAGCGTTTTGGGATCTTGTATTAGCTGTAACTCAAAACTAAATGATTTAATTACAATGATTTCTATTGAACACATTTAAATAATATATTAAGATGATGATTTAAATAGATATTAAAATGATGCTCAGCTTGCCCATTCAAGAAATAGGATAAACGATTTGAAATATAAGTTGATTTAAGGCCTCCCCTGTCCCTCTGAAATATATTAAGACATTTGACATTTCAACTACGAAGAGCTACTAAATTAAATATTAAGCATGAATTGATGGTATGCTAACAGTCAGTTGAGAAAGATTGCCTGTCTGAAGAATTATACAGCAAGTATACAAATAAAATGTAATACGTCGTAGAAAATATTTTGGACTTCGTAACTCATACTTCCTGGTATAGTACGTCCTTGAAATCAATTTTAGTTTTAAATTAAGTCTAAGTATTGTAAATTGTCAGTAAACATAAAAAAATTGTCTTTTTGTCTTTTTTTTTAATTATTCCTAATACGAGTTTAACATTTTTCTATCATTCTTATGCGAGAGGTACATTTCTATTTGAATGAGTTGATTAAAGCAGCTGCCTGATACTATGCAAATGATACCCTTTTCAGCAGGTTAAGGCATGGAGATTACGCTTTCAGATGTGAAGACAATATATCTTCACAGCAAATAACAAAAAATGCATCTATGATAACATTGTATTGTATTTGGAAATTTTATCGGATAGATATATTCATTCTTTTCACAAGCATTCTCAGTTATTTGGAATACAGTACTAACAGTAAAATAGTTTAGTAACAAACAAATCCCTAAAATAAATAGATAAATCTTTCTTTCAATTTACTTGACTGGAAAAACCTTATACTCGTAAACAACTTTGTTACTTCAATTTTCGATACAAGACCACTGATACTTTTATCTTTTTGGTGTCACATAACTGTGCGGGAGTAATGCAAGGTATTGCATCTAAGGACCTCATGTTCTAAGACATGAAATTAAAGTCTCTGTTGCAAGCAGACAAAGCGATAGAGTCGCTAAAGATTAGGTTCTCAACAAATTGATTTTTTTAATGCATTTTTATTTGTATTAAATCATTTTCTTACATGCTAGACAAAAATACTTAAATCTAGCTTACCACCATAATCTTCTGATCTTAATTCTAACTGACTGACTCTTCACGACTACTCTAAGCTAATATAGTGTTTTTTTTCTTTTTTTTTCTATGCC
Organism: Eristalinus aeneus; assembly: GCA_955652365.1. Lineage (NCBI taxonomy): Eukaryota > Metazoa > Arthropoda > Insecta > Diptera > Syrphidae > Eristalinus > Eristalinus aeneus. Next base: position 60,822,989 of record OY019130.1, on the reverse strand, counting down.
TTTCGGCTTCTTGTATTTTTTAATTCATTGTTTAAATCTATATACATTTTTTCTCAACTTCCTCCAAGAAAATAGTTAAAACTTGGATGTCTGATTATTGTTGTTCTTAAACTAACTTACATAACTTACTTACATAATTACAGTAACTAAAACTAAACTTAAACTTAACAAGCAATAAACCTAAAACTTAACTCTACTTAACCATATGTATCAAGCTTAACTATGCCCGTAAAGCTATACGGACGCGTCCACTAGGACATATGTGCTACTTATATGCTAAACATATACATCCAATACGCCGTGGTGGACCTTATTTTTGGTTTTAATTTTTAAGTTTTTTTTTGTAAAATGTCCTAAAACTACCTTATCCTATGTGAGTTGACCCTTTTGATTCAACTATCCTGTCATTTTCTTTAAGATCTTAGCGGCATCGAAAGCTGATTCTGGTATAACCACCAGTAAAAATGCCGTTCTTTTGCAGAGACTGCTCTGTCGCGGGCAGAAATCGCTCTGCTGAACCGTAGGAGGACCTCGTGACTGCGAGCGACGTCCGGCTCGTAATGGAGTTGCCTTTCTACTATTCGGCGTGCGACGTGGAAGATGATAGGGCAGCCTTCCTTATCTTGTATCAGGCCTTTCGCATCCCGGTAAAGGAAAGCTTCAGGCGGAATGAAGCCGTTAAGACGTACCCCCTCTCATGGTACATTTCATTTGGGTAGTATGCCCCAAAGATCAGACTGTTGGTTGAAGCCATGGCTCGAACAGTGTGACTCCGAATCAACTTAATAATAAAATTATCTATCTTTATAAGGTTTGCCTCGTTATACAGCACCTCGTTGGGGTAGAATTTCTTGTACTGAGATTCGGGTGTCCGATATAAACGAAGACAGCCTCGAAGGCATCGGCTCTCGAACACCCTCATCTTTTGCATCTGGCGAGGACTCACGTTGAACCACACAGGACAACCATATACAATGATTGGCCGGATAAGGGCCATGTAGCAGATAACCTTCACCTTTGGTGTCAAGTTGACTGCTGTAGAACAGCCCTCTTGCCATGGCGAAGGCATTTCTAGCCCTGGTCAGAGATGTCTCTATATGGTCACCACCATATAGATACTGGTCCAACCAGATGCCAAGATATCTGACTACCTTTTTCACGGTCAATGGTTGCCCCCTGGGTCAACTATGCCGAACTTACGCCAGTTCATTTTAGTGTCCCTTGAGGCTCTGGACAGTGGGGTTCTAAAAAGGATAGTTTCACACTTCTGGTAGTTGATTTTCAACTTCCAGTCGTCGCAAAATCGTTGAATTGCATCGAAATCACTCTGCAACAAACCGTTTATTTCTTCCACCTTCGGACCTGATCTGTACGCGATTAGATCATCGGCAAACCCTATTATGTTAGGCATAGAACCTATAAGATCGCTAGTGAATATAGTAAACATGATCGGCGAACCCACCGCCCCTTGTTGCAACCCATTTTTTATATCGAACACAGTTGTGGAAATTTCGTTGGCATTTTTCACAACGAACTTCCTACCTGTTACAATGTCATAGATCATGTATAGCAATGTTTTATGAATGCCGAGCCGGACTAACTTAAGGAAAAGACCTTCTTACCATACGGTGTCGAATGCTTTTTCCATGTCAATCAGGCGGGCTCCTGTGCATTGTGTTTTGTTTCTATTCCACTGAATGTCGGAAACCAATTTAGACGCGGCATGAATGGTGTCGTGCCCCGCCCTGAAACCAAATTGGTTCTCCGGTATTAATTGTTTTTCCTCAACCCATTCTTTTAGTGCTTTAATGACTATCTTTCTTATACACGGAAGAAGATCAATAGAACGGAGATTCGTCGGAATGGAGGTATCGCTGCCCCGTTTCGGAATGGGCTGTACCACAGCTGTTTCCCAATGCGCCGGGTAATATGCATTACTCAGCGTATTGTTGAACAAAGTTGTGTGTACGTTCACCGCCTCAGAGGGTAGATGACGCAGAACAATATTTGGTGTCCCATCTATTCCCACTGACTTCTTCTTCTTCAGTGAGTTGAGGATACCTTGGAGTTCGTCTTTAGAAAAAAGGATGGAGTTGTTTCCATTATCGGCGACGACATTATTTGCCGGAAGATCTTCACTGAACTTGATGAAACCAGGGTTCTCGGATCGCCATTGACTTATTTCATTGCGAAGACAGACATGGTTTAGCAAGGCTCTGTTTTCCAGGTTGTGATTCAGACTACGAGTCTCGTTGCTTTCACCTTCTTCTGAGGATCCTCAACTATGAAGTAGTCGTTGTCCAGCACTGCCCTATCAGGATCGATGCCAACTGAAGTCAGTAGGTTCGCGTTGTCTATTGTTCTGTCAAGTCGAACGCTCTGAATGTGGTTATGATCTTTCCTCCGAAAGATTTTATTTACATGCGGGAACATGCTTGGGTTGTTGGATCTTACAGCCTGAATCTTATTGCCCCAATGCAAGCTTACAGATAGACTGTAATTTTGTCGAATTAACTGTTGGAGTACTTTGATCTGTGACTTCAGACAGCGAATCTCCGCATTCTGTGGATCTGTAAATCTCCTGTACAAGAGTTTAAGCCTTGACAAGAGTCTACTTTTTTGCACGTGAAGTGCCTCGATGGTAGCATTCCGATAAATGTCGCCATCATCGGTATGTGCTACCTTCGGAATAGTTTTGTCCATTGTACGTTTAATAACATCGTCCATTTGTCTGAGGTACCCATCGACCTCTTCGTTTGTTAGGTTTCTGTTCGTAGGAGGATTGATCACACTCGAACTTATTTCTCTGGCTAAGGTTCTAGTGGTCGCCGTGGCCTAGTGGGCAGAGTGCGACGCTCACAGCTCAACACCAATTTTTCGAAATTTTCACGGGACCACCTCTTTCGAGCTGCTGACAACACTCAAAGAGTAATAACTGTCTAAGAAAGCTTTGGAACAGCGTTACCTCATTCACCGTGCTTGGCGTTCAAATCCCCGGCTACTATACAAAAATTTTCCTCCGAGTTTAAGCAGAGGCTGGTGAAAAGAGCCTCGAGCTCAAAGAGAAAGTTGGGGTTTCGAGGTTCTGATGCGTAGGCAGCGATCACAAATAACTTCTTTCCACCTTGGAGAGAGATGCGTGCGATCGCTGCTTCTAGCACACTAAATCTACGTACATTGTTGCTATATATGACCTTATGATAAATGTTATTTTTGATCAAAAGGGCAACCCCGCCACCTCTAGTGGATTGGGGTCAGTCTCTTCTAATTATATGGTAATTTTTGTACCTGAGATTGCGCTTCTGGTTAAGCTTAGTTTCGCTAGCCATCAGCACATCAGGGTTGTGAGTTTGCAATAAGTTAGGGAGCGATAGTTTTCGTTCGATCTTTATCAGCGAATTTACATTCAACGCTAGGATCTTAAGGGTTCTTACCTCGCCTGAGCCCATTATATCTGAACGCGCTTGTTTGCAGGCAGCTGAGAGAAGAGGAAATCTACTCTAGCCGTCTGCGTAAGGAAACTGGTCTGTTGTTCGACCATCTGTTTCTGCAAGGCAATCATCTGCGATTGCATCGATTGGATGGAAGACATTACATTACAACAGACATTACATTACATTACGGAATGCCTGACCATTGGAGCCGGGGCAACCTTTGGCACTGTCCGTTGTGCGGGTTCTCTGCCTGACACCATTTGGGCGTAGGAGATGGCTGGCGTAACTGTAGTAGCTACAGCACTGGCCACTGGCCTAGCTGCTACCTTTTTTACGTTCCTTATTTCCTTTATTCTCTGGCGGAGCACTTCGCACATTGAAGTACGTGGTCAGATTTGTTTAGTTTCTCCCACTTTATACTCAGACCGCCTACTAAACGGATTTTTCGTAGGCTGTCAATTTTGGTATTGTGGGATACCTGCACTAAGAAGAAAGGAAGTGCCTTCTTCTTCATTTTCGCTGCCGCAGTGGTGAAGGGCTTAACCCCTACAAACTGGACCTCGTCGCTCTCAACTTGGCGCAGCTTGTCGAGGATGACCTTCTGGTCAGCAGATGGTTTTATACCTTTGAGGAGCAAAGTCTGTGGCCTTTCTCCTTTGGGGGTGTAAGTATAGAAGTCAGCGTTCGATGCCGCTAACTTTTCTTTTAGGGTTCTAAACCCGTCCATTGTTAAGCAATGGACTGTATGACATCCGGGAGACTTATATTTTAGAAAGTACATATTTTTATAAAGGCCCAACTCACACAGTTTTTGCAGTTGTTCCGTCTCCACACCGAAGACATTGATGGGTGGACATCATACTCTCTGATTTTGCTGTCCCTCTTGCGGCTGCTTCTGTTGTTATTGTTACCTCGTCTTTTGTTTGATCTGCTGCTTGTGTTGTTTTTGCTGCTGTTGTTGGTTCGGGAGCTGCTGCCGGCCTATTTTTGTCGTCGTAGACCGTGTCTGTTGCATTTGTTGCAACCTTTGCGCTGCCTTCGAAGTTGAGGGACGCTCCTCTTCAGTTGGTGTCTGTTTGGCCTTTGCTTCTGCAGGATCTGATTTTGTTGCAGCTCCAGAAGTTCTCGCTTCTTCTTCTTCTTCTTGTGGCGCTACAGTCCGGGGTGGACCTGGGCCTCAACCAACATGCCTCTCCAGCCAGCACGATCTTCGCCCGCTGTCTCCAGTTGCGCACTCCAAGTTGGTTGAGGTCCTTTTCCACTTGTGTGCGCCACTTTAGTCTAGGTCGTCCTCTGTTGCGTTGTCCCAATGGCTCGGATTCAAAGACGTTTCGGGCCGGAGCAGTGGTGTCCATACGCTCTACATGGCCTAGCCATCTTAAGCGTTGAATCCGTAGACGCTTGACCAGGCGCATGTCGCTGTACAGCCTATAGAGTTCGTCATTAAATCTTCTCCTCCAGATGCCATCAACGCAAACAGCACCAAAAATCGCACGCAAAACTTTTCTCTCGAAAAGACTAAGAGCTTCCTCATCCGCCTTTGCTACCGTCCAAGATTCTGCGCCATATAGTAGGACGGGGATGATCAAGCTGTTATATAAAGCGAGCTTAGTCCTTCGAGAGAGGGCTTTATTACTCAATTGCCTCTTGAGCCCAAAGAAACAGCGATTGGCAAGAGTGATTTCGGTACTGATGTTGTTTGATTTCGGTACTGATGTTGTTGTCCCTGTTTACCGCGGAGCCGAGGTAGATGAAGTCCTTAACTACCTCGAAGTTTCTGCTGCCTAGTGTGACGCTCCGTCCGAGACGTCGATGTTGTGTGTCCTTTCTTGATGACAGCATGTACTTCGTTTTGCCCTCATTTACCACTAGACCCATTTTAGCCGCTTTCGCTTCAATGCCAGCAAACGCCTTATTGACGGCTTGCTGTGTCTTATTTTGATTCTTTTTCGGCAGCTTTTCTCTTCGAAGATTGCTCGTAGAGAAGTTTTATGTGTGCGTCGAGTTTCGCCCTGTCCTCATCTATCTTCTCCAGTTTCTTCTCCTCCTCTTTGATTTCCTCAGCCTCGTCATCGGCATCTGAGGTGGCTAGTACTTGGAAGGAGAATATCGGCATTCGTTGCCCTCCGATTTACATTGGAGGGCTTCTAATGCCATGACTGCGGCTGTGGTAGTCGCTTTTGTTGTTGCTGCTGCAGGTTTGCTGGGCTTTGTTTTTGGCTTCCTCGCAGTCGCTGCTTCTTCATCAGTCGTCGCTGTTATTTTTGTTTTTCGCTTGACTAGGCTTGGCTGCGGTTGCCTCCTCCTTCTTCTCTTTACCGCTTCCGTACTTGAACGGCTGGTTGGACTCGCCACGCGAACACTACCATCGCTCGTTTGGTGGCCTGATGCCTCAGCCACCGGTGTTCGGAAATCACCCGATTTGCTGAGCTCAGGCCGCTCATCACTTTCCATGGTTGCCTTGCCCACTCACACTTAATGTTTATTATTTTCACAAATGAAAAAAAAAAATGATAATTTTTTCGTGAATCGAAGAACCCGGAATTTCCGAGTCATCACTACTGTCGTTTAACACTCGGCTACTGCTCCGCTTATGTTGAAATGTTTTTTTTCTCACACAAGTAACGCACTGCTATGAAGCCGAAACACGTCTGTATCGCTTGGAAGTCTGTGAGCGACTGGATTGGATTGATTTACGTCAGATTGTGACTAACGAACCGGAAAACTGGAGGATTGGCCATACATAAATAAATTAAAAAAATTTGGACGTTTGAAGCGGAACCACAAATAAATCTGTACCTTTGCTTTATCCTGACGGAATTCCTTAAGTTACAAAAATTTGCGCATGCTTTATAAAGAAAAAAAATGTAGCGAATTGGACCCGGTATTCAATTCCCTAGGTTCAGATCTTCGGAAATCGCCGCCAGCACAAGCCGATTAAAAGTTAAAAACTTTTTTCTTGCAAGACTTATGGGATTTGATGGATTTTGGGACACATTTAAATTAGTTTCTGCTAAAACTTGTGAGTGCAGTATATATGTGCATATGTATTTAAATTTTTATTAATTAGTAAGAAGTGAAAAAAGTAAGTAAACATGTATTTATTACAAATAGCTCAACTTATTCGAGTACCTTAATTATTTCAGTGAAAAACTCTGCAATATTTCGCTGTTTTAAGTTCCGCTTTTCAGCAAAAACTTTTTCTAGTCTTCTCCTTCTTCTTATAAGCCACGAAACTCTTATGTCGTTTTTTTCTTCACCAAATAAAGTAAATCGTTTTAAGACCAAAATAGCAATTTGAGCCTCTGTATGCATTGGAACTTCTTCAGGCATCAGACTCGTCCTAATCCGATATATACATATTTATTACTAAAGCTGATAATGACGGTACATTTTCATTAATCTCTTGATCTGTATTCTTACCCTTTCCGAAAAACATTTTTTAAACAATCATTGCAGTTACTTTGACAAGCACTTACTGCTTCACCACAAATTTTGCCGACCACAATGTTATGCCGGAGTCGAAATTGATAGATTCAACTTTCAAAACATTTAAATTGTTCCAAATTGATTAGCTTTTTCTGCATATTGTAATTGCTGAAAGGGATATATTTACTTGGCTGCGATTTAAACCATATCCAAAGTGAATTATAAATACCTTCATACTCCGATTTACGATTTCTTTTTCACTTTAAATTTCCTTTACTCAAAAAGAACGCCAAAAACTCTATAGCAACCTTTTAAGAGTGTAGCGTTATTGTCCGAAGGGGGACCAGGGCCTAGCATGCTCATCAACTACTCGTGTTGTGCGGGACTGTTCTCTCACGATTAGAAGGGACCTACAGTTTTTTGCTGACTCCGAACGGCGAAATTTGAGAACCTTTCTTAGACATTTATTTCTCTTTGAGTGTTGTCAGCAGCTCGAAAGAGGTGATGCCGTGAAAAATTTTAAAATTAGTGTTGACGGCGTTTGAGCGTCGCACTCTCCCCATTACGCCACGGCGACCACCAGCACAAGTATTGCACTTCCTTTTTTCAGCAAAAATTAAATAGTATTGTAAATCTTTTGGTTTCAGCTGCATATTTGACTTGTTATGTAGGTGAAATACACAAATATTCAATCATTAAATTTTGATTGATAAATTTTGTTTAAGTTTTCGAACGTTCTATAGATACTTAGTTCATTATGGCCTAATCATCTCTTAGACGCACATTGACTATTGAAGAAAAATCAGCAATAATCTGGCGGCTGTAGAATGGTTAATCTAATGCCGATTTAAGCAAAGAATTCAACATTTCACATTCCTCTCTATCTACGATTTGGAAAAATCGAGAAAAAATGCAACAAGTTTTGAGTCAAATTCTTTAAAGTCAAAAATACCCCGGTATTGATAATTAACTTTAGATGTGGTTTAATTCGTAGCGAAGTAAAAATATCCCTTTGAGTATTCGCATTATGAAAGAAAAAGCTAATCAATTTGGAACGACTGCGGCATAAAATTTGTGGTGAAGCAGAAAGTGTTTGTCAAAGTGATTGCAGTGAATGATCAAAAAATGTTTTCCCGGTATTACGAGAAGGCTATTATAATTCTGAGATTTATAATGCAGATGAAACATTATTGTTGTTTAAGCTAACACCTGAAAGAACATTAAAGATAAAGGGCGAAAGTGTGTGGGTGGTTCGTTTTCAAAAGAAAGGATTACAGTTTTAGTTGCTTATTACCGGTAAGTCAAAGAATTCTGGATGCTTTAAGAATATAAAATAGGTACCGGTTGGTTATGAAGCTAACAAAAAGGCCTGGATGACTTTTGAAGTTTTTGAGAAGACTTTAAGAAAGTGGAACTCTGAGTTAAAGCGCGAGAATAAAAAAAATCCTTTGTTTGTTGATAACTGTCCTACTTATCCACATATTAACAATTTGACAAACATTAAATTAACATTTTTACAACTGAACACTACATCTGTTATTCTACGTATCGACCAACGAATGCCTGATGCTGAATTATCGAAAAATGTTAAAAATAATAAATCATTAAGAGAACATTTCAGAATTCTGTGTAAGCCTATTAGAAGCAATAGAAATGATAACAACAGCTTGCGAAAGATTACAACCAGAGACTATAAGGAAATGTCGCACATGCAGGCTTCTGTAAACTATTGCATTTGCCTGAGGTTCAAGAGGATACCGATGATGGTCTGGATAGCCTGCCTATTGCATAACTCGCCAAAAATTGGTCGAATGAGGAAAACTACCGCAACTGGGAGACTTACATTGATAATCACGTTCTAACTACTAATGACCCTACAAATCAATAGATTATTGAAAATGTAGCATCATCAATAAATATGCATGAAGTTGTATGTGATGAGGATGAGCCTGATCCGGAACTGCCTGAAGGAGTTCCAACGGTTACAGATGCTCTAGGTGCTATTTCGGTCTTAAAACGATTTGCTCTATTTGGTGAAGAAAACTCGACATGAAAGTTTCGTGGCTTATAAGAAACGACTAGAAAACGTTTTCGGTGAAAAACATAAAAAAACTTAAAACGGCGGGAAATTACAGACTATTTCACTGAAATAATTAGGTTATTATATTGAAAAACAAACATTTGGAATAATGTACTGAAAGTACGTTAGTTCAGTAGCAGACAAATTGAATTAAATTGCGCAGACGGCAATTCAATGAACCAGCGACATTGAGAGAGGTGCAGCTGACGCTACACGGTGTTAATAAATTTAATGAAATATTCCAGCAAATATACTTTTAGAAAAGTATTCATAGGAAAAGGAAATATAAAACCAAGATATATGTAGGACAAGAACTGTTTGATTCTGTTTCGATAAAAATATGGCATTAAGAGTTAACGCTTTTAAAACAAAAATGTAAGCCAGCTAAAAAAATAAATTGAAGAGGTTTTTCCTTAACAGTTTTACAATAAAAAGGTTTGTATTATAGCAGAAGATTTACATTATTTTCTTAACTCTACATTACTTTTGACAATGATTTATAATATTTACAGAAAGAAAAAGACGAGGCAATAATTTTTCTTAATAGTAAAATGGGGAATATTATTTACAAAAACCAATCAACGACAAAATTAGATATTCAAAGTTAGATCGTGTGTTTTTATGACGTCTATAATAACATGAATCAAAATAGCTCACTTTGCTTTAATGGACAGGCAAATACAATGTTGTCTTCAAAAGTTATGAGTATATTGCTCCGTATAGTTCTCATGACACGAATGGGTAGTCGAACTGATTTACTAAGCCCTTGTCATATATCTTGTTGGTCAGTGTCTTTATATGTAGTGCAGTGCATTGTAATTATTGTATATTCCACCCATGGAATTATGTAGACAGTTCCTTGACGTGAGTTTGTTCTACAAAAACACCAGTAGCAATTAGAGTGATAACTATAATATTCACGCAAAAAAATCAGTCTATTGTTACTAGCTAACCGTTGACGGGCTTTGAATCTGGTCAGTCGTTCGAACTCTGCTGTGAAAGTACAAAAAGGACTTCTCCTTAAGGTTTTTGTTTTTTTTTTGTTTTGACATCACATGTGGAAAGTTAAAGAAAAATCGATGGAAGCAATCGATTAAGCTAACAAAAATTGATAATTTTGATATGACAATGAACACGAAGTGTTTTTGTATTTGTCATTGAGTAAAATACACATATTCATTCATATTCAGAAACATGATCGATTTTTTGATTAAACCGTCATTTGGGGAAAGCAGTCAAACACAACATTAATATGAGGGAGTACGCTTGGTATTACACGAATGGACTCACAAACAAAATTGTGTTAAATTCCAATAGGTTGATCATTATAAATAAAGTAGTACAAGAATTTTGAGTTCATTCAGATAATATATTTTTTGGATAGAAGTCAGTAATATTGAAGTTTAAATTTTCTCTACTAACGCGAGTTAACATCTCTTTCTGCTAGTGGTTATTGATTGATTGTGTAAAAAGGAGTTTGTCTAAGTTACAGTGATACCATGGATACAGGAAATTCTATTTGGACATCTCATGGATTACATCGCGCTCAAAGTTCAAATAATCCAGGTACGCCAGAGAACACATTTCTTTTTAAAATGTAATAAAACCAAATGGAAAAAATAAAAGGTATTACTGGGCCCGTCAATTGCACAAATTCTTACAATTTTTAAAAGCATTCAGTGAAAAAATAATTCAAATAATTAAGTGTGATGAAGCCAACTGAAGAATGAATTTTTGCTACAAAAGAGGAAAAATATCTTCTCGAGTTTCTACAATAGTGCCACCTAACATCCGTTAATATCACAGTATTGCATTTTGTTCAATTTTTAAATAAAATTGTTCATACGTAAAACAAATTGTGTAAAATTTGGAAGTCGCTATTATCGGAATATGCATTTATTGACATTTTAAGTATATTTAATATCGCAGTTATAAATACCCATTTTTAATTTCGTTGCAAATCTCTGTGGTATTCCGCTTATTAAATTAATTTTAATGCATTAATGGTGTTCTCACTCTGTTTGAATAAAAAGTGATCATTGTTGCTCATGTATGTGGGTGAATATAATTTGTGGGGTAAGGATAAAAAAGTTTTATTCAATTAAACAGTTGAGCAAAGCTATTTGTAAGTGTGAGTGCATATTAAAGATAAGTCAGTTAAGGTAAGATAAGCAAAATTGATACAGCCCAATTAATCCACGATTGAGACCAACACTATGCCACAAGACTGAGTTATTGTGTTTCACTGCATTTTTTTCTTTATCTAAAATTATCCATTGACAGAAAACGTTTGACCTCGTTAATAGACTAGAGTTCTGCCTGCGAAATACCGCAATGGATAGTCAATCGAAGTACCAACAATATACTAGCTAAGATGGCGGAAACTCCTAAGCCACTTTCTTCCCGTTAGGAACCCATCGGTGTACATTTCTAAATTTAGACCTTAGCAAAGGTCTTACAACCCTGTAAATATAAAACAAATAATCTTCTCATTTAAAGCAATAAACTCTCTAATTAATTTATGTACATTTTGTATACTTTGTCCACAAATGTGGGAACAAACGGAGTTTATTCCCAATCCATAACTGAAAATTTGTTTTTTTTAAATTATATTTCAATAAAACATACCATTAGCTTTCACATATTGCAAAAAATAATTCATTAGTATTATCTATTCAAAAATTATATTAAAATCAAAACCAAATGTAGCAAAATTGAGTTCATAAAAGTTTGCGTACAGCTGGTAAATCTTTCATTCAATTAATCATTAAGTAACTGTTATTAACTGACAGAGCAAATAAGCTTTGTTTTTCCGTTTACCAGCAGTAAAAGTTATAAAATTAAGTGGCATTTAATTTTAATTATGCGAAGAAAGATATTGTTATGACATAACAAAACGTTAGGAGTATAAGTGAGCGGCAAAGGATAATTAAGTTGTAAGTGGAAGAGCGAACGTCCTTTAGTGAAATTTGAAAGCTTATCTCAAGAACTAAGTCTACGATTGGAAGACCAACAAACAGTTTCAGGTACGATGGACTGGTCGACACAAAAAAAAAAAAAAAATTGGGAGACTATCTAAGCTCTCTGCAAGAGACAAACGATCAATAAAGCAAGTAATAGACAAAGGACCCTTAATAAAGGCAAAAAAAGCAGTGAAGTACAGGTGTTAAACAATACACATGTGCATCCTGAAACAGTAAGGAGCACCGTAGTTGAAATGGGATTCAGATCATGTGTCCCCAGGAGAAAGCTCTTGATCAGTAAAATCAAAAAAAAAGAAGGCTCTCGTTTGCAAAGGAGTATGTAGTCAAGCCTGTAAAATTCTGGCGCTACGTGATTTTTTCAAGTTGTCTAAATTTAACGTTGATGGATCTGACGGCCATTGGAGTGTGTGGCAAAAACCCAATGATGCCTATAATCCAAGAAACGGTGAAAACCGTGAAACACGGCGGTGGATGTGTTATGTTGTATGGGTTCATCAGGCTTGGACAACCTAGAAGTGGTTGGAGGTATAATGAACTAGTTTTCGTACATTGATATCTTGAAACGAAATTTAAGATCAAGTGCTGAAAATGGGATATCGACGGAATATTACTTCCAGCAATATAATATATACACATCCCACCTTCTAAATATCCCGCCACAAAGCCTAGACATCAAACCTATAGAGCATGTGTGGGATACTTTAGAATGAAGGATCCGCATTCACGCTATCAATAGTAGAGATCAGTTGAATAACATGAGCACATCATTTTGAAAACCAAATTTCCAATTATGGATTGGAAATTAACTCCGTTTGTTCCCACAATCCTTTGCCATACTCAGACTTTTGTGGGCCACTGTAAATATTTTTGAAGTAAATAGGCAGGCGGCTATTTGAAACTTATTCCTCCACATACCCGGTTATATTGAAGATCGTGTAGAACACACAATGCATTAACGAAAAAACAACATTTAGAGTGAAGTTGACATCGCATAGATTAAGAAGAGCAATGATTTACTTATTCCCAGTGGTATCAGCTTTAGGGACAGAAGTGTACGGTATCATGCCTTGCTCTAAATCTGGACTGGCTATTCGGTATTACATTTGTTTGTCCTTAGTTCAATATATCCACTATCTCAAAATAATCTTTGTCCCTTCTAAGGATGGATTGTTCATGGCTCATTGTATTGCATCTTGGACAACGACATTACATACTGGTAATTTAATCATGTTATCTTTTGAAAATGTTTGAAAAAACTGATAATGCATAATTGCGCATTGAGTAGAGTGGGGTGTTCCCTTCATTTAGATAATGGTGAGATAGCGATTTCTTGACTAAAATAAAATAAAGCTGCAATATTATCTTGGTCGCTGTGTGTTGAATGCTGAAATTATTCCTCAATAACCTAAAGGGTTCTTAAGGTTTCAGGGCGGACATTTTATTTCAATCCTTCTTTAAATTCTGGGAAAGACTTAAGAAGTATAAATCTATTGTTTGATATCAAGGCCACGTCCTATACAATGTCATGTCATGTTTTGACATTCCTGTCAGACTTGTTAATTTACTAACTCGCTGAGATTTTTGTAGTGGAAGAATCTAATTCCCCGTCGGCTACTTTGGTCATTAAGGAGCAAATAAATCCAGATTATGTAATTTGTGTTATCCCGATGTTTCTTCAGGGGAAGTCCCGTCATCTTCGGTTAATCTTTGTTTATTGAGACAATAGAAATAAAACAGCATTGGTATATGTTATTAAAAATGGGTTCGATTAACTTACAATTAAGTAATATTGTTTGTTTTTGATTAATCGTGTTGATCTGATGCTGCATGCACTTAGTTAAGCGTCTTAAGACCCAACGCTTGAGATAGTTACATATAACAATGACTTTTCAGCTACAGCCAGAAGAGTTGAGACCGAGCCAACTTTGTCTAAGCAACTTTGGGCAGCTGTGGAATGATCAAGCAACCGAGAGAGGCTTATTTGTTAAGGCCCACATATATATTGTAGCAAACCGTTCCTGTGAGAATGAATCGAAACCGTCAGGAATGTTGTACTCTTGTTTTATTTAATGTTTGTTAACATATTAAATATAAAATAAATATTAATACACTTCATTCTATATTTAATAAACAAGAATTATTATCAAATATATAAGCCGTGATCTTTAATAGTGTCTCCTCTACCATTTTTTTGACATTTACTGTATTGTGATAAGGAAATATAGTAATAATATTTACATCTTTGTGATTGTCTGTAAAGGTCATGAGAACTACAGCAAATAATTCATTATAATACATATTCAAACAGAAGCCATATCTTGAGTTCTTGTTGAAGGCAAACCAAAAATGATATTGATTTCCTTTGACTCGAAGGTGATTGACATGCAATTAGAATATGACATGTTTTAAAACCAGATTATTCGTATTATCACCTTTAATAAAACTAGATTTTTGTTTAAAGTGTTTTGCTGTATGAAAATATAAAATATTTAACTTCCATAAATATTGATATTACTGATACTGATATTTTACGGGGACAGTTTTAATTATTTTTCAAATAAATATTTATAAATCCTTAAAATCAAAACGTTTACTTATTTATTTTTCAGATGTGATCACCGTTCAGCCTTCTGCGACAAGTTCATTTAAAGGAAACTTTACAATATATCCAAATCTCCATTCGAATTTCATTGGTGTTCAATCAAAGTAAGGAAGGAAGAACAGTTATTTGTAGGTCTTATAGCTTTAAGTCATTTAATTAGAATTCGGGGTTTTGAATGGGCTGAGGGTAGAAGACTCTGTTCTCCAGAGTCCTGCAATACATCCTGTATTATACAGTTTTATTTCTTGAGCGTAAAATAGCAATGATCAGCAAGACTTGACTTTTACAATGTGTTTGCCCTCCATTGTGACGTTGTGTCCGAGACGCGCTATTGTGCGTCCATCCTTGTATTGTCCTCCAGACCCATATCTGCCACTTACGTTTGTAAATTTGCTGTACACATGACGGCCATTTTGGTATGTAGCAGAATGATTTCTCGGAATAAAGTGATCTCAGCTTTTATTTGTAAGTTTCAGATATAGATTTTTATTAAAAATTGATATTATATAAATTTTTTACCTGCCTTTTCGAAAACCATGTTATAAAGAAATCATTAAACAGCTAAGAGTAAACAAAATAAATATTTAAGTTCCTTAACTTCAATCCAAGAAGTTTTCTACGTTTTCTATAAAAGTTAGTTTCACATACATATGCACAAAATATTACCAAAATAATTCCAGACTTGACACAAAACTTATCATTTCAATTTCATCAAGAGCAAGGACTCGATATCTTCATAAATTTTATTATTGCTTTTGATCCTTAAACTAGCTCATGTAAAATATATTTTTAATGTATATACAGTTCATATCGTTGTCACTTTGTTCTGTAATTTTGTTCCTATAAATTTCAGCTTATGCCAGTTATTATAATAATTTGATTCTTTATTTTTATTAAAGTTCGAGTGGTTGTTCCCTTCATTAATTGATTTCTAATTTGACAATTCTTGCATGGTTATAATACTGTCATTTAGATTTCGAAGAAAATACTACCACAAGGTCCTGCCGGTCTTACTTATCTTGATAATATTAATCTTAGCTATTATTGTGATAGTATTAGCTATAAAAAGTAAGTACAATCTAAAAAATAAATCAAAAAAAAAAAGTTTTAATTAATTTTATTTTCTAAGCTTCGAAAGTGGATCAAATATGTACGACTAAGGAATGTATTCAAAGCAGTGCAAACCTTCTGTTTGGTATGGATGAATCTATTGATCCTTGTGAAGATTTCTATCAATTCACGTGCGGAAAATGGGACTTAGCACACCCCCGGCCTGATACGCTTCCACTCAATGATTGGTTTCGCGAAGTCCAAGACAAAACTTTAAGAATTATTCGAAATTTTCTGAAAACTGATGTTAATGAAACTGAACCAGAAGCCGTAGCAAAAGCAAAAATAATGTTTCAGGCGTGTATGGACGTAAAAACAATGGATGAATTAAGTTTGAAACCAGTAATGAAGTATTTACGCAAATTTGATTTGCCAAATATACCCCCAGCTCTTAACATATCTGTACCCTATAATGGAACAATAAACAGTCCACCCTTTAATTGGATAGTTACTCTAGTAAAAATTAAGAAATATACCGGACTGGATGTGATAATAGGTTTTAACATATATCCAGACCCCGTAAATGGATCTGTAAATCGGATTGCAGTCGGAATACCTGAAACTGATTCCGTGCTGCCTTTGTAAGTAATTTTGATTGCGTTTATTTTTAATAAAATGAAACTTTTCAGTTACGATGATCACATTCGTTTCCGAAAAGCTAAGAAGAAGCTTTTTCTATCACTTGATGAAAATGAAATAAATGAGAATTCAAATGAGAATGGAAGCAGTGAGACAACTAAAGACAAGGTTTCTCTTGCTGCCTATGTGTCATACATTCGTAAAGTTGTTGCTGTTATTGTAACATATGTTATACCAGATTTGAAACTTGAAGATTTTATTAAAAGCGCTGAACTACTCACACTCGACGCAATTGCTATGACAAAAGATCTTTATAAAGTAAGTAATATGTTAGTTTTTACCACTGGTTTTGCACTTATTAGCTGTACACTCCAAAATATTTTATACCAAATGTTTCAATTTCTGTTTGCTGTCAATCTAAAAAACCCATAAACAGAGTCTGCATAAATAATTTTAGAATGTTATTTGCCAGTTATAGTTTTGAACAAATACAAAAATATCACACGACACATAGTTATAGCAAAACAAGGGAAGCAATAATTATTATTAAGACACATTTAATTTGTTCTCCCAAATGATTTACAGTCATTAATTACACACATAATATGTTTTTTCGTTAAGTGATTGTTATTGAATTTAATTTTGTTTTGTGTACTTATGTTGTGGAAACTAGGTGATGGAAATTTAATTACTAGGGGCACCAGTGGACTAAGTTTTCTGCTCTCAGTCCTGATATAAGTCCCCACAACAATCATAGAACGAAAAACAGCCATCAGGGATTTAACATTGTGAAGTGAAGTTATTAATATTGTACCAATTTGTAATAATTTTCCACATAATGGTGGTTTTAAATCCAATTCTCTTAAACACACACTTTAAAATACATTTTCATTTCAATTTTAAATTGTAGTTCTAAGGTTTCGGATAAATGATAGAATTCTATGATTGATACAATACATAAAACGTTGAAAAACTCTATTTTTTTTAGGAATATTCAAGATTCATGTGCCAGAATTTTAAGACAGTTATACAAAAACGTATCAATTTGTTTAACTGGAACCAGTAAAATTTTATATAAGTAGTGAAACATTCAAAAACAATATCCTTCGACATCTAGTTATTTCATTAAATGCGTTGAATTTAGAAAATATTCCTCTTAGAAATGGCCGCCTTGGCATAGTGGGAAGATTGCGACACTCACACGCCGAAGGTCCAAGTTGGATTCACGGCTGAACACCCAACACTCAAAGAGCAATAACTATGACATAACTGTATCGCGCACAACACGAGTAGTTGATGAGCAAGGTAAGTCCTGGCTCCCCTGTGGACTGTCGCTCCATCCAATTATTATTATTATTATTCTTAGGCATGAATAATCTTATACAGAAATGAATTTGTAATGAATCAAATTGGCCAGTTGTAAATTTTTACAAATTATAGCACCTACTATAAACGAAATTTGCCTATTCATATATGTATGTACTTGTATGTTAGTTCATACGCTATTAAGTTCGATTATCAATTTCTTTCGAATGACTGGCTGAAAAGTTCTGTTATATTTCTAGATTTTGATTTTATTAAAACTATAAAGAGTGCATTTTTTTATTAATTTGAGCGAACGAGGTGTATTTTATATTATTACCATGTACTTATAAGGATTGTTATGAATAACGTGGAATTGTACAATGATATTCATATAAAGTTGAAGCAGACCTCACTTAATCCCAAATCTTACCTAAGCTATACGAACCTTAACGTCGTAACGTTAAATTGGGTGACTAAGATCGTTTATGACCCAATTAAAGCGGTTGAGACCGTTTAACAGCTTCAGTTCATTCTTCAATGGCTATATGGTACTGTGTGTAATTTCTATCCTTTTCTCATCCATGTATAAGATTGTATATTTTGTTTTTAATTTTCATTTTCCCAACAAGACAAATGTAAGATATGTTGAAAGTAGTTTGCATCTGGTTTTCATTAAAGTCATATCCAACATGTGTTTCTTAGTTTGTATGAGTGATTCTGGAAACAAAATTCAAGAAATGAGTGAACAATAAATATAACTTTCCATACTTCAATTTAATTTAAAAATACAAATGCCTTGACTGCAACTTTCATATTCACCAAATTTCTCCGAATTCAGTATTGGCAACTAAGTCCTGCTTAATGGAATGCAAATAATTGCGTTCTGCTTTTACTTGCTAAACTTCCAAATAAGCGTTAAATTGCTTACATGCATTTCTCGGTATTTAGTTTTCAAAAAGCTTTCTAAAGGGATATACAGTGTTGTGTGGTATTTGACACATTTGCACCAATAAAAACGGGCACATTTAAAAGACATACAAATTATCTCTAGATTTTATATGCTTGAAAGAAATTTTATATTGAGTAAAATATATGCCTTGTTATTGCAGATGCAAGAAGAGGCTGAGAACTCCACAAAACCGTCCAGCAATCCACTTGACGATATTGTATATTTGACAATACCAAAACTGCAAAAACTGACCGACAAGTTCATTCTCCCGAAGTCACTGCCCATATGGGAAAACTATCTCCAGCTTCTCATGACTGCAAATGCAACATTAAATACATCCGAAGAAATAATCTTTACTAGCAAGACTGATATCTTATATTTACAACTGTTAACCGAATATTTAGCTGATATTCCAAAGTATCGACTGCAGTTCTACATTTGGCTGAGTATTGTTCAGGAACTTGTTATCCACACGACATCTACATTAAAGATTTTGAACGATGAATACAAAAAAGCACTTATGCAAACAGAGGGAAACCCGTCACGGTCTTTATATTGCACAAGTGGCATCAATGGGTTAATGGGAATGGCTGTCAGCTTTGTTTTGGCTGATAAGGATTTTGTCACATATACCCTACCAAAAGTTGATGACATGCTTTATCATATTAGAGAGGCATTCAACGACTTGGTTAAATCGACTTCATGGATGGATGCTAAAACCAAGCAGGCGACGCTACAGAAATCAGCTGCGATGAAAAGCTTAATCGGTTTTCCGGAATGGCTTCATAACAGGACTATACTAGATGGTTATTACGCTGAAGTCAATGTGAGCAAAGACACACACTTGCAAAATATGATTAATATTCTAACGTGGCAAATGTCAATCAAAATTCGTGAATTTTGGGAGGAAAATGTTTTTGGTTGGGCCACAACCCCATCCGATGTAAATGCATTTCATACTTTTCAGGCAAATACGATAAGTAAGTACTAAGCCCATAAGAAAAAAATACTTTTTACTTTCTTTTTGTGTATGACTTATTTTTTTTTTTTTTGCTGCCTATTGTACTTCACTTTTCAAAAGCAAGAACAAAGAATGTGTGTCTATGGTCGACACATCTAACTGAGGCAAATGATCTTTTAGTAAATTCCTCGTTAAAGCACATTTTTGATGGGGTTTTTTGGAAGTTAATTTACCTTACTGCTCCCTTATTGTTTTTCTATAAAAAAAATCCGTGCGAGGTGTTTTTTTGGTTTAATGCTTTATTTTAACGTATTTGTGCAAAGGTTATCGTCTAATGGTTGCTAAACGTGTTTGCCTTGAAAAAAATGCAAATTATATCTTTTTTGATTAACATAGACAAAGTCAATTTGAAATTGTTAGCGAGTAAATCATCTATAGCATTACAAGATCCACCTAAGTATAATATGATACTGGCAAATATACTAGGTTTATTATTTACAATTTCACCTACAATTAAACGGACATCCGTACCATTTATCTGCTTAATATTATGAAAGTAAACTCTGTCTTTTTAATTCGATTAATATTTTCGTGTCAAGTTTGTTTTTGTGCACTAAATTTGAAGAACAAAGTATTATGTGTTTCGTAACGGTGTCTGGCCTAAAAGACGAATACTAGTTGACATGCAAACTCATAAAGCCTTTTTAATTTATTCGTTTCCTTACTTAACATACTGTTGTACATTTCCATAATAAACTTTAAAAATATTTCACATAAGCTGTGGAATCAAACACGACAGTTTTAACTTTTGTTTGCGTGTTTCTATGTTCAATTTAGTAAATTTTATTGTTGATGTGTGATTAAACGGCGGAGGCAATTATGCGGTTAGAACGCCCCATTAATACGGAATAAATGATGTAAAAATATTCAGGATTATTAATGTTGAACAAAAAAGTGCACCAATAAACTTCGCAGTAATTCCGAAAACTTTTTATCAGGCGAGATGTTATCGCTTCAAAAGTTTTAACCAAAAATGTTATTGTACATGTTTCAGGTTAATATAAGCACATACGTATAAACTTTTTAATTTCCTTATATTTGTGGTTAGGTGTACAAACTAAAGGTGAATTAGTGTCATTTTTAGAATCCTTTTTCTGTTATGGCTTGGTATCCAAATTAATTCAATACAGTTACTATTTTTATTCAATATATTTCTTGTGAAACTTGAAAAGTTGTCAGTGTCATTTATGTTCATTATAGCCTTCATTGATTATAATGAAATAATACATATGGTATATTTCCTTTTATTAGATGAATGTGTGATACTTTAATGTTTAGAAATATATTGAAGATAATAGGGATTCAGAATGTTTATTATTTAAGAGAGATGCAGTCTAACTATTGAAATATATTTTTTGCATTATGACTGACTGACTAGCCTTTTTGAAGCTCATTTGATTTATCCCTTTTGTTTCTTGATGAATAGCATTAGGCATTCCTACCGCTTAAATATTGCCTAAAACTAATATTAAGTGTAATTGTAATGATTGAGCGTATACTCATATTTCCGCAATATTGCTGTTGTTTGCTTCTAGTGTTGAGTTAGATGACGTTTTAATATTTAAATAGGAGATGGACTGTACCCTTCGAATTCTCGAGTATAAGACCAAACTATATAGTCCACATACCTACTCGTGTTTTTATAAATCCACTTTTCATTCACCATCAAGAAGGCTTTTTCTTATGCAGTCCACATCCAATTTTTTTTACCAAGTGCGGTGCTTTACCTCTATGAACTTTCATGATAAACATTCTTTGCCTTTGCACTGTGATTTGTAAAGAAAAAAACGCTATAAGCAATCTTTAATTCCCCTTCGAGTTGCAAAGAGGGATCTACTTGCAAAGCTAATTCCTTGCTCCCTATTAACTTTAGCGCAATTCAAAAAGTGATTTATTACTTTTTTTTATTTTAAGACATCAAAAAAAACTTTGTCATACATTACATATTATTATATTTTATATAAGAAATTCCATTCTCTTTGGTTAAACTTCTGAAATACAGTACTTTGATGTACCTCTTATTGTTTTTAGCCGTTCCAATAGCAATTCTGCAGTATCCATTTTACAATCTTGGGCTGGAGTAAGATAAAATATGCAGGCTTTACTTACACTCGATGGAACATTGTTATATCCATTTTGTTGATTAAAGTTGTTGATAGCTTAAATAAAAAGTAACAATGAAGTCGATTGTTATTTTGTTAAATGGTTTAAATGTAAGAGAATTAGACTAAAATCTAATATAACATTTTCACTGTGACATCATAAACAATTAGAGCCTTAGTGTTTTATTCTGAATAAAGTTCCAATTGAAATTTTAGAAAACTGTGCAAAGCAAGCTGGGAGCGATATTATTTTTAAACACAAAAAAAATTATTGAAAATAATTATTTTAAGAAACAATATTTACGTCGAGTGTACGTATCAGCATTTATATTTGTAGTCTTATAAAAAAATAAGTTTTCTATAAAATTAATAACTTTACAGGGCTTTGAATTATGGAGCTATTGGGTCAGTTCTTGGGCACGAGCTTACACATGGATTCGATGACAGTGGCCGCATGTATGATCTCAATGGTAATATTAGGCAATGGTGGTCTAACACCACTATTTCGGAATACGTTAATCGAACTCAGTGCTTTATTGAGCAATATAGCCGTTATTACTTGGCGGACATAGAGGAATACGTAAGTCTTAAATATTGCTGGTTCAATATTATAATTTAGTTTTATGACTGAGCTCCATTCATTTATTTTTAAAACTTCTTGGTTTTCTAGGATTAATATAATTACTTTTTCTTATAAATTCTAAAGATGTCATAGAAATAGACGCTTGTACCTCTTTCTAGTTTTATGCAAACGACACTATGAATTTGATCCTATTTCTGCACCAAATGGCCCAAGGGGAAAATTGAATTCATAATGTAAACCTAAAAGGAAGGGGTTTTCGAAGAAATGCATCAATTTTTTCATTAAAATATATTTATAAAATTGCATTAAAAAAGTGTCTACAGGCTGAATTTCTAAAATATTTGTCGAATGGCTTATTTTGATATGTTTCATGTACAACTTTGCTACATGAAACTTTTTGCTCTTTGAAATGTTTATTATTAACGCATACTTTTTTCAAGCCTTCCATTTTGCTTCAAATACCAAGCGAGTTAAAAATACAATCCCTTCATGTGCTGCATTGCTGGAATTGAAACTCAACATTGGGAATTAGGTTCTGTGTGGTTACACAAATTGCTAACGCTAACGCAGTAACAGTACATCTTGCACATATTGGAAAGTTTGTGCATAGGTCAAAGAGAATCTCACAGTAACGAGTAGTCGAAATAATCAATATTCAACAGTGTTTACAGTCCCGCCAATTTGTTTCACTTTTTAGTAATGTATTCAGGGGTAAGTTCGATTTGTCAGGAAATTGAATATGTTGGTCTCTTTGTCAAATACTCAAAAAATCAAAATCATTTTTATAATTTAACATTTTAATAAAATAATTCATTTCCGGCAGGCACTCATGCAGCAATTTTTAAAATTTGTTGTATGTGATGCCGAGATGATGGAAAAGAAGAAAATATTATTTGTAACTATAGTTGTTTTCTCATCCTTCACAGATACAGACGTCACATATTTCAAATGAATGCAAATTAAATTCGATACCTGATTCTGTGCCCCAGAGAAAATTTTTTTTGAGTGCAAATAGGCCTTTGTTTATTCAAATAAATTTAAATTTACTTTTGCAAACATCCTCAAAAATTTTCACACAAACATGAAATACTCAAAATTGTAGAAATTGTTATGTAGAATCTATAAATATCGTCCTAATTGAGCTACGAACACAAGATGACATAACTTATTCATGTTTTCAACCCCGAAGAATCTTAATAAACATATTGACCATGTTTTGTACATTATATGAGGTTAAATTTGAATAATTAAATAGAATGAAATCGAACTTTATCTTGTAAAATTCAAGTGCTGTTATTCCAGCAAAGTTCATGTTAATTGTGGTCGGTTTTAATTAAATTTTAGAAAGTTTCAAGTATTTGCTTGAATTATATACGATTTTGTCAAAATTGATCGAATTAAAAAACAGTAGGTGTGTTTCCGTACCTGAAACAGACAACACAAAACAGTACAAATCACCACAATGTCCGTTCCCATATTCCGAAAAAATGGGTTTCACTTCAAATGAATACTCTCCCAAGAGACTAAAATATTTCCCCACTCTGTCCATTTTCACACAAGAAATTTTTGTAAGTAGGTTGTTGGTTTTCTGTCAAATTAATTGGTGTGAGTACCGACATTAGTGCGCATCGGCTCATTATCTCTGTGTATGTGTTTCAAATTTTGTAGTTGTTTTTGTGTTCTGTATCGAAAAAGTGAATTTGACATTTCTTAATGACAAACTTTACACATTTGGTTTAGATGCGTTCCCGTACTCTGCCTCTTTCTAAGAGAGACATACCCCCACTGCTTAAAAAACGATAGTCTTCAGAATTTAGTACAGAAACTACTGGAACACGCCTAATGAAATCGACTTAAATATAATGAATTTAAATTTATAAGTCAAGAAATGGTTCACTGTTTCCTCTATGTTGGAGCAACATCAGGTAACGTCAAATGGAATGAAGGAACAAGAATTTTTCGAATTTTTCACGGCACCACCTTTTTCGAGCTGCTGACAACACTCAAAGAGTAATAGTTGTCTAAGAAAAACCTTCTCAAATTTCGCCGTTCGGAGTTGGCAAAAAACTGTAGGATCCTTCTACTAGTGAGAGAACAGTAGCGCGCACAACACGAGCAGTTGATGAGCAAGCTAGGCCGTGGCCCTCCCATCATTATTTTTATAAAAAAACGTCTAAGTCGCCATGCTTATCGCAGTTTAGTTTACATACACACATTTAATGAATGCTTTTTCATATGGTAAATAAGAAAATAATTCAGACGTTTTTTTTATTATTTGCATGTTTTGAACAATTTTTTCCGACTCTTTGTTAAATTGGTGTTAAAGATTGATAATAAATATATTGACAAATTAATAAATTGATCGGATCGACCTCCATAAATACTACTACCATTAATAATTTAAAAAATAATAAATAAGAAACGGTCATAACTTTTCCCTGTTTGTTTGTCTATAGATATCGAATTCAAGTTGGATCAAAAACAATCGTCAATGTTTCTGTTGTTATATAAAATCTAAACAAATAAATGAAACTTTCAACAAATTGTATGAGTATGATGAGTGAATTGTATGTATATTTATATATTATGTCTTCTAAATTTAAATAAAATAAAAATAATAAAAATAAAATAATATTCGAAACCTTCCATATATAAAATAAACACCATGTAATGGCTCCGATATCAATTATAAATACATTTATATATATATATATATATTCGAACATTTAGCCCAAAATTGTTAAGTTGATCTATCTCATTATTATACTTAAAGCTATTTTATGTACTTTTATAGGACACAGTAGACAAATAGTAAACGAAAGTTGCCTTAATATCATTTATTTGTACTAGCTCGCTGCTTTCTTCTATTCTATCAGTTTTCTATCAGACCGACTTGACATTGTTTAATAGCAACGTTTTAAATGGCGATCACGTTGGTCAGATAATTATATTCTTAGCCTACAGCAATGTTGTCAAATGTTTCAGTTTATCCCCAAACAATTTATAATTTCTGACTTTATATTAATATGTACTGCCTAAATATTATACATGACCTTCCTTAAAGGCATTACGAAATTTATGAAACAACCACAGCAGTCGTAAATTGAGTACAATTGAAGAATTGTTAATCAAGCTTTTGAAAAATTATGGCTTTATTTTATAACATTGATCAGTGCCTGAAAAGCAATAAAACCTTCATAACATTTATCTCTTGGTGTTAAATATAAAACATGTTTTCTGCTTGTAGGTAAATGGCGAATTAACTTTGGGTGAAAACATTGCCGACAACGGAGGCCTCCGCGAGGCTTTCTATGCATATAAAAAATATGTGAAGAAATTTGGGAAAGAGGATAAGTTACCCGGCTTGGAAAAGTATAGCCATGAACAATTATTTTTTATATCGTTTGGCAATCTGTGGTGTGAAACCTTAACACCGCTGGCAAGTGAGTATGCTGTTAAAGATTCTCATTGTCCGGGAAGTGTACGCTTGAGAGGAGTCCTTTCAAATTCAGAGGAATTCTCGAAAACATTTAAGTGTAAAATTGGCTCGGGGATGTTCCCGGATGAAAATCGTTGCAAAATTTGGTAACATCTTAATAATGTTTTTGTTATTTAAATATACGTATGCATGCGAAGTTGCTGCGATTATTTAGTATTTGCGAATGAAATTGTATATATTCTTGATGTGAAAATTATGTACGAGTAGAGAAATAATATGAATGAATTAATACATATATCATAACTGTATTTAACTGAATCATGTGAATTTATTTGTTGTAAGTAATAAATCAGAATTTCTCTTTTAATATATAATTTCGTTTAACAAACTGAAACATGTTAGAAAAAACCAAATGTAGGCAGGTAGTAACAAGAATATTTTTTAGAAGAATAATAATAATTGAATGGAAATGATCCAAAAGGGTACCAGAACCCAGGGGTCTACAGCAACTATACGCGTATTGTATGTTGTTATAGTGATATATAAAATAAATCCGGACGTATTATATGTGTAATACGTTGTATTTTAGTTATAAGCTTACAAAAATATAGAGTGCATCACATTTTTTTTTAAGTTCTATTTACATCAAACAAAAGTATATATTAAATATCAAATTTTAAAATTGAATAAGGTCAAACGGCAAAAGTATAATCAACTCAGACAAAAATATTCATGTGATTTTGGAAACATAATGCACATTGTGTTGACAATTATTCACCGACAATTTTGCTAGGCCTTTAACATGACGTTGGTTCCTAGGAAAACATATTCAAATCTAAAAAAAATAAGGAGAGAATTAGATCTCACTACACATATAAAAAGAGGGGGAAACTATTTGTTCTAAGTGATATCATAAGGTAGAGAAACAAAATTAATTGTTAAGTGAAAAATACTTCGGACTAAGAAAAAACAAAACTTTTGTTTCTGTGATCCCACAATGGTTCACCTTGCGGACTCTGGGCTGTTACTACTTACATATTCAGAATCCTTTAAATACAATAATGTTGAGTTGCGATAAGGGTAATTTTGTCGAATAGCTTGTCAGAAAACACTTCTGGAATTTACATGTACAAACAAATACGTATCTCATGCGCAAGCACTTTGGGCAATAACGTATTTACAAACATGCTCCTTTGCTCAAAGTGAAACCCTTTGTAACATGGGGTGTGTTAGCTTTCATTACGGTAGGCAAACACAGTCATTTATTGTGGTTTTAATTGAGATAGCAGAACTTTGTCAATGTTAAAGTCTTTTCACACAAATAAACTCATGGGAAATTCTTAATTGGGTTCATTTGCAATATTGTATGAGAATACATAAGAAGTAATAAACTGTTTTGTGCTATTGCCAGATATTCGTGTAATACAAAGTGGTACATTTAGCAAATCTAAGGGTAATCATTGTTATGTTGACAACTTGTAATAAATAAACTCCACTGTATCTATGAACCGAACGCATTCTAAAGAAGCAAGTGGTCAATTTCCAGTAGTTATATGAATAAAAATATTTGCAAGAATATGGGCGAATATACAAAAATACAACACAAAAAAGTAGTCTTATGAAAAGTAAATCAAAATGCAGTCTCCATTCAAATAATCTGCATCATAAAAAAACGCCCAATTGTATAATTAGAAAGTTTAATTAATAATATCAAGTTACAGGCTCGTCTTTTAAAGTTGATATTACTGTACCACGACTTATCCAATTACACGTTTCGTTTTTCATGTAAAAATTTATTGTACCAAATATTCCATTATATGTAATACATAATCAGCTTAGGTACGTGCAACATATTTTTAAAAGTTCATTATATATTAACCTGTACAAGCACCATGCACTCCCTAACGGGGAGTTTGGACATTTTTCTTTCTTTAATAAATTTCCGCAAATGGTTATGAACAGACATACCAGTAAACAAGTCATCACACAGCACATGCCCAATTCATATCGTAGCATGTGTGATTTTTTCTATTGCGCGTTCTTTGAGGTTAGCAAAAACGCATTAGCATTTTCAGCACTTTAAGACTGAAATGATTTCTAGATCTCCAAGTAAGGCAGTAAATGGAGAAAGTCTCTTTAGGGACTACCCATAAAATGCTGGCTCATAAAATTTGTAAACAGACCCTTAATTTAACAGCATTTTTGTTATGTATGATGCTGAATTAAAAGAATAATTCGAATAGGTTTGGAGTGAATCAAGATTGAATTTTGAAATTACTTCTAACTCGCCGTATTTGTGTTCACTATTTTTCTCATCACATTTAACAATATACGCATAAGTTTTCGAAGTCAAAAGTTGTGTGTTAACACATGCCGTCTGAGGTTTTAGTCGGCACCGGGGTTTCGTATCGTAGCACATAAATCGTAACACCGATTACGATAGCATATGTTAAGTCAACTCTACATGGCTCTGCAGAAAATACCATTTAATGAATTCCATACCTCGGAGGCTCATTCCTCAGTCAATAATAAGGGCAAATTCTATTTTGTAGTGTTTAAAATAATTGTTGCATTAAGAGTCCTACCCTATGCCATTTTTTACATCCTTCACAATTTGAATGCAACCATACTTTTCATAAAATCGGCGTCATTATTTCCAGTAGGTTTCCTTTTGATAAAAACTCAGTTCAGAACAATTTTTATGTACATATAGAAAACTTCTTTAGTCATAAAAATATCAAATATAAATTAAACTAATTTAGCGGGGCTTCTGTGAAATTTAGGGCTTAATAATCGTTAAGTTTAACAGGGAAGAACTGAGTCATATGTAGGTATGCTTACTGTTGTGCAGATCATAAAATATATGTGCACATATTCCGGTAATAAAGGTATTCGATGTGTACATAGGTGGAAGCGTAAGTTATTTAAGAGAATACATTTAAGCTGAAGGATGAAAGAACCATAAAAGGAAACCTTCAGTACCTTGTGCATTAATTTACGTTATTCTTGAATGCTCCTGCGTTCAATTTACGCTGTTTATTTATTTTATAAGCCTGCGAGTGCATAAGATGCATAATGAATTCAGGAATTTAATGTTCAGTGAAATGAATGATAGTTACTTTTTTGTGTTTTGAGTCAAAACCGTCAAGGCACTTTGGGTCATGTCAAAAAAACATGAGTATATTTTTCTAAGAAAACTTAATTTGATGGAACCGCTGTTTGCACAGCTTCATTCTTAAAAGTATTTTCACATTCAATTTCATAAATTAAAACGGTAACATTTATCGAAAAGAAAGGATATTTAAGGACCTTATACATTTTTTTGGAAGAACTTTGGTAGAATCTATTTTGTCATTCTAAATTTGGTTGGTTTCTTTTTAGTGCTTTTTAATAAATCTAAATTTAATCAATTATTTTTGACTTTATTAAGTGGACAAAATTTGTTGATGCATAAGAAGTTAGTCCCTGAACACCTTTTGGACTGGCCACTATTTTGAGTTTTGTGTTTGTAAGTAAACATATAACTAAATACATATCAAGAATCTAAAATTAAATTGAAATATACAAACAAGTAGAGAGTGTATGAAGTATCGATAATATAATATCTGATCAGATGAAATCGCGTTTATTGGTCCAAAAACATTCATTCTAATGATGATTCTGAATTTATATACTAAATTCTTTCTATTCGATTCCCTCTTATTTAAATTATTTATATTCATTTGTGTACATTTCAGGGGTATTTTCTTTAAAACCACTTTTAAAATGGTCTCAAAAAGTTGAAAATATAATTGAAAACTATTATCAATCAATATTTCATTACTATGTTATTATTTCTCAATTTGAAAACAATACCGAAATCAATCACTGAGTATACCGCGATGGATTAAAAAATTAGTGGCTTTAGAAGATAGTTAATTGAACGTTAATAATTTTTTTAATTTGGTAATTACAGGCAAAGGTGATCAACTAAAATAATTCAATAAAAAAAAATATTTCGATTTATGGTAAAGAATGTATTCAGTAAAAACTTCGCACAAGAACAAATGGCAATGATTTTTGGTACGACACATAAAGTGGGAGTCCCCTCAGCAGACCATGGGCGGTTATTGAACTCGCGGCGACTATAGACTGCTGCAAAGTACACATAGCCACATGCGCTGGATTGGTGTGATAAAGATGGAATAAGACACTGCGAATATAAAATAAATTGCCGGGCGCTGACAAGAAGATCAAATTGCAATGCTAGGTCAAGAATAAATCTTCTTTATAATTATATTAACATCCATGAGAATACTTGGTGGTTTGAGTTTGATTACATTACCATCAGAGCTTCAACCAACATGCCACTTCAGTTAGCAAAATCTCTTCAGCTGTTTCCGATTAAGCACTCCAAGTTCGTTTGGTCATCTTAAATTAGGCCGTTCTTAGTTTCGTTGTCTTAATGGCAGTAGTTGCCACATGCTATACATGGCATAACCATTTAAATTTTTGTCGGTAAATCCTTTCTTCCAAATGCCATCAGCACAAAAGGGGACAATAATCGCACGAAGAACTTTTCTCTCGAATATTGTGTGCTTTCGCACCGTAAAACTAGACTAAGATGATTAAGTTGTTATACAAAGTCTGCTTAGTCTTGTGAAAGGACTCTATTACTCAAATGCCTTAAGCTCAAAGAAGCAACAACAACGTCTAACAAGGGTGATTTTTTTTACCGATGCAGCCTCGTTTTTTGTGAAGATGTAAGGTAGTGGCCGCCGTGGCGTAGTGTGTACAGTGCGACACTCACACGCTGAGGGTTGAGGTTCCATTCCCGACTGAATACATCGAATTTTTCACGGCATCACCTCTTTCGAGCTGCTAACAATACTTAAAGAGTAATAACCGTTTAAGAAAAAGCTTCTCAAACTTCGCCGTTCGGAGTCAGGCAGAAAACAGTAGGTCCTTTCTACTCGTGAAAGAAGGTTGCGCGCAAAATAAATTTCTTAGTCTTGTATTTTAGAGATAATGTACTTTTATTGTTAAAATTGCTTATGGGCTAAATAACATGTAGTATTCGTCTACGAGTTAATTTAGTCTGCCCGAAAAAGGGAACCAAAATGTTCTTATATACTATACAAGATCGATATGAAGTATCGATCCCTTTTTTGTGGCACCTACTCACAAAACGAGTGTTATCTGCCTGAGTCATTTATTGTTTGTTTGGGTTGGAAGAGTACCTGGAATGTCCGTTTGATTTTTCTTAATCTTCTCTTCTCAGAAGGATACGTTTGTTGAGAGCGAGGGTATTCCGTTGTCATGTGGTTGGCATGTGTGTTGCCTGTCTGTTATCTCTAACATAACTCCTCCCTCCTTTGTCTTTTGTTTCTCCCGAAACAAATTTATAAGAAAAATTAACATTATTATAATTATAATTAAAGTTATTCCATGCATGCTAAAGTTTATGTTTTTGTGTAAATGAAATTTTTCTTCTATTTCATTTGTATTACTTATGTTTAAATCGATTTGTTTTAATTTTACATTGGTTATGCCATATGGATATTCTAAATCTATAGGGATGGGTTGATTTACAATTGCATATTTGTTTGAAAACGATTGATTATTAATTTCCAGTGTACAGTTTTCAAAAGTGATCAAAGCATTTCTTTTGATTACAATCGATTTTCTTTCGTCAAAATTATTATTTATTTTAACATCAGTGCTCTGTTCATTAATGCTACTTTCATTAATTCTATTATAACATTTTTATTTTTATTTAATTTCTTGGTAAAATTTATAATTTTATTGAGGCAGTTTACAAGTGGTTTTAGATGTCTTATTTCTTTATTTTCTGTATAGACATAGTTACTTCCATTTACTCTAATCAAAAGTTCACTTTCAATATCTAATTCTTCATTGTCTTTATTAGGTATTGAAGTAAGGAAATATTTACCAAATGTTAACATTTTGTCAAGAATTTGGATTACAAATATCAATAAATTTTCATGAAATTCTCCAAGGGATAATTTAATTTTCTTCAGCTTATACAGATCAACATCAAACTCATCGATTTCTTCTGAAGTTAAAAGACTTTCTAACATTATTTGCAATCTACTAGCTAGGATTATATGTTGGATTTTTTCAATAAGTTCTTTTAATGAGTCTAATCTTCTCAGGTATTCTAGGATATTTATTCTTTGCTCAATTAACAACATTACACTGACGTCCATTATTAAACTTATTTATTGATTTTAATCTGTTTGTTGTTATTAGTTATCAGGTTATGACTTTTTTCTTTAATTGTTTCTAATTGTTCTTCCAATTCTTTTTGATCTTCATCGTCCATGTTTCCAAACATAAATTTAAAAACTCGTCCGCCAAGGTTAAAAAGTCCTCTTCTTGATCTTTTATTCTGGTATCTTTTTATACTTTTTAATTCACTTTTGACTAGTTTTAATTCTTTTTGGATTAATGTGAACGATTTGGATTGATTATAACTAGATGGTGGCATTGATTTCTTTATCGAAATCCATTGTTCAGCTAGTGTATTATATAAAGAATTTATCTCAGTTACATCAGCCATCACTATTATTACTTGTATCTTACTATGCACTAAACTAGTGATCAAAAAATCAATCGGTTGGCGTTCACTATTCGACTGATGAACTCTTTTATCTTTTATTCTGAGTTAGGTAGTGTGTTATTTGTATTTTTAAAGTTGAAGGGTGGTTTCCAGTGGTTTGTTTTCTAGTTTGAGTGTATCTGTTTCTGGGGTTTGCCTTGATTATATTGTCGCTATTTTTAAATTTAGATTTTCTTTCTTTCTGTATATTGCTGTGGTGTTGTTCTTCTAATCTGTTAAATTTATATCGTGGTTCAGTTTTATGTCGTTCTGTTCTAGAGTTTTTGACAAAGCCTTGGTATCTCTGTTCTTCGAAATTTTTACGGTTCTCGTTCCTTTTATTGATAATT
Organism: Eristalinus aeneus; assembly: GCA_955652365.1. Classification (NCBI taxonomy): domain Eukaryota; kingdom Metazoa; phylum Arthropoda; class Insecta; order Diptera; family Syrphidae; genus Eristalinus; species Eristalinus aeneus. The sequence continues at coordinate 60,790,421 of OY019130.1, read as the reverse complement.
TTTAGTTTGTTTGTATGAACGTGTTGGTATATTTTTTCTTTAGCAAAATTACCATTCTGAATTTCATATGGGGTATGTTTTGTTGTTGAGTGAACCGAGTTATTATAATAAAGTGTTGCTTTTTGTACAGCCATGCGAATTTTATGTATGTTGGGTGTAGTTTTTCCGTTCAAAATAGCACGTACTTTTTCAGCAAGTGTTCTATGAAATATCTCTATATCAGAATTCCCTGTATGACTATTGGGTTTAGAAAAATGAATTTCTATACCTAATTCTTCTAACATTTTTACTATTCTGGGGAAATTGAATTCGTTATCCATAACATGCGTAGCTATAAGTTGTAGAATTGTCTCTTCTAAAGTTTCGTGTGAAACATTGGGTACATATGTGGTAGTGGTTAGTTTAGAAAATTTATCTACGCTAGTTAAATATTTTGTCTTAGCTATACAGTAGATATCTAAATGAACTATTTCGTTAATGTATGTATGTGTATCTGATTAGCAGAATTTCTTTTTAATGGGATGCCTATCGTATTTGCTTTGTTTGCAAATGTGGCATGAATTTATCACATCGTTAATTAGTTCTCTCAGATTTTTGAAATAAATTTTAGTTTTCAAACCTCTGTAATTCTCTTCTATGCCAGAATGTCCAGTTTCTTTCTGATGATATAATTTAATCTGTTGGACAGCTTCTTCTTCTGAGTTCATGTCTTTTGCGTAGGACATGCATTTTATAAATTTTATCCTATTTCCGTATAGTTTAATTAATTTTTGTTGTAGTATATTAAAATTACTTTCATTTACTACAGGGTAAACATAAATTCCCGTTATTTTGTTCTCTACTAGAGGTATTAATTTCTCTTCTATATTTTTCTGTTTTAAAGAATCAATACCTAAGAATATTCTTCGTTTTTTGTTTAATATTTTAACTTTCGTTTGAAAACCTAACATCAGGATTATTTGCTGATTATATATATTCACGCAAGTATCTTTTATCGGAAAGTGGTCATTTGCTTCTTCGTGTTCGGAATGGATCGTTGGTTCTACGGAGTCTAAAGCGTTTATTTCTTCATTATTCGTGATTCCTCTACTGAGAAAGTCTGCAACTGTATTGCTTGTTTCTTTGAGATACTCGATTCTCATGTCATATTCACCTAGCTGAAGTACCCATCTCTGGAGTCGAGGTGAAATATCTTTGCCGAGGTTTTTCGTTTGAAGCCATTTTAACGGTTGGTGATCTGTTTTTAACTCAAAACGTCTACCATATAAGTAAGGTCGCAAATGTCTTACTGACCAAACAATTGCAAGTAATTCTTTCTCGGTCGTACTCTAGTTTCTCTAATGTTCATTGAGTGTTCTACTAATGTACGTTATTGGATGACCTTTTTGAGATAATACTGCACCAATTGTATAGTTGGATGCATCTGTCGTTAACACGAATATTTCATTAAAATCAGGATATGCAAGTACAGGTTCTGTTTGAAGGGCATTTTTGAGCTCCTGATGTGCTTTTACATAGCTTATATCAAATTTATCAATTTTTGTATCTGTTTTAAGATATTTAGTTATAGGTTGGGCAATTTTTGCATAATCTTTTATAAATTTTCTGTAATACACTGTTATACCCAGAAAAGATTTAATTTCTTTTTGTGTAGTAGGCAGTGGTATTCTTTCGATAACTGTAGTTTTGTCAGAATTAGGTTTAATACCCTTGTCAGTAATAATATGACCTAAAAATTTGGTTTCTCTTTTAAGAAAATTGCATTTATCGATTTGTATTTTTAGGTTATATTTCTTTAATCTCTGGAATACCAAATTCAAATTAATCATGTGTTCTTAGAGAGAAGTACTGAAGATTAGAATATCGTCTAAATAAACTACACAGATTTTGTTAATCAGTTCGTCTAAAACTTCGTTCATCATTCTTTGGAAGGTGGCTGGGGCGTTTTTTAATTCAAATGTCATACGTAACCATTCGTAATGTCCATATGGAGTTGAGAAAGCAGTTTTCTCAGTATCTGACGGATCCATTTTAATCTGCTGGAATCCTTTCGCAAGATCTAACGTCTAAAAATATTGGTCTCTTCCGAGTTTGTCCAATATTTCATCGATATTAGGTATAGGGTGTTTGAACTCGACTGTTTTCTCGTTCAATTTGCGATAGTCGATCACCATACGCCACTTTTGTTTTCCAGAATTGTCTTCCTTCTTTGGGACTACCCACCCTGCACCTAGCATTATAGTGTGAGGTACTTTTCTTGATAATTCCCTGAGCTAATAAATCCTTAACTTGCTTTTCGATCTCTTGTTCATGTATTTTAGGATAACGATAGATTTTGCTAAATATGGGGCTATCATGTTGGGTCCTAATATTGTGCATGGTTTGAGTGGTAGATGTTAATTTATCTCCTTCTTTAAGAAATACGTGTTTATTTTTTTCAATAAATTTATAAATGTTTTTCTCTTCTAAATTCAAATCCTCACTAACTAATTGACTCATTACAGTTGAGTTACAATAGTTAAGTGTATGGATTTCTTCGAATTCATACGGACTTTTATTTTTATTCTTATAATTTTCGAAATAAGTTTTTCTATTATTTATTTCTACAAATCCTTCTCCTATGTCTATATTTGCTTTGATGGGCTTTTGAGTTGGAATCCGTACAGGATTTCGTGGTATTTCTAATAATTCAGATTCATCCAGTATACTTGTAGTTGAACCTTTATCTATTAAAATTTTTAGTTTTTTATTGTTAATGGTTATAATTATTATGGGAAGTGTTTCGTTTTCCCTATCAAAGTAAAATTTACCTCGTGATGTTCTACGTTTACGTTATTAACGTCCATGGGCTCTTGTCTTGAATGACTAGTTCTAGGATTATTATAGTTATCCTGCCTATGATGATTATAATGTGGTCTATATTGGTAATTATTTCTAAGTATATTATTATTATTTGTTTTAATCTGATTACTATTCATGTCTACGTTACTTCTTTGATGGAATTGATGATTATTTTGCATATACTGAGGTCTTTGATTATAGTTATTATTATGATATTGCTTCTGGGGTTTTGAGTATTTGATTTAGGATTAGGAAGGGTTTCTCTCAATTTTTCACTAAGGTTCTTATATCTAGTTATTATTTCATAAGCTTCTCTTATCTTTTTAATTTGTTGAGCAATTATAATGGATGCTTGGTTAGCATTATGATTATTTATAAATTTATTCATAACTAAGCTTTCATTGATGGAAGGGTTATATATAAGGTAGGGTCTTCTGTCTGCCTTTACAATTGGTGAACGTCTCTGGTTTGGATGGCATGCAAATCTTACAGGATCTGTTCGTACGTCTCATGTACACCAAAATCTTGAATTAGAGCTGCTTTTGTTAATGGCCATGTGGGGTGTAGTATCCTTCGAAGCGTATTTATTGCATTTCCTTGGATTCGGTTCCGAATGATGAGGGTTGCTATCATTCTGTTTCCTTCCGTTATGTGTCCGTAAACATAATCGATGTACTCTATGAATGCAATTACGTCTTCCTCGGGTTTTCCGGAGTATATGGGGACTTTCTCTAGTCTTCCTAGAGTAATAGTCTGGTCTGCTACCGCTGCTGCTGCTGGATGCGCCATTTCCGTTGGCTTTCTGTTTCTCTGTTTTGAAAACGGGTAAAATCGGTGATTGGTCGGGTTGTTCGAAGGTTTTTATTTTCTTAAACTGTTACGATCCGGTGCGTCAATTTCCCCTATGGATTTCGTGTATTGGGTTACTAATTATTCACTCCTGAACACTTTCACTGATTTTAATTTTTATTTTGTAAGTTAATTTAAAGTTTAACTTGATCACTGGATATTTTCTCTCACAATAATATGAGGGTATAGATCTGAGAAATATCCTACCGACTGCGCCAAATAAATTTCTTAGTCTTGTATTTTAGAAATAATGTACTTTTATTGTTAAAATTGCTTATGAGCTAAATAACATGTAGTATTCGTCTACAAGTTAATTTAGTCTGCCCGAAAAAGAACCAGAATGTTCTTATATACTATACAAGATCGATATGAAGTATCGATCCCTTTTTAATGGCATCTACTCATAAATAACGAGTGTTATCTGCCTGAGTCATTTATTGTTTGTTTGGGTTGGAAGAGTACCTGGAATGTCCGTTTGATTTTTCTTAATCTTCTCTTCTCAGAAGGATACTTGGTACGTTTGTTGAGAGCGAGGATATTCCGTTGTCATGTGGTTGGCATGTGTGTTGCCTGTCTGTTATCTCTAACATAACTCGCACAACACGAGTAGTTGATGAGCAAGCTAGGCCTTGTTCCCCCAGTGGACCGTAGCGCCACCCAATTATTATTTGTAAGGTAGACGAAATTCTTATCTACCTTGAAGTTTCTACTCCCTAGTCTGACGGCGTTTGTGGGTGGTGTGTGTCCTGCCTTGATGATAGCATATCAAGCTTTCACATTGCTTTGCTCCCATTTACCACCAGACACATTTTAATTTCTTAAGCAAGCAGTTGAGGTGACTTTTAAAATATCCTACCTCTTTTGTTGACTTGTGAGCTAAGATCGATCTTCTCAAGAATAATGCTAAAAATGTCACATGACGGTCTAAATCCTTTTCTGACATTGGAGGCTTCGATAAGTTCCCTTCCCAGTAAGGTTCGACCATCATTTACCTAATCTGACCATCTTAGTAGTAGTAGTATATGTTAATTCCAAATATAACCCTCATCTGCTTCAGACATAAAAATAAAACTGACTATAAGACATTGTTTAGAAATGCACACCCAGTATATATTACTTAATAAAAGGAGATAGAAGATAGATAAATACACTTTAGGCACATGCGAGTTAGGAAAATTATGGCATGTAAAATAAGTCGAAAAAGCCGATAAGACATACTATGTACGTTCGTACATTCGATTATTGATTTTTTAGCTTGTAATGTTGGTACACTCGCCTCGAACATATTATATATACAGTTTCAGCTGTATAGCATATTTATTTTGTTTGTGAGGTTTCCTGCTGTAAAAAAAGTGAATCAAGGAATCTATATTCAATTTTGTGATGATATTGATAGTGGCATACGGTAAGTGTACTCTGAGCCAAAAAATCTTTATAAGTGGTACACGCTTTTCAAAGAAGGACGAGAAGATTTGAATGATGATGCTCGAAATGGACGCCGAGCATTATCACCATATATAGTATATATATATATATAGATCCCAAAGAAGACCCAATAGATGCGCGTGGACATCTACTTTATGACGTATTTGTAGGTATTACACGTCTCTATGTAACGTGCATTGAAAATAATGCCATGTCTAGTTTTGACTCGCACAACTCGTCAATTTATGAAGATTACTCGCTGCTCCATCAAGAATGTTAAGGAACTGAAGTTAAAGTTTTTAGACAATGCGACATCTAATCAAAGTGCCAGAAAAAGGTCACTGATAGTTTTGAGGAAAAACTCTGGTCAAGCGCCTTTGGGCTCAACGTTAAAAATGGATTGGATTTATGGATGGAGATGGCGCACACAACTGGAGAAAGATCTCAGTTGGCGGCGCCTGACGAAAAATTGTGGTGGTTTGAGAGGCATATTAATTGAGTACCAGGGCCACCCTGGACCGTGGAAATCAATTCATTTTTCATTTCATTTTCTAATTATGCTACATTCCACGTTTTATATACAACTTTTCAGTTTTAACGAAAGGTGGTCAGCAAAGGTAAATACCCCAGACAGTCTACTGACCCTCAGAAAATAAGTGGCGACGATGAGTGAGCTCTCGTGAGACTTTGATGTGTCTTAGGCCCTAATTTAGTATGTAGATGTACGCCATTAGATTCCCTGATGATAGAGGGTTTTTTTTTACTGAAAATGAAGCAGCATATGAGCTAATAAAAGGAGACGCTATTATCGATCAGATGAAGTGTATGCCTGTCTGCAGCGTGCGTATTATTATTGTTGTAAAGAAATAGTGGCAGCCGTGGCGTAGTGGGCAGAGTGCGACACTTACTCGCAGAAGATCTGGGTTCGTTTCCCGGCTAAACACCTTGAATTTTGGTTGGTCCCCCTGAGGACTGTAGCGCCGTCCAATTATTAACATTAGTAGAGAAATATTGCAGTGGACAAATATTGTAGGAGATAATTATTGTTTTAGACTATAATTTGAATCACCGACACAGACCGTTCAGACTGGACGGACAGCTGTAAACTGAAGAAAAAACACTTTACCTTTTTTTCCTGAATTAAGTCAAATTTATTTATCAAATGTAGTTCAACAAACAAGAGCTTTTTGTTGAGACATAAATCAAAACGTATTTGACATTACATAACCACAAGCCGCTGGGCACAAAGTTTATAAACCTAGGCGCAATGCTTAAATATCTATTCAAATCCTATCATTTCAAATATGATGAAACATTTTGAACAAATTATCCCTGGCTGAATATTAGATCTTAAGTCTATTTTTACTAATCCATAACATTTAATTCATATTTTCAAACCATTTTCTGAATAAACATATTTTGAAATGCCTGCAGACAAAATGAACTGTTACCTACTGTGGCTTACTTCTTTTCTTAACAACGGAAAATTAAAAAAATGCATTTTACAGGATACTTTTCTCCATGACTTCTTGGAAGTTAAATAAATTATTAATCCAAAAATAGCAACTGTTTTAACTGAAATTCTTCGACGATAAATAAAAGAATTTAAATGGATGTTGGCTTCTATTTAACAGTACACAATACTTACTCATATAAGTGGACCACGATTTTCCGAAAATATGTACAAACAGCAAAACATATCTTTCATTGCAATATTTTGCAAAACAACGCATTTAATAGCAACAAAAATAAATACTTCTATTACAATTTCGTGTATTCATTATCTATTCCTCAATGGATGACTGCAGTAACAAATAAGTTAAGCAAACAAAATAACACTAGATCTACAAACACAGGTCCATGAATTACGCTAAAAGATGAATGCTTTTGTAAATAATTTATTCCGGTTTTACACTTAAAAAAATAGAAAAGCATTATTACTTTTTGCGTTGAATGTTGACAATAGCATCTCATTACAATTCCGATTACTATGTTGGATGCTGTGTTAGCACTACCGCAGGATGGTTGTTTCCGCACATGAAAACTGGCTCTGAAATCAAACAATAATATACAGGTTAAATATATATAGCATCATTGAGGTCAATATTTACATTCATACAAGAAAAATAAAATAAAATGTAGGACTTTATACTTAAAAAATATATTTGAAAATTTTTAAATGATTAAATGATATTTACAAATGCTAAAAGCGGATTTTATTTAAGGTAGGAATAAGTACGATTTTGTGAGCCTGGTCTTTTCAAAGTGAAGATAATTTTTTAGAGGGTTGCAACTTCGTATACCATAAACTGATTTGGTGATATTTTTAAGAAGCTTTATAAGAGAGCACAGGATTTCTTAGTATTGTATAATGAACGTACAGCAAAAAACAGCCATGTGTGATTCTTTTTGTCTTCGTTTTATACAAGTAGTTTGAGGCTAGATTTTATTTACACAAATAAAACAGTTTTTGTTTTGTTTTTTGTTATAATTCGTTTAAGATTGAACAGCAGATTGCTAAAATGTTTGTTTTTTCAATTTTAAAAATCGATTTAAGTGCTTAAGGGTTTCATGTTGCTCAAATTTATTGGATATGATTAATCAATCTCGTATTTCCCAAAATATTCCTTGTTTTTGAAGAATATATAACATATTCTTGTTGATTGTTGTACTACTAAATATATGCTTTAGTATAAACTCTAAGTTAAGGGAATGTAATAAGAAAGTGATGATAGTAACAAATATATTTACATATTTCAAAACTTTTATACAAAAACAACCAAGTATAAACGTTCACTTTCATACATAATGGATACTCAGATAAAAGGGAAGTATATATATACCTTTATAATGGCTTTCTTTTTGCTATCAGTCAGTCGCTTACCGTTTGCATGGAGTTGGTTCTGAGTTTTCTTCTGGTACTTATATAAGTAGTGCACGTATTAACACGTTGAAGTTGAAATGTGTACTCGTCGGCTTGAAAAAAGGAAAAATATTTTTGAATAAGTAAGTAAGAAGCATTATACAATTTTTTTATTGGTGCAGATTTCATATACGAATAAGATTTTGGGTGCCATTTACAAACTATTCAGAAAATATTTTTCTTTTTTATAAAACTTTTTCTCAATGTGTTTATAGATCTATTCTTACCATGCGCTTCAAAACTTCGTTCGCAACCACGTTGATATCTTCTCATGCAGCAACAACGCCGAAGACCAGGAACTTTGTAGATGATTTGCAGGAAACCTCCACGAAATCTTGCGTTCATGTAGCAATATATGATGGGGTTGTAGCAGCTATGTGACATTGCCAACCAATGGAATGCAAACCAGAAGTAGGGAAGAGGACTCCATTGTCTGAAACCTTCATCATTCAACAGGAGCTTAAATTGACACCGATTAACATATATATATATATATATTGGTGTCTATTAAGAGAATTACCGCAAGAATATTAAATGGAAGCCAACATATTGTGAAAACAATAACGACCGTCACCATCATTTTGATCATCTGGAAAGAAAGTAAGGGTACGCATTTTTCTAAAACATTTCAAATTAAAAGACTTGTCCAAAAGTTTGATATTTGTTTGGACATCTTATTATACGGTTATTCGAAAATATAAAATATAGTTTCTTTGTATTTTGGTGCTTTTTGTTCTGGAAAAAATACAGAACTTATGCTTATGGGTTTTATTACTAATATAATGAATATGTTGTGCAATAAATTTGAGGCTCCTGCCTGACGAAAGGAAAAAGTAATTAGCATCATAATGACAAAGTGGAACATAGTGCTATTATTTCGCAAAGTGCTGTAATTTGGTAGATAAAAATGAGAAAATCTGAGTTTTTAAATTATGAATCGAAGTATGAATTAATAGTTTCTTTATGTGTAGGTTCTTCAGTTAAAATGTATTGATTTCATTACACTTGCCCGAATATGCAGCAGGGGCAAAAGCATTTTGACTGCATTCCCGAGAGAAATTGGAAATTAAACAAAATACACAAACAGTGTGATTTAATTTTCCTTTGACTGTAAGAAAAATTTAATTATTGATATAACTCCAAGTTTACAACAACTTAAACTTTAACAAAATTTTGTTTTGTGACCAAAACTTTTAAATACAAGGAGGATTACATGATCAACCTATTAGTATCAATGTTCATACATGCAGATGGTCTATGTGATTTGCCATCTCGATCTCGCAATAAAACATTATCTGCTCTAATGGAATTAAAGTTTTATCAAGTTGAAAACGATAGAGATATACTCGCTTACAGAATAATTTTTATTTTAACACGAACCTAAGTATTCAGAGAAAAGTTCTCTGCTTGATGCTTACTTTCTAACCCCGTAATGTTCTATTTCAGACAAGGATAAAAAAGTAACAGTTCTCAATAACTAACGCTGCCGTGCACTTTAAAACTGACACCTCACTGTGACTGTGGGTATGAGCGAAGCCGAAGAGATTCGTATTGATTCATGTCCCTAATCAGAAAACATATTTATATTAAATAATATAAAGTATAATATTATTTATATCCGCCTATCGCATTTATAAATTTATCTGATATAGTGCAATAAGATGCCATAAAAACAGATATACAGATAACTGCCAATATTTCCTTAATTCAAACTAATTTTCACATTTTGCTTTATTTTTTCAAAAGACAATGGTAAAATTGCCTATACTAAACTTTTTACCTTTATTAAACTAAGTCGTTCATAGTCCATACAAATTCTTTTGAATCACCACTTTGTGTTTTATACAGTGATGAATAGTATATATTTGAACACCAAATATATGTCTGTCTCGAAAAATCCACCATACTTTCTGCATTACGTTTATTCTGAAAAACCCTTTTTTGGATTCCAGTTCTTGAATCGCTTGATTCGGTTTTTATATAAAACTTAAGTATAATAAACTTTTTTTTATATAAAAAAATAATAATAATATTAATATTATAATATATAATATAGTTTTATAATTAACTTAAGTATGTAAAAATGATGGGTTGTAAATCAAACCAACCAGAATGAAAGTTAATAATTAACGGTAAATACATTTCTATTAGGGTGATGAAATATAAATTTTAAGTCGGATCCCATCTTACGCCTAACTTTTACTTTCCCTTAAAGCTGTATAATAAATCCTATTAACTTTCACAAATACCCGAAAACCACAACACAAAAACTAAAATTAAGACTTATGTTTGCGACTCCTCTCAAGTAGAGTGAAAACATTTCAATCTTATTAACTCTTCCATACCAATATTTAATAAGAAACGCTCAATAAGTGACTGGCACAGGGAAGTGTTATATATATCTGGTATCTTGTGCAAATATTGTTCATTTGGGGTGAATTTAATCAGTTTCAACTTGGCATCTATCATTCAAAGGTAACTTGTTCTGTTCGATGTTTAATCTCTTTTATTGTATTTTTCTATTCTCATGTTTAATGCAATACATGAGACATATTTTTATTTGTATAACGGGGTTATGATTATACTTTTTCCTTATAAATTATTATAATAATACGAATGGAAGGACGAAACGTTTACTGTACATAAAATATATGATAAGTTATGGAATAAAAAACTTTATTGGTTCAGTTGTATATATATATATATATATTTTTTTTTTTGCTATATATATATATATTTTGCTAACAAATTTTAGTGCAAAAATATGTACCCCTTAGGGATATATGTACATACAAATGCAAAAAAAAGAAAGGCAGAAACTTTTTTGAATAGAATATAAGTAATGTATATTTATCAAATTTTACTATTTACCTATTATTTCGTGCTATTGTATCCTTACGAAAAGAATCTACTTATAGCTTTTTGTCTACTCCTAACGGCGAAATTTAAGGAACTATGTCTCAAACAGTTAACCTATATTTTGACCTTTGAGTGATGTCAGTCGCTCGAGGTAGTGAAAAACTGTGATGTGTTGTGCCAAAAAACGAAACGGAGACATTCAGCATATGAGTGTCTCACTACTCACCCACTAGGACGCCCACAGATTTTCTTACATTTCCTATATTTTCATTATATTTATTAATATGTTATGGAAATAACACTGTCTGTATTCGTACATTAAGAAAATTCAATTTCAAATTCACTCACAATTTAACTGTACAAGACATATTACCTACCAATTACTTCGTTTATCGTTTAGAGCACTCTTATAATGCGTGCGGTCATAACTACTTTACGAACACATTCGATTGAATTGACTTGTCTTAACTTAGTTTCTATTCCTAGCATATCTTACTATAAATACCCATTGAAAGTAAATCATTATCTTTTATTTTGTATTATTACAACATTGTATAAGGGTATACGTATGCAAGTGCTTTTTCTACCATGATGTTTTATGATATTATAGGTTCATTGACTTAGCAAATAATAACGGAGTATCAACAACAAAACACACATAATTAGCTTAATTAACTTGAAAAAAGTTTTTCAACTGTGCTTACATAAACACGAGTGTTTTTATCAGCTTTCTTATGTTCCTAAACGTCAGTATTTCATTACTGAATTCTTGTGGTCAGTGAAAGTTAAATCGTTAACTTTGTTTCATCTAAAAATCAGCAACAACTTTTAGACTTTAGATGTACCAGGCGCAACTTGATTCCACAAAGCACACATGAGAAGAAATCTCATGCATACTGTTTATGTATCTGTCATGCACACAAAACACATTGAGTAATTGCTAAGAGTCCTGATGTATGTAGCGATATGTATGTATAGGACGCATGAGATTGGTAAAAGCTTCGCCTTGCATTTATCTGAATTTTGTAGAAAGGGAAATTCAATTTTTAAAGTTAAAACGTTGATTTTTGGCATTCAATGTCACATGAAAAATAAAAAATATAGTAAGCCCCGAATATTAATTGACGTGAACGTGTTAACACTGCAAAAAATCTTTACATGAAACTAAAATTCTCTTAATTCAATGTGAAAAATAGAAATTTAATTTACGAAATTGATTTTTGCCCATGACTTACATAAAAGTAAGCAAATCTTCTTGCACAAAGCTACTGACTTTGAATTAAAATAATATATAATATTTATATGACTGCACTTATGTACGAACGAGTGATTTTGTGTTCACCAAAAGTTGCACTTCTGCATTCATGTGCGAGTTCACATTTCGTTCAAATGGCATGATTTGTTTTTTGTTTTGAACGGCAGTATGTTTTTCTATTCAAGTATATTTTCCATGTAGATATGAATACGAGTATGTTTGGTTTTTAAGTCTTAAAACCATTTTGATTTACATGCCTAAAACAGATCAAAGTTTAAAGAGACAGAACCAATTAAGAACTTAACGGACTTTATTATAAATAAATGCACAGATAGGAAACTGTAATAACGACAATTTTATTATAATCGGCGAAGAAAAAAGTAGGAGCTTGAAAGAAGGTCCTCTCTGTTAACATACATATTTAATACAGATATACTAACTTTTATTTCATCCATTTCGAGAGGAAAATTTTGTATTAAATACGTAATTTGACAGGGAAATTAAAACAATAATTAAATAATTTGACGAGACATTTGAAAATTGATATATAGTAATTTTGTAAAATGAATTTTAAATTTAAGCGCTTTTCTATCTATGTTTAACAAAATGTCCAATAAACAGCCAACTAGATTTGGACATTTTTATAAAATAAGTTATTGACTGGGGCGAATGCAAATGATGCCATAAAAAATGCTTTGCTATCATATATTTTAGTAACTTCTATTCACTTAATTCCTTTGGGATCCCGTTTGGAGTAAGATAAAACCAAGATCTAGTTTGCCTTAAAGTCAAGTCCTTTGATTTATAATACAGAAAAATTCAGATGCTCCAATTGCAATCAGGAATTGATTTCCCATGTAGAAGATAGATTGTTGACTGTGAATTTGAACACAGTAATGCAGTTTTAATGTTGTGCTGGAAAACGAGAAGGATATACTTAGCGTACGATTTGTTTTTTAAATGCTGCAACGAAAAATATGACTAAAATTAAATAAAATACTTATTCTGTTTTGGAAGTTTTATGTTTTTATTAACTTCTTAAAACACGTAAATATTTCCATATACCTATATTATATGTCTCTTTTGGTTTTTACAATATTTTTATAGACTATATTTTAAAACATGGAAACGTTACTTAATTTAACGATTTTGATCCACGGACTTCAAGCAATTGGAAGAATTAAAAATACTAATAATAAAAAAATAATAATAATAATTGAGAAATGGATTAAATCTACCAATAAATTTCAAAGGCGTTATCGACTGTTTCATACATTAAAAACACGTAGGTTTGGACCAGGACTATACTTTGTTTTGCACCCACACCTTCGAAAATTAGGCATATGTATGTATTTATAAAGCATACACAGACATTCCGTGCCTAATGAAAATAGTATCATATTGCACGATATATCAACAGAGCACACGTTGTTACAAGTTGAATAACTTTTTAGATATGTGTTTATACATATGTATGTATATACAAGAGTATTTTACTTAATCTTAATAATTCGATCTTATTTCGTTTTAAGCCTGATATACTTATGAGAGAACTGTGTACATATATATGTATGTACACACAGAAACATCTGACTGAAATCCAGAGCACTGACCTGTTCTATGAAACATGCAGGTAATTTAAAATGATGTTAACAGACAATGATGATGATGGCGAGGATCATGAGCAATATGTACAGTATTTAAATTTTAATTAATTTAATTTTTAATTTAATTCAAAATGTATTTTCCTGAAAATTAACACACAATTTACATTTACAAACTACCAACTTCTCACTGTTTTTATTTTTTTAATTGTACCACGGTTTCTCCCATAATGCCATTGAAATGTACTCGCAGCTACCGAAGTCTCAGCAATTTCGGGTGACGATATGAAAATAGATAAAGGTAGTCTTTCCAGAACCTAGTCATGGCTCGTATGCACTAAGAACTTGTATTGTAATGTTATTTGAATCCACGGTATAATGCACCTATTGATATAAGCCTACAAGTGACAATTACTTTCGGAACTTATAAGTAGGGCTTTGTCTTTGTTGTCAACAGGATTAGACAGGAAGTATTTGATATTATTTGCTTATATCTGTGTACTGATGGAAAAAATCATAAAAGGTTTAAGTAGTAATAAAAAGCAAACAATCGGGAAAAGTCTAATTCTGCAACTCATCAGACTACTATGCTTAAATTCCGTCACGGACAATTCAATTACAAGACAACTGAAACGCAGACTTTCGTATATGTGTTAGATGATCTATATTAGGAAGTTTTTCTGCTTTAACATGGAACTGAGGTTTGCGCAGTTTTATAATCCACATATATAAAGAAAAATCTGAAATAATAATAACAATAATTGGGTGGCGCTTGCTCATCAACTACTCGTGTTGTGCGCGCTACTTTTCTCTCACAAGTAGAAGGGACCTACAGTTTTTCGCGACTCCGGACGGCGAAGTTTGAGAATATTTTTCTTATACAGTTATTACTCTTTGAGTGTTGTAAGCAGCTCGAAAGAGGTGATATCGTGAAAATTTCGAGGTGTTTAGCCGGGAATCAAACCTGGACCTTCGGCGTGTGAGTGTCGTCGCCGCTCTACCCACTACGCCACGGCGGCCACAATCTGAATTGTTCACGATAAAAAATCTTTAAAATTGAAATTATTTTAATGATACATTTCTTTATTCCTTCATATTTTCTTTCTAAAATAACATGAATTCGGAACAAAGGAATTCTAAAAAAAAGTCCTATATAAATTACCTGGGCAAAAATATTACGCGGTTCACGTGTTAATGCACACATACTCATCTTTTATGTCCTGATTCCGTTTCTTTATTTTTTCGCGGCACATTTGGTGTAGCAGTTATCATAGCACAGATGCTTTCTTTACATTTGAAGCCATCCTGTATCACACTTGATTTTATGTCTGTTCACTCCTTAGCAAGGTTAATGGTAAACCAATGTTCGAAGTTAAATTTATTTATATGTAAAGGATTATAAAAATTCTGTTCTTTGTTGGTTATTCGCAAATTATATAGAAATTTCTTGATTTATAATAAAAAACTTTTAAATGTATTATTTTGCTCTAATAATACATCTTAACAGATTCTTTTGTTGTGCAAATGTTTTAATCTGTTTACAGTCAGTAAGCAAATTATTCTAAATGTTCTTATTTTTTGTGGAAATGGCGTACCATTTTTCGTCTTTCATGCTTTTGATTTATTTATATTTGTTCCACGCCTTCGATTTTGAATTACTAATATGCCTGCCGCTAAAACACTAATTCTTCAACTCACCGCTTTGGCAAGCGTTACAGCTCCGTCACTCTTTCGAGTCTAATTTTCTTCATGTTGCGGTATAAGATCGTAAGAGCTCGAGCTTCTCATCCGTTAAGAAAATATTGATCTCATGATCTCGTCATTATATATAACTAAATTTGGAGTACCTCAAGGTTCCGTTCTTGGTCCCATCCTGTTCAATATCTTTTTGTCCTATGTATCCATACCTACTGGAAACACTTTTCTTGCTTTGTTTGCTGATGATACAGCCCTGTTCTCATCCAACATCTTAGCACAGGACATTATAGCTTCGTTACAGAATACACTTGATATTTTTCAAAATTTGTGTATTAAATGGAAAATAAAGCTAAATGCTGACAAGTCTCAGGTTATGTGGTTTACTAGACACGGCACGGTAATTTTGCTCCATGACAATGCACCTGCACACAAAACAAAACCAATTCAGGATACAATCAAAACACTTGGCTGGGAGCAGCTACCCCACCCGCCGTATTCACCAGACTTGGCTCCGACTACCATTTCTTTTCATCGATGGGACACGCATTGGCTAAGCAGCACTTTGATTCCTACGAGGAGGTCGAAAATTTGGTGTCTGATTGGTTTGCTTTAAAAGACGAATAATTTTATTGGCGTGGTATTCACAAATTGCCAGAAAGGTGGTCAAAATGTGTAG
The DNA here is from genome assembly GCA_955652365.1 of Eristalinus aeneus. Lineage (NCBI taxonomy): Eukaryota > Metazoa > Arthropoda > Insecta > Diptera > Syrphidae > Eristalinus > Eristalinus aeneus. The sequence continues at coordinate 60,774,291 of OY019130.1, read as the reverse complement.
AAAACAATGGCCAATACTTTGAATAAAATATTTTTACTTTCCCATTAATAATTAGTGTTATTTTTTTTTTTAAAACCGGTATACCTGGTAAAGCACTTGTTTAGAATCAGTAAGTAAGAATTAAGATCATCAGATCAGACACTAAGCGCGCACTAGAAAACGTCACATAGAAAACACATTACTGGTATAATATGTAATGGTCATATTGTGATTCCTGGTTAAAAATTAAACACTAGATACAATGAAACTTATAATGCAAACATTAAGAGAAACCTTTCAAAAAAGAGGGAAAAACATTCGTTTTTATATTGGATATCAAGAGTTTTGACATTTTAATTTTTTCTGTCAACGGACTTGTTACCCTTGGTACATCTCAGCAATGAGAATCGAATTCATAGCCTTGGAATCTATTTCTGTTTTTTACAAAAGAACCCTCAAATCAAAGCTAAGTAGTTTACTGAAAATTGTATAGGAGTGAAAAGTGGTTATCCCTCCTGAACTTTTCAATACATTTTCCTTTTTATTCAGTTAGAGTCAACCTTATGTATGTACTTATGACTTATGTACTTATGAGTTGTAGATGCACGGTACTATACAATATACTGTGAGCGTCAAAAGTGAGTAAACAAATATCTGATTACTGTATAAAGATGAAAATTGGATCAAAACAACAACAAAACTCACATTCCATTGATACACAAAAACAGCTTTATTCAATGTGATCAATTATTCAAAAAATAAAGTACGGTAAAAACAAAAACAAATACATTTTTTTAATGAAAATTATAACTACTTCATATATTACGAGTCAAAAGTGAGTAAACAACTTGCAATAATTTTTCCTTTCTTGTGAATCAGTTATTTTTACGGCTAAAATATGTGAGTAATATTTTTACGATGACAAGTCTTTTCATTTGCTTTTGTTCAGAGAGGACGCTAATTAAATACAAACGTGTTAAAGTTCAAAAATATAATTATTTTAAAATGCGAAGTGAAATTTCTTTAGAAACTAGGAAAATTATCGTGGATGTGAGAAAAAAACGAAAAACGTTTCGGGAAATTGGAGAAATTGTGAACAGGCATTACGCGTCGTGTAAAAAAATTATTGACAAATTTGAAAAATTTAAAACATTAAAAAATTTTCCACAGAATGGGAGACAAAAAAAAATAACACAAAGAGAAACAAGACAAATTGTGAATGAAGTAAAAAATAATCCAAGATCAAGCGCCGTCAAAATTGCAGAAAAAAATTCAATAACGTCTCGAATAAGTGTAAGTTCGTCGCGTATTAAATAAAACAGGCTTACATGGTAGAAGTGCAAGAAAAAAGCCAATGCTTTCAAAAATTAATAAACAAAAACGTTTAAAATTTGCAAAAAAATATATAAACAATGACATTTCGTTTTGGAAAAACATTTTATTTATTGATGAAAGCAAATTCGAAATTTTTTAGAGCCATATGAATAAAAAAATTTGGAGAGCAAAAAATGAAGAATTTACTGAAAAAAATTCTAGGCCGGTCGTGAAACATGGGGGAGGTTCAGTGATGGCGTGGGGGTGTGTAGCAGCATCTGGGGTCTGTAATTTTGTCTTCATTGATAGTAAAATGAGGAAGGAAGATTTTCTAAATATTCTCAGGACCAACTTGCAACCGAGCGTAGACGAATTAGGTTTAGGTAGGAATTGGATCTTTCAGCAAGACAATGATACTAAGCATACCTCACGTCTTGTTAAGGAATGGTTGCTTTATAGGACCCCAAAACAGCTTGATCATCCCCCGCAATCACCGAACCTTAACCCAATAGAACACTTATGGGAGCATTTGGATAGAAGAATTCGACAGAGTACTATTAACAACAAGGAAGCCCTGAAAAAAGCTATAACAGAAGAATGGTCAAAAATTTCCCCCGATGTTACTAATAAACTGGTAATGTCTATGCCACGGAGACTCAAGAAAGTAATAAAGTCTAAAGGAGGACCAACAAAGTACTAAATTTAATTTTTTAAGCAATAAATAAGTACATTTGTTGATAGAAATTACTGTTTTACTGTTTACTCACTTTTGACTCGTAATATATGAAGTAGTTATAATTTTCATTAAAAAAATGTATTTGTTTTTGTTTTTACCGTACTTTATTTTTTGAATAATTGATCACATTGAATAAAGCTGTTTTTGTGCAACAATGGAATTTGAGTTTTGTTGTTGTTTTGACCCAATTTTCATCTTTATACAGTAATCAGATATTTGTTTACTCACTTTTGACGCTCACAGTATGTTTAAAATTAATTCTAAGTGTTTGAAACATTTATGGTATGTCAAAGGATTGCAAAGTAAGAACTACTTTTATAAAATATGGTCTTAATACAAATGCATCCAACTTACAAGTCATTTTATGCCTATAAAAAAGTGAAAAATGTTCTACAAATTTTGTTGTAATAAAACGTGGCTAAACTCAAAATTGATGAGTTTTACTCGAACTTATTAAAGGTTAATCAGAGACATTTACTACAATGGCAGATGTAGCATTAATTATTTACAATAATAATAATAATAATTAATTAATATTAATTTTTATTTAAATGCAAACATGTGTGGCAAGTCACATAATTAAAATACGTGCTCAACGTGTAATAAATTAGTCTATAAGGGCAGATTTTTGTTTTTAATTCACAAATCATTGATGAGCTTTAATTACAAAGCTAACACTTAATTGTGCTGCGTCCACTTTTAAGACTGACAGAACGAGGGCTAACATTGTAAACAATATAAATACAATTCCTTATTTATAAAGCTTGTGTAAAGGACATTCGCCAGGCTGCATATGGATATTAAATTTGTTAAGCAATTTACATTCTTTGCATTCAACTTAAAAAAAAGTAAAGCTCGCATTTTTGAAATGTGCAAACGCAATATGTGGAATGGGACCTTGTTGATTCTGATTATAAGATCTTTAATTTGCTTTTTCTCTTAATTCATTTAAAAAGATGTAGAACGATTTTAAGGACAACGATATCAATTCAAAGTATTTTAAAAGGGAATGAAGTATTTGATTTTTGGAACGAATCCGGAAATACTCTGTTGCTGCTGGAGTTTCATATATTTTCCTCTTCACCTTGACATCTTCAACTTCACAAAACGTGAAAAATAATAATAATAATTGTTGGCGTTACACTCCACAGGGGGACAAGGGCTTAGGTTGCTCATCAACTACTCGTGTTGTGCGCGCTACTGTTCGCTCACCAGTAGAAGGGACCTACAGTTTTTTGCCGGCTCCGAACGGCGAAGTTTGAGAAGCTTCCTTAGTTAGTTATTACTCCTTGAGTGTTGTCAGCAATACGTAAGAGGGGGTGCCGTGAAAAATTCGAGGTGTTCAGCCGGGAATCGAACCTAGACCCTTCGGCGTGTGAGCGTCGCACTCTACCCACTACGCCACGGCGGCCACAAAATGTGAAAAATGCATCTAGAAAATCATCGTGCATTAGTGGTGCTGCATCAGAAATAGAAATTAATAAATTTGTGATTTAGGAGACGTATAATGCACCTTAAGTTTCTGTGTTTTAAAGCATAGCGTTATAAAATATTTCAACACGAGTGCACCGATAGGCGTGAGACATGGATGAGTCTTAAGCACGTTATTATTCATTCTATACATAAAGAACATTAAAGGCTATGTTAAATGTGGTATTGAGCTGGATTGATTGGCTGACTGCAAACCAATTGAATTTAACGGTGGTTTTTAGGATGGCGGTAGTAGGTAACGAAAATTAGTTGAAGTTTCTAGTAAAAATTGTCCGAGAGTTCAAGTATCTAAAAGTTCTACTAAAGTCTAACTTATATATAAAACAAATATGAACGTCAAATTAATAAGTTGAAGAAATATAACTATGAAGTTTTCCTTTTAGAAAACAAATAAATTTTTATTTTCGGCGAACAGTTTTGTCCGATCTTTATTGAGTCTGTAATAGAACTGATTTGTACAATATTAATAATCGAAAAGGTAAATGAAAAGTATGGTCATCGCATTTTCATCGTTTCCACAAGTGATCTATAATTTCATGAATTGCATTTTTTCATATTGCTTCTTTTTTGTTTCGTAATTAGAACGGAAATGCCGCAGACGATTAGCTTGCAATTCTTGGAGTCATCCGATTCGTTGTGCATTACAGGTTCGGTGTGTGTCAAATTGCTAAATTATATAATTATGCTTTTCTTTAACAGCTCGTTAACAATTTTCTTACATTTTCATACAATTATAACCATAGTTATTGTAACAATGATAAACGCTATGTATACCATAGTCTTGTTAAGGATACATTCGAATTCTTACAATTTTCTGATAATATTTTTATAAATTCTTTTATTCTAATAAGTTCGACATATAATTCATCAAGTTTGAAATTTGGTGTTTCTTTACTTTTGCTAACGTTGGTTTTAACATTAGGGAGTATAAAAGTATCATATCTTTCGAAATTATCATAAATGACATCATCAATTTGGATTTTACAATTTTTAAATTTTATTAGATAACTTCCTTTGAGAACTAAAGTTTGATTATTACAATTATGTTCTATGTTTTGTTCATTAATATATTTGACTATAAGTGTACCTGTTACAATTTCTTTGACCTGATTTTCTTTACATATAATTTTTTCACATATTGTTTGTTTTCAAAATCATGAAATTTTGTCAATACAATCGACGTTAATAGGTACTGATTTCGTTTAAATTTTCTTTAACTGGATACATGTAGATTAGGTTATTTTGTTGTGTTAATATTTCCTTATTTGGGATAAAATTGAATTTGTTTTGGTTGGCAGGTATAAGTTCAATTAAATCGTAGGATACAGAACACAATAATTATGTGATCTTTATAAAATAATAATATACGTAGTTGATTTGGTGGATGTAAGCATGATTTTTACCTCTTCTTCTAATGTTCTAATTTTCCCGGTCCAACTTTGATGATATATTATATACCTTCCTACGATCTTTTGTTGTATAATTGTGTGGGATGTGATATTTTTTATTTGTTCATTAATCCGTCCGTTAGTTATTACCTGTTTATTACTACCTAGAAAGCTAGTCTAGTTTATTTTTAATTTCAATCTTAATCCATTGTTTCCCAAATTAGCTTTAGGCCCATTCCTAGAATATCGATTAGTACTCTTTTGCTTTTAAACTGTGGTTTTAGAGTTTCTATTTTGGCTATTAGTAAGTGTAGATTACAACAGTATTGCAAATTGGTTTAACTAAAACTGAATTGTTTGAAAATTCCATAATACTTTCTTCTAAACGATCTTTCGTTGGCTCGAAGTCCGTCATATTAATTATAAGCAAGGATTTTATATATTCTTTCTTGATTTTAAACGTATTTAATTGTGGAGTAATGTAGCCGTTGTTGCTATTCAAGTTGGTCATTTCTATGTCTTGTGTCGTTATACTTGTGATCGTTGTAATATTATTTATTATTCTCTGTAAGCGGAAAAACTGAGCAATTTAATTTTGATGATTTGTGTTTTCTTCGATTTAACGTGTATTCTATAGTAAGTGTTTTGTGTTTTGGTGTCCTTTAGGTGATCATCATCTTTTTTTTCGGCTAGAATTTTCCTATATCTTGGGAAGTTTTTCCCTCCTCTTAGTTTTTTAATGAAGTTAAGACCTTTGTCTATTGGATGGTCTCTTCTAGTTTTGTTTAGTTTTTGAAGAATGTGTTGTTTTTTCTCCAGTATTTTTTTTTATAGATTTGATCGTATTCGATTTCTGGGATTTTGCCGTCCATAAAAAATATAGGCAGTGGAGTAGATTGTGTTTTTATAGAATGTTATAATTCTTAGGATTTTTTCTTTGTTCCTTCGTTATTTATTTTATTGTGCCTGAGTAATCTTATGTGTTCATCTGTGGTGATGTGTAGCCTCTCTATATGTGAATTATATGCGTTGTTGTGTATAGTGTACCAGAATATTGGATTTTATTAAAAATTGTTTTAGGGGTACTGCTTTGTTCTTTTTTCTTGTTCTTCTTTTGGCGCTACAACCCAGGCCTCAACCAACATGCCTATCCAGTCAGTACGGTCTTTCGCTAGCAGTCTCCAATTGCGCACTCCAAGTTGGTTGAGGTCCTTCTCCACTTGTTTGCGCCATTTTAGCCTAGGCCGCCTTCTGTTGCGTTGTCCCAATAGCCGGAACACTGGTTTCCATGCGGTCTACATGGTCTAGCCATCTTAAGAGTTGTATCCGTAGACGCTTGACCAGGCGCAGTTTCTCTCCTATACAAGAAATTGGATACTTGTCGACGATAGTTACCTCATTTAATTTTTGGTAATCTATTTAGTCCGCTTGTATCGACGTTCTTCGGTACGATCCAAATTAGGGCTGAATAGGGTGAATTGTTATGTTGAATGATTCTTTTATCCAACATCTCCTGTATTTGTTTCTGAACCTCTTGCTTGTGCGTATGAAGGTACATATACATATCTTTTTGCTTGAATAGGATTGTCATTTGTTTTATGGCGTTCGTGAAAGAAACTTTATCACTGTCTTTATGTAATATGTCTTCGTATCTTGTAAGAACCTTACTAATTCGTGCTTTTATTCATTACTCAGGTGATCTCATCTGAATTGCTCTATTGGAGTTCGTGGGTTGGAGTGTTCGATGATACAAAAGTATTCACTATTATAGTCTGAATAGTCTTGTACATTATAATCCTTTACGCCGTTACTTACGTCTTCGGTTAAGGTCGTTTCGTCTGTTCGTATTGTTCCTTGTTCGGAAAGGGTAGTTTTTCGGAATTGGCTTTTGTTGATGACGCCTTATTTAAGACGTGTAAATTTTCATGGTTGACGGCTTTACCGACCGAAGGGTCTGGGTTCGATTCCCGGTTCAACACCAATATTTCGAATTTTTCACGGCACTACCTCTTTCGAGCTGCTGACAACACTCAAAGAGTAATAACTGTCTAAGAAAGCTTCTAAAATTGCGCCGTTCGGAGTCGGTGAAAAACTGAAGGTCCCATCTACTCATGAGAGAACAGTAGCGCTCAACACCAATTTTTCCAATTTTTCACGGCACCACCTCTTTCGAGCTACTGACAACACTCAAAGAGTAATAACTGTCTAAGAAAGCTTCTCGAATTTCGCCGTTCGGAGTCGGCAAAAAACTGTAGGTCCCTTCTACGCGTGAGAGAACAGAAGCGCGCACAACACGAGTAGTCGATGAGCAAGCTAGGCCCTGGTCTCCCTTTGGACTGTAGCGCCAACAATTATTATTATTAGTTGCCTGATATTGTAAGTGTTCCGTTTTCTAAATCTACTTTCGATTTGAAAGGTATAAGAATACCTCTAAGACCGTCGGAATGATCGCGACAGGACTATATGTACATTTCTAATTTGTTTTTAAGTTCAGTGTTTTAATTTTTACTGGGGTAGGAATTGTCTTTATCATTTCTGGTCAACATATACCAGGATAAATTATAGAGTCTCACTTTGCCTTGTATTATTATGTATGGTAGGTTTGAGGTGAGACCTCTTAAAGAAAACTTTCGCCGATTGCATCTAAAGATTGGGTGTTTCTTTGCCCATTGTGAATTTGGTTCCTACGAAATTGTACAGTCCGTTTTGTTTTCTATGGTAAGTTTGCGGTGGTTTCGACTCATCCCGTTGACGGTAATAGTTTTGTGTGCGCGATGAATGCTGCCTAACTTTATTATTTTGTTGATTTTTGTTTTTTTTTCGGCTAGCCCAATTTCAATGAGCTCTTGTGGTGGTTGGTAAAACGGATTACTATTAAAGGCTTGATGTTACCGCTGTGGTTCTGAACTATTGAGATGATTAAACCTCGTTCCGGTATAATTAATTAAGTATGTACTACTTAATTGTAGTGCAGAAGGGTTATTCCTAACATTGTAATAGGCGTTGCTTGTTGTTTTCTATATTACTGGTCGCCAGTTAAGAATCTTCTGTGATCTGTCTAGTTTTAATATTAAGCCACCGTAACACTGTTTTGATATTGTTACAAAATACTTCGCTACCGCCAAAGTTACTATAGAGAATTGATTCATTTGTATCCAACTGGTGACATGATTACTTATTTCTATAAACTCTCGGGCTCTTTCCATTAATTTGGAAAATTAAAGGAAAAAATACTCTGTTCTAATTCATTGTATCGCATCATGACTCATGAGTTGATGAATTTTATCGATCAAGATGACAAAGTTTTGCAGTTCCCTGAAGTCGCCGTGGAGTTCAGTTAACTTCGCTAGGTATTGAATGGGGTCAATATTTAATGTAAGCATGTTTGGGGTTGTTGTGTTTCAAAACAAAAAAAAAAAAAATTAGTTGTTTCCGATATTTGTTTCGATTGTTCTCGAACGTTATTAATCTGAACTTCAAGAGATATAGGAATTTTGGAGGAAAGAGACAGTTGTTAATATTACCATAAGATTAATATATAATAACATACGTATGTAACTATATCTAAGTGTTAATTTTTATAAGATATTTCCGACATTGTTCCAGTATTTTCTCGTTGGCTCTTCTTCCTTTCGTGATAGTTGATTTTTTCTTCTGTTGCCTTGATGTTCGCTTGTTTTCTTCCATTTTTTGCACTATTTGTTTCTCTTCTTATTTTTTTGTTCACCCTTTTTTCTATTTTCTGTTTTATTTCTACATTCATTTCATTAGTAAAACTTTTACACATTTTGAATTTGACCAAGAGGTTGATGTCTACACATTTAATAAGATGATTTTGTAGTGTAGAAAACAGAAAACATTGGCGGTTTTGCCTTTTTTTCCTCTTTCCAAAAAAAACTTTTCACTCTTTTCAAAAGTCGTTACACTTCTGTTCGTAAGGTTAACACTTAACGCTTCCTTATCTGAACCAAAAGGTCCCTGCACTTTTCGCAGTAGAAAAAAAGACTTTGCACCTTTGCAAATGCAAAAAAACAAATACGAAAACGGTAGTTGAAAAAAGAAAAATTTTATTCGCCACTAAATGTAAAGACCTATGTTAAGGCCTACCGACTGCTCCAAATATAACTAGTAGGTTTCCCTTTTGGAAGACAATAACTTTCTATTTTCGGAGGACAATTTCGTCCGATTTTTATTGAGCCTGCAATAGAACTGATTTGTACAATATTAATAATCGAAAAGGAAAATGAAAAGAAGGGTTTTCACATTTACATCGTTTGCACAAGGGCCGCAAACGATTGGCTTGTAATTTGTGGGATCAACCGATCGCTTGCGCGTTTGGTGGGTGTCAAATTGGTATGCTTTTCTTTAACGTTGCGGGAGGAACCGTAACTGTGAAGCTAAGGAGTGGATATTTGAAGTGTATCGACATTAAAAATAACGATTTATTTTTAATATCAATGCATATATACATACGCGAAGCCGAAAACATTTCGTGCTATCTATTATTTTCTATTATTTTCTACACACGGTAAATATGGGGTTCACCTCGAAAATGTGGAACGTTTGTCTGATGATTCGTTGGAGCCAGGCCGATAGGGAGGGTATCCACAAGGAGAGGTGCGATTCCTTCTTCTTGTTCAGCGGGTAGTTTGGTGAAGGAGCTTAAACAAACTCCCTTAAAGGGAGTTTATTGTATTAGATGTATTTCTCGAAAAGTAATCATAACCTTTGTCTGATTATTCGTTGGAGCCACTATATACGGTGAAAGTAATGGCATTACTCCAAAAACGGAAACTCAAGTTCGTGCTTTCACAGATTTTCTCCCTGCAAGTTGATGTATACAAAAATGAAATATGTTCCATTGTGTTATGGTCTTGGACAGGCCAACCCACCTCCCTTAAGTAAAAATTCGACATCTTGGTGGATTAAACTGGTATATTTTGTTTACAAACATATCATAAATGAAGTACAGTATTTACACTGTCGGCAAAATTAGAGTAAAAAGTCGTATGTTGAAAGACTAGAAACTTAAGGGACCATTTTCAAAATAAGAGGATAGCTAATAAATTTGAACTACATGCATGCACGTAGCTTTCAACGTACTCGTTGTACCCTCAAGGAATAAAAAGTTTTGCTTTACTTCATCGGTATATGCTCCATACTGAGCTGGAAGAGACGTTAACCCAAAGATAAACATAAAAGATTACCAATGTTAAAAGATTTAAGTTAAATTAATTGTTCTTTTTTTCTTGCATTATTGATAAATAAATAATATACATTATTTTATTATTCTGGTGCGCCTCTTTCTAGTGTTAAGCATTCTAAACGTTAATTGAGGGAGAGATTTTGTATATGTAAGTAACCGTACGCACTCAATCAAGCGATTAAACATTTTGTTTGTTTATTGTGTCAAGGAAAAATAAAAAAAATTAAATTTAAATGAATGGCAAAAAATTATTAATTTGTTCCTCAAAGAAAGGTTGTCATATGGTCAAATTACGAAGCCGCTTAGTAATTTACCGCTTCAGATCTAATGGACTGAATCAGTGTTGAGATTTGACTTCTCAACTGAATTTAAGTACATTTGTTCAGACGGCCTTTTCAGGGTGTGAAACCAAACTGAAGCCTATAATCCGATAAACACTGTTAAGACTGTGTTTAGCACAGGGTAAAGTTTTAGTTATGGTGTGGGATGGTTTACTGGAAGTGATAGAGGAATTTGAAATTAGTTTGCCTTCATTAATATTTTGAAATGATATTTGAGATCAAGAATTAAAGAATGAACCCATTAAAAATGTCAAAAATTCCATCAAGATTTTGCACAGAACTGTAATTGTTATTACGCCGATATACGTAACTCTTGTGCGGAAACCTGTTGCAGCCTAAAAATAATAGTTCTACATCCATACTTCTATGCGGTCATATGGTTATATCCCGAAATAAGGGAAATTGATAGATTATAGTAGTAGTAGTAGTAGTAAGTGAGTATCTTCTTTATGAAAAATGTATATTATATATAATATAATAACTATTTAATATAAAATTCGATAATGCGATTTCCACAACGTAACGCGTTTACAGGTATACAATGATAAGCAGAGTTTTGTGCGTGATATTTCTTTTGTTCTTTTTTGTGATAAAAACATAAAAAAATTAAATTGTTATTTTTAAAACTAAGAGCTCAATTATTGCTTTCTTAAATAATAAAATAGTTTGGTGCAGTACTATGTATATTATTATGTATTGATTTTCTATTAAAAGGAATATCCTCTTCTTTATATGTGTTATACAAGTCCGGTTGAGAAAAAAAAATATTGTCCAATTAGTAATAATAATAATAATTGTACAGCGCGACAGTCCACAGGGGGACCAGGGCCTATCTTGCTCATCGACTACTCGTGTTGTGCGCGCTACTGTCATGAAGCGGTATTTGAGTAATAAAGTCCTCTCTCAAAGGACAAAGCTCGCTTTATATAAAAGCTTAATAATCCTGGCCCCACTCTGTGGCGCGGAAACCTGGAAGTATGAGTATGAGGAAGCCCTTAATCTTTTCGAGAGAAAAGTTTTGCGAGCGATTTTTGGTCCTGTTTGCGTTTGACAGTATCACTTGCTTTGTCCTTTGAGAGAGGGCTTTATTACTCAAATACCGCTTGAGCCTAAAGAAACAGTGATTTGCAAGAGTGATTCTGCGTTTGATTTCGGTACTGGTGTTGTTGTCCCTATTTACCATGGAGACTAGGTAGACGAAGTCCTTGACTACCTCGAAGTTTCTGCTGCCTAGTGTAACGCTCTGTTCGAGACGTCGTTGTTGTGTGTCCTTTCTTGATGACAGGATGTACTTTGTTTTGCTTTCATTAACCACCAGACCCATTTTAGCCGCTTCCGCTTCAATGCCAGCAAACGCCTCATTGACGACTCCTGTGTTCGACCATTCACGTCAAAGTCATCAGCGTAAGCTAGCAATTTTACTGACTTCTGGAAAATCATGCTTCTGGTGTTGACTTGTGAGTTACGCACGATCTTCTCGAGGGTGACGTTAAATACCTTGTCTAAAAATTTTTTTGACATTAAAGGTCTCGGTGAGTTGGTTACCGACCTTGACGGAGCAGCGAGAGTACTCGATCGTCATCCTTCACAATCTGACAAGTTTGGTAGTAATGCCAAAACTAGACATGACACTGTATAGCTCGTCTCTATGCACACTGTCATATGCGGCCTTAAAATCGATGAATAGGTGGTGAGTGTCGATTTGCACTTCTTGCGTCTTTTCCAGGATCTGCCGTTATGTGAAGATCTGGTCTACTGTGGACTTCCATGGTCTGAAACCGCACTGAAAGGGACCTATCAGGTTGTGGACCAAAGGTTTCAGACGTTCACACTATACGGCAGAGAGCATCTTGTATTCGATGTTAAAAAGACTGATCCCCCGACAGTTGGTGCAGTCAAAGGAGCCTCCTTTCTTGTGGACCGGGCAAACGACGTTGAGATTTTACTCATCGGGCATGCTTTCCTCAAACCATATTTTACAGATGAGCTGGTGCATGCGCCCATCATCATGTCCCACTTGCTTTAAGTAGCTCTGCGGGTAGTCCTACCGTTCTAGCAGCTTTATTCGACTTCAGCTTGGATATTGCTTTCTTCACTCCGTCTAAGTCGGGGCTGCATGTGCTTGCCTGCACTCGTCGTTAAACCACGGATTCCTTCTGGGTGGTGACGTGAGACCCAGCACATCGGTGGCAGCTTCTTTTATGGCATCTTGACAACGTTTCCAGTCTTCTTCTATAGTTAGTGCAGTCAAAATCTGAGCGAGTTTCAGGGAGACTCGGTCGGCAATGTTAACAGCGATCAGTTTCGATTGTAGCTTTCTGACGTCGATCGCAACATGATCTATCTGGTTGACGGTGGATTGATCAGGGAATTGTCAGGTTCCCTTGTGAATTTTCAGGTGTGGGAACCACTTGCTAACCACAGAAATGTTCCGCCCCGAGGCGAAGTCCAACAGCCTGAGTCCGTTTCCGGATGTGTTGTTGTGCACGCTGTGTTTACCGATGACTCCTGCAAAGATGTCCTCCTTTCCCAACTGAGCTTCGAAGTTTCCTATAACGATCTTGTGTCATCGTATGTTTCTGTCATTCGTTTCCTCTGGCGCAAATTAGGCTGATATTCCGGAATATAGCCTTGATGCGTAGTTTAAGAATTTTTGCCTAAGTCTGCCTCTAACAACAAACCCGAATAAGAGCTGTCTTCTCTCTGTAGCAATCGCTGTAGTATATGTCGCAGTTTTTCATCGGTTTTTGCCGGGCCTATCCCATCGCACTTCCTGGATGGCGGTTATGTCTGTTTTGTAGCAGTCAAGGGCGTCCGCAAGTTGTTCGGCTGCACGTGGTCCGTAAAGGGACCTCACATTCTTTAAAGAAAAATTAACTAATTAATTAATAAACAAAGTAGACCTTTTTGATTTTTGGGTTTCTCTGTTATTTGAATGAAATATTGTTTTGTGTTTACTACTTTTCTGCAAACGTCACCGAATAAAATAAATCAAAAGAAATCCTAGTAGTAGACTATAAATAAACATGCTATGAAAGGTTTCCTGAGTTTTTTTATTAATTCGACCGGTTTTGCTCACCACTGAGGAATATACCATGCATATTTCTGTTTGTGATAGTAATACTTTGTCAAATTAAGACCGAATTAGGTATATTATTTGTATTAAGGTTTTCATCCCAAAAGAAAACTTGTGGTTCTTTATAAATTATCCTCTGCTTTGGCAGCAGGCAAACAGAAATTAAGTCAATATGAAACATAAGGACTGATTAATAACACCGGACATTAACTGAATGATGGCTAATTTAAGTTATGTGTATGCGTTGCGTACTTAAGGGTGTCGTGTCCAGTTGTCTATCTAATTGGGTTAATTTATCATCGAAAAAAAAGATATACCTTACGCACACATTTGGAATGAAACTGAAACGGTAAAAGTGGGAAAGTCTGTAAATAATGATAATTTCCTACGTTATTATTTAAATAAAGTCATGTGTGCTCAATATGATTAATAAAGAGCAAAGTTAGGTCTCCTTAATAAACAAAACATATTGCTGTAGGTAAAGTAATGCTGCATTTAAACTGCTACAGGTTTCTCTATGATCTGTTATAAAATTTAGACACTTTTTTTCAACAACGTGTAACTATTATCCAGTGACACTTTATATTTACTTAAGCCGCTTAAAATTTACTCAACAATTAAAAGTATACTTAATATTTTTACTTTCCCACAGGTGGTATTGGTTTACATTCGTTAATGTTGGAATGCTGGCTGCTCTGACGATGTTCCCACAGGTGGAATTAGGTTGCATCCGCTAGCTCAGATAAAATGTGTCCAGACGCAACGTCAGCGAAAGGCAGCGACAAGTGTGAGAATTGAAATTTTGATGTTTTCATATAATTTGGCGTTAACATGTAACATCGCCTGTGTTTGTTTTTGTGTTTCGTCCAAGTCGTCCTGTTTAAATTAATTTCCTATGTCGTTTGTAGTCTTGGCTGCATTGCAGCTATTTCGTCTCCCTCGTTAAGAATCTTCTAGGCATTGTGCATATCAAAAATTGGAGACATGGTGTATGGGGCCGGCTGATGACATCAGCCACTTCTTTTCTCCCCGTCACCAACCGACGCTGTCCTATCGGTGTCTAGTGTCTCTTATCTGTCCAGCGGTATTCGAGTTATATCGGAGATGACTCTTTAGGGTGGGGCATGGCTGATTCTTCCATTTGGTATACTTTATACTTAACTGAGTTCATATCGTCCTTCACAGGGCGGATACTCTCATCATGAGAAGTTATTAGTGTCGACTACATACATCATTTCTGCTCTTGTTTTCTTCACTACCGAAGAAACCATCTTTTAAAATTGTGATTGAAGGATTCTGTTGTCTGTTTCTCGCTTATCCTTTTCGTCTGAATCTCGCGAGCACATGTTTCGTATTATGTCCGTCTTCATATTGCCCCACCAAACATTTTTTGTTCCTTCCAGCTGTCTGTAAGTTCGGTTCTCCAGCTGGTCACAAATCTTCCACAACTGGTTGGAACTCACAATTTACTACCACTTCTAGCTCCTCGCAGTGGGCCTTTCGTTATTGTTGGCTATTGTCTTGTGGTTAAGTACTTATACCGGTACTAGTTCTTCGTCTTTGGCTTTAATATCCTTTCCGAACATCAAGTTCTTATCTGATGCTGTATTATTGGCCTCCACACAGCTTACATCCGTTGATTAAGCGGAACTGCGAATTATCCCCAATTTAACGCATTGGTTAAAATTTTTACTTGAAGATTGCTTTAAGAAGATGTTTTAAAAATGTAAACGAGACTGGAATAAATAAAAGCAACGTAACTTTTCTGCATGACAAAATTTTATCGTCATCCACTAGAATAATCTTCAGAGCGGAGTTGCGACACAATCCTTTTGCATTTATTATCGTTATCTTGAAGTAAATGTACTGTCCACAAAAGTTTGGTTTTGGCATATTAATAACCACAGAGAGAGTGTAAAGCACGAATACAATAGAAAACCTAATTAAATCTATGTGACAGAAACAACTATGGTCTTAACGGCACATACATATTACTTGTGAATATAACAATGAAGTTTGCTAATGAGTTTGAGCTAATAAGAGTACTCTACTGTTCTATAAAATTTCTTATTAATTCAGATTTACTTATTAATTCAGAAGAAATATTTAATTTGGGCTTCTCTGGTTGTCTGTGGTCAGTTTTTTCTCTCTGTTAAACTTACAGGTTATGAAAAGGCTTCTCAAATTTCGCGATTCGCCGACAGTTTTCTTCAGCTTGAAAGAAAAGAATAGCACGCACAATACAAGTAATTACTGAAGAAGATAGGCTTTGATTATTTTATATTAATGCAATTTTATGATTTGAAACGAAATACGTTATGCAAAACACGGGGATGGAAATAATGAAATAAAGAGAAGCAAAATAACGAGTTAGTTATGTATGTCTAAATTCTCTTGAGCAATACGTCAAGAACACATATGACGAGTTATATAACAAAATTGAAAATTGATAAAAAAAACTCAATCGTTTAACATTAACCACAACTGTTCCATTAAAAAGGCCCGGCGCGGTGAAATTAACAGTACAAGAGATAAATTCTGCAGAATGAATTTTAGATATTAGGTTTTGGTCAACGTGTTTTATAGATTTTATATAATTTTGAAATTGCTCAAAACTCTCAAACACACCCAAAAAAGACACTATAACTATATTGTTTTGATAAAAGAGCAATGCCATGCATGACTTGATATTTTATCATAAATACTGGGTTGTACCATTACAGATACTTTGTTGCAATTAGAAGTGAGTATAATGCATGTTATTTCATATGCATCAAATTACATGCAGGATACGCACTTTTTTATAAAGTGGAATAGATATTCCCTGTAATAGGTTTTATTTGATGCATATGTACAATTATATTATTGTGCATGTATTTCGACTTGAAAGTACTTTACATAAACTTAGGAATACTTACGTTTTTGAAAAACACATTAAAAGGACGTGTAAATTACTTTAGATGTTCTTCTATGTCTACTTTAAAAAATTTCATGTACGTATTTTTCTGTCAATTAAAATTACCAAAAGGATGTTTCAAATGAATATTTTTTATGTTTTTAATTCGAAAAAATATTTACAAAGCGTGTGATTCTTACAATTGATACAAGTTCATTAAAAAAATTTAAGTCTATATAAAAAGTAAGTTTCAGCAATTCGAGAGGAATTTGTGACGAAAAAATTCAGCAGCATGTCAACAACTCATTGCAAGTAATACATTTTTTTACAAGACCTCTGTACATACTTAACGTTTGATGTTCCCTTATTCTAGTGGGGTAGCATCCGCATATGTTCACGCAATTTTTTATTCTTTTACAATTTTATTCTTGGCAGTTCGTTATTATGTCGTTTTAATGTCTATATTATTTCTAATAAAAGTCTCTGATATTTAAAGGGAATAATTTTATAAAATGGACTCAAGAGGTAAGTAAAACACGTGTAGAATATAAATCTACATAAACTTCAATCTAGAATAAAGAAAACATATTTTTATGCAAAATAAAAAATAATATATATTAATAATATATATGCACTAAAATCACTGAGAAACCCTTGCTTCTCAAAAGCAATCGTGTACGCAATTTAGTAAAAATGTAAGAGATTGTTACTTTTTGCAATAAATCTATTCCGACGTTTTCATTTCATTTTTAATACATTTTTATTTCTAATTCATGACAAACTTGGACGTACATTTGATTTTCTACAATCTAACTTACTGGCCCTTGACGGGCACTCTAAGCTAAACTTATACTTAATTTATTGTCTTTCGACATAACCTTACATTTAATATATTTAATATTATTATGTTTACTGTTATTAAGAAAAATTTTATAGAAAAAACTTAATAACTGAAAGTTTTTTTTTAGTTAAAACTTATATGCTAGCTTACATACTACCTTAAAATAACTTAAAACTACCTTAACTAAACATACACACATATATACATGCGAGTATAATACTATACTCCCGTATATACATGCGTGTACCTACCCTATGTACATTTGTATACACATGAGTACACTGAGTGTACAGATGTGTAGTTGGATCACATCCGCTGCAAGACCGACTACTCCCTTAAAGCAGATCTGTGCTACCCATTCTACCACGGGTCTAAAGGGTTCGACGTGGGAGTTCCCTCTCTCAGCCACCAAAACTTTCGATGTTGTAACGCAATATCTCTCTTATCCCGACTTGACACTACCATACTAAAGCGGAGGAGATCTTCCTGAGCTCGTTGTGCGACGGAACGGTCGTGGTTAAGTCGCCCATCCACAGTTGAACGCGCGATGTGAAAGAAGTACCGAATTTATTTCTTGTATGAGACCATATCTATCAAAATGGAGAAATGCTTCTGGGTGGACGAAGCCAGTTTGACGTACCCTTTCGTGGTACTTTGGATTGGGGTAGTAAGCCCGCGAAATCAAGTTATTTACCGAGTTCATCGCTCTCGCCATGTGACCTCGAATCAACTTCACCAGGAAATTGTCCACTCGAATCAGGTTCGCCCTGTTGTATAAGACCTCATTGGAGTAGAATTTTATGTACTGGGTCTCTGGTCTTCTGTAGAGGCGAAGGCAAGCCCTAAGACAAGCCCTTTCAAACACCCGAATCTTTTCCATCAAGCTGGCACTCATCTTGAACCACACGGGACAGCCATAGGTGAGCATTGGTCGTATGAGGGCTATGTAGCAAATTGCCTTCATCTTCGCATCGAGCTGGCAGTTGTAAAACAGTCTCTTTGTAAGAGCAAAAGCGTCTCGGGCTCTGACGAGAGCCACATCTACATGTTTGTTAAAATATAGATACTGATCTAGCCAGATCCCCAGGTATCTGACTACTGTCCTTTGCGCCAGTGGTTGCCCGCGTCGCCAATTCTTTTTTGTATCCGCCGAAGTTGTATACAACGGCGTTCTGAACAGAATGGTTTCAGACTACTGAAAATTGATATTCAACTTTCAGTCATCGCAATCTCTCATGAATGAGTCGAAGTTACCCTGCGCTAGCGTAGTGATGTCCTCAATCTTTTTCCCTGATCTGTACACGATCAAGTCGTCGGCATACGCAATTGCGTAAGGAAGAGAACTTATTAGGTCAAGAAAATGTTGAACAGGATCGGCAAATTAACGGTACCCTGTTGGAGACTTGACTACGAAACGCCTACCAGTAAGCATGTTATACAGTAGGTACAGCAGTGCTTTACCAATGCCTAGCCGATTGAACTTGTAGAAAAGTCCTTCTAACCATACGGTGTCGAAGGCCTTCTCCAGGCCAATCCAGCAGGCCCCCGTGCATTGTTTCTGGCTCTTATACCATTGGATATCCAACACCAGTTTCAACGCGGCATGAATAGTGTCATGCACCGTTCTGAAACCGAATTGGCTATCCGGAATTATATGTTTGTCCTCTGTCCGGTTGATCAGAACTCTATTTATCACCTTCCCGAATACCTTGCTGATGTTTGGGAGAAGACTAATTGACCGGAGGTTGCACGGATTCGAAGAATCCTTTCCTCGCTTGGATATGGGTTGTACAATCGCAGTTCTCCAATGCCCAGGATAATGTGCATTTTTCAGGGCATTGTTAAACAGGATTGTGTACATAGTAACCACTTCCAGGGGAAGGTGTCTCACCACAATATTGGAGATCCCATCCATACCAACTGACTTTGTCTTCTTTAGTGATGCGAAGACCGCTTGAAGATCTGCCTTCGAAATGAACCGGGGATGCACCCCTTCGTCGGCGATGACATTATCTGAAATTTTCGTCATTGAGCACGACAAAGCCACTGTTCTCAGATCGCCATTGCTGCAGACCTTCTCGGAGTTGAGAGTTGCTAGCTTGCACGCTATTCTTCAGGTTGTGGTTCGGGCCAACACTCTCGTTCACCTTGTACACTTCCTGGAAAACTGCGTCTAGTACTTCAACTTTTTCTTGCGGATCTTCGACCACAAAAAAGTTATCGTTGAGTACGGCATTGTTTGGATCAATACCCGTTGTAGTCAGTGTCTGTTCATTGTCTGTCGTCCTGGGGAGCTTAAGACACGGAAGTTCGCTATTTCTCCTTCGAAAGAATTTATTAATTTGTGAAAACATGCTCGGGTTACATCTAACAACCGGAATCTTAGTGTTCCAGTACTTGTTCACAGAAACTCTGTAATTCTGTACAATTAAAGTTTGTACGTTCTTAATGAGCGATTTCAGTGTCTTAACTTCCTCGCTACGTCTGTCAGTATTCCACCTGCACAAGGTTTCTAATCTTGACAAGAGTCTACTTTTTTGTTGGTGGAGTGCTTCAATTGTCGCAATGCGGTACAAGTTTTCATTGATCGTGCGTGTATACTGTATCTTATTCTCCATAGTTCGTTTTATTGTCTCTTCCAATTGAATTAGATACATGTCAATCACTTCGTTTGACAAGTTTCTATTGGACAGAATGTGGAGCGCATTGCATTGCTCGAGCCATTTGACGGGAGAAGCGTGGCCAACGCACCCTACTGTAATTGTAGGTATGCGTATGGACAAACTCTCCCAATTCCGCAATGTCGTTAGGGATCTTGAATTCGGCACTAAGTCCGCAATGGTCATTGAGATACACGAAAGTGTTCAAACAGTTTACCGTTTGTCCGTTTGTGTCAGTCAGCTGCAGTCTTGCGTCTAACAGCAGGAGATCCAAAAACGACCCGCTTCTGGGGAAGGATGAGATCCCCAATATTTATGACGGGCATTTAAGTCCCCGGCCAAAATAAAATAGTACTTCTCCTACTCCAGACTTAGACATCGAAAGAGTGCATCGAGCTCTGGTATATGGTAGTAGTTCTGGAGTTGAGGGAGCCGGAGGAGTAGAACGACACTGCATATAGCTTTCTCCCGCTACGGAGCGGAATGAAGACGATGCACGCCTCCAACACCTGAAACCGTCGCACTTCACTACTATAAACTACTTAGTGTTTAATATTTTTCTTAATGAAGATCGCAACACCGCCTCCACCATTGGAGTTGGGCCGGTCCCTTATAATAACATTAAATTTGCTGTGCTCCAATATGGCTCTCTGGGTTAGCTTGGTTTCGCTAATCAGACAAAGTTCTGGGATTTGGTCATCCAACAGTCTATAGAGCTCGTTCTTTCGAGGAATCCCTTCAATGAATTTGCATTCACTGCAAATATCTTAAAAGAACTCAACTCCGCAGCCATCAGGACTGGTGACGTGCTGGGTTCTGCAGGAGCGCCAGAATTTTGGCAACCTGCTCCTCTAACCGATCCATACGCCTTTCAATGGTAGATTTCCAGTCGGGTGCTGGTTTGTGTGCTTTTGGCACTGAGGGTTGCGGTACCATTGGTACTTGCTGCTTTTCCGTTCTTCTTTGACTAGGCGCCATTTGGGTGAAAGTAACTTCAGGGGTGACGGGAATAGCTGCTGAAAGTGGCTTTTTCACAGGGGGCTGCTTCTGCAGAACCACTTTTGCTCTTGGAATTTAGGGCAACCCCAATTGAGCCGACTTCTGTCAGCTGCTATGTCTTGCCCCAGGGGACAATTCTCCGAAATGTGGTTCTCGCTGCACTTTACGCATCGAGGCTGCCCGAACCATTGACAGCGAACGCATTGAAGAATGCCATCGCTCCTGTATATACTTTTCCAAATGCAATCCCAGTCATCTAATGTCTTAATGTCATTCAGGTTACCGTTAGCCTTAAACACGTCCTGAGAACATTATGCTGCTCTACTGATTTGTAGCGGATAGTATACTTAACGGCGCCTTTTTTTCTTATGCTAAAGTTGTCACTACCTCGCTCTCTTGCATACCTGTGCAGTTTGTAGAATGTCTGTTTTGACGACATTTATCGGCGGCACTTTTTCTTTTTTAGTTGTCTGCTGTCGTTGCTGGTGTGATGCTAGCTGCTGTTGCGCTGCTGTATGTTGCTGCTGCTTGCGTCGCTGTTGTGTGCCTTGTTGTGTTCTGCTGTTGCTGCTTCTTTTGCAGTTTTGCAGGTTGTTGTTGTGCTGCTGCATTTGCGGCTGCTCTCGGTCAGTCAGCTGCTGCTGTTCTTGATCAACCTGCCGAACCCTTTCTTCCTCCTCTTCCTTCTTTCTCCTTGCAAGAGTGCTTTCACGGAGTTTCTTGATCTCCTCGAGGAGTTTTTTTTTGTCTCTTCCCCCAAATCCGAGACCCTCTCTTTTTTAGCACGAATGATAGCTTCAATTTTTTTCTCCTCAGTATCGGAGAAGACCGATTTGAAGCTGTTGCTGCTTACCGTGAATCTTTCCTCCCCACCATCTGAAACATACGTATACCCGTCGTCTTAAGCAGCGTCTTCAGTAGATGACGTAGACACCGTACTTCTTTCCTTTTCTGGTGACGCATTGGTGTTACGTCGCTTGGAACTGTTGGAGGTCTGCTTCTTCCTCCTCTTCTTAGTTGCGCCGTCCAGCGGCACCGTTGGTTGGTGGTGTGATTTTGCCACCGGTTTACTATTTTCACCGCCCGCTTCCATTCCTTGTACTCACTGCCTACGCCAGTGCAGTTTGCTGGTTTGGCGCTGGAACGCGAAAAACGACAAAAAAGGGCAGTGTCCCAACGCGGGTGTTGCTCCTACGCACTCGGCTACACGCTCGTTGCGGGTCCCTCAACCGTTTGCACAACTTCATTCTATTATATCACAAAGACGTGTGAACAGTTCAGCGGTTAGTGAACGAATGACCTCTATTCCGACGTTGAAATTGTGATGACACTTTCCAATTTTACAGATTACTTCTATCAAAATCTTTGAGTTAACACATAAATTGTACCATTGATTTTACAGTTCTTATATTACAAAATCAATGCATGTGATTTTCCGACACGGTAAATCGTTATCAGAGGTTGTCAATACAATGCCAAAAATTCTGTCACAGTTGCTTCAATAGCAACCAAGTGCTCATGGAATATGTATTACTTTAATCGTTAAGTATCCCCCATTCCCTTAAATGTCTTGAATACAATATACTTGAATTAAGTAAATTTGCAACTAAGGCAGGCTTGATTGCATTTAATTTCCATTGGAAGGTAATAAAAACATGAAAGACGTTTGCACGAACGTGCATTTGGTGAAGGGCATAATTGGAAAATCGAGTTTTTAATAATATTTCCGGGGTACAAAAAGTATTTTGTTTTGAGTCGTTTTCAAAGGATATTAAAAATTAAATTTGAATTTTTAAGAGAAGTGTGGTGTATTTAGGCATATGGAATCATAACACGGACCCATCACGCAGAAATGTCACATTTTTATATAAGTCTCCTTTAAAAAAAGTCATTTGATATCCATATTTTTATTTTGCTTTGATGTTTTAAGCACATGTATGTATTACAAGTATGTACAATTATGCACACTTTGAAGTAAGAGTCTTTTAAGCCTGATAAATAGATTATAAGTCAATCTGAATAAAAAAAAGAGTTAATGAAATTCCAAATAAATTGTACCAAACCCTTAAACGAGGATATGTCATTCTTAAAGAATTTTAAATTCATCTATTAAAATATAATTAATTCCTTTCATACGCCCTTTTTTTCACGCAATTGTTCATTGGTATCACATATAGAGACTTTAAAGTGTATGTATCACATTCATATACGAGGAGCGTTCAATATATTATCGGTATCGATATGAAGGCAAATGCGAATTCAATTTAAATCGTTTTTATTTTTCAATTTAATATATCCTAACATTAATGCATTTGTTTCATCTTGAGATAAGCTTTTTTAAACTCTCAAAAAAATAAATTTCCTCATTCTCTGCAAAATACCCATTTATTGCCGACTTGAGTTCTTCATCAGCCGAAAATCTTTATCCACGAAGACATTTTTTTAAACAGGAAATAATCCCTAGGGGCAAGGTCTGGACTATAGGGTGGGTGTTGGATTTCTTCGTAACCACTCTCGCGCAGCAGCCTTGGAAACTCGCGCTGTGTGAACAGGAGCGTTGTCACACCCGCTTCGAGTTTACCCCGTCCTTTCTTTTTGATTTTCTCCCGCAAATTATGCAAAGTGCAAGCGTAGGATGTGGCGTTGATGGTTTCACCTTTTTCTTGTACTCAATAAGAAAGATTCCCTTTGAGTGGAACTGACCTGACCAAGAGCTTCCCGGTAGACGGAGGGACCTTGTGCTTCTTCAGGGGGTATGTTCCTTTGTTATGCCACTGCATGGACTCTTGTTTGCTTTCAGGATCATAGTGGTGAAGCCATGTGAGAATACACCAAAACATTTGTTAGATTATAACATGCAACAAAGAGTTTATTGAGAAGAGAAACTGCTTTAATTTTTTCAAGAAATGTGCTTAAAAATTTTAGTTCTTAATTTCAGCGGTAAAGTATTAAACAAGCGGGGCTCAGTAACCAGGTAGAAATGTGAAAATAGTGTTTTTTTTAAAACAGATATTCTGGCAAAATATAGATAGCAAGGTCGTCAATCTTCCAAAAGAAAACTTGTGGTTCTTTATAAATTATCCTCTGCTTTGGCAGCAAGCAAACAAAAAATTAAGTCAATATGAAACATAAGGACTGATAAATAACACCGGACATTAACTGTATGACGGCTAATTAAAGTTATGTGTATGCGTTGGGTACTTAAGGGTGTCGTGCCCAGTTGTCTATTTCATTGGGTTAGTTTATCATCGAAAAAAATATATACCTTACGCACACATTTGGAATGAAACTGAAACGGTAAAAGTGATAATGTTGGTAAATAATGATAATTTCCTACGTTATTATTTAAATAAAGTCATTTGTGTTCAATATAATTACTAAAATCGACAGAACAAAGTTAGGTATCTTTAAAAAACAAAACATATTGTTGTTGGTAAAGTAAGGGTTCATTTACACTGCTACAGGTTTGTCTCTGATCTGTTATAAAATTTAAACACTTTATTCCAACCACGTGTAACTATTATCCAGTGACTCTTTATTTTTAAAAATTTAATTTACTCAACAATTAAAAGTTTACTTAATATTTTTACTTTCCTACAGGTGGTATTGGTTTACATTCGTTAATGTTGGAATGCTGGTTGCTCTGACGATGTTCCCACAGGTGGAATTAGGTTGCATCCGCTAGTTCAGATAAAATGTGTCCAGACGCAACGTCAGCGAAAGGCAGCGACAAGTGTGAGAATTGAAATTTTGATGTTTTCATATAATTTGGTCGTAACATGTTTGTGTTTGTTTTTGTGTTTCGTCCAAGTCGCCCTGTTCAAGTTAATTTCCTATGTCGTTGGTAGTCTTGGCTGCATTGCAGCTATCTCGTCTCCCTCGTTAAGAATCTTCTAGGCATTGTGCATATCAACAATTGGAGACATGGTGTAGGGGGCCGGCTGATGATATCAGCCACTTCTTTCCTCCCCGTCACCAACCGACGCTGTCCTATCGGTGTCTAGTGTCTCTTATCTGTCCAGCGGTATTCGAGTTATATCGGAGATGACTCTTTAGGGTGGGGCATGGCTGATTCTTCCATTTGGTATACTTTATACTTAACTGAGTTCATATCGTCCTTCACAGGGCGGATACTCTCATCATGAGAAGTTATTAGTGTCGACTACATACATCATTTCTGCTCTTGTTTTCTTCACTACCGAAGAAACCATCTTTTAAAATTGTGATTGAAGGATTCTGTTGTCTGTTTCTCGCTTATCCTTTTCGTCTGAATCTCGCGAGCACATGTTTCGTATTATGTCCGTCTTCATATTGCCCCACCAAACATTTTTTGTTCCTTCCAGCTGTCTGTAAGTTCGGTTCTCCAGCTGGTCACAAATCTTCTCACAATTTACTACCACTTCTAGCTCCTCGCAGTGTGCAATTAATTGGCCTTTCGTTATTGTTGGCTATTTTCCTGTGGTTAAGTATTTATACCGGTACTAATTCTTCGTCTTTAGCTTTAATGGCCTTTCCGAACATCAAGTTCTTATCTGATGCTGTATTATTGGCCTCCACTATTAACTCATACTTGACTGTAGTTCGTTGTGGAGCAAGTACTGAAGAAAGGATACACAGCTTACATCCGTTGATTAAGCGGAACTGCGAATTATCCCCAATTTAACGCAAAAAAAAAATTTTTACTTGAAGATTGCTTTAAGAAGATGTTTTAAAAATGTAAACGAGACTGGAACAAATAAAAGCCAACGTAACTTTTCTGCATGACAAAATTTTATCGTCATCCACTAGAATAATCTTCAGATCGGAGTTGCGACACAATTCTTTTCCATTTACTGTCGTTATCTTGAAGTAAATGTACTGTCCACAAAAGTTTGGTTTTGGCATAGTAATAACCACACAAGAGAAGTGTAAAGCACGAGTACAATAGAAAACCTAATTAAATCTATGTGACAGAAACAACTATGGTCTTAACGGCACATACATATTACTTGTGAATATCACAATGAAGTTTGCTAATGAGTTTGAGCTAATAAGGGAACACTGCTGTTCTATAAAATTTCCAAAAGATTTACTTATTAATTCAGAAGAAATATTTACTTTGGGCTCCTCTGGTTGTCTGTGGTCAGTTTTTTCTCTCTGTTAAGCTTACAGGTTATGAAAAAGTTTCTCAAATTTCGCGATTCGCCGACAGTTTTCTTCAGCTTGTAAGAGAAGAATAGCACGCACAATACAAGTAGTTACTGAAGAAGATAGGCTTTGATTATTTTATATTAATGCAATTTTATGATTTGAAACGAAATACGTTATGCAAACCACGGGGATGAAAATAATGAAATAAAGAGAAGCAAAATAACGAGTGAGTTATGTATGTCTATATTCTCTTGAACGTCAAGAACACATATGACGAATTATATAACAAAATTTAAAATTAATAAAAAAAACTCAATCGTTTAGTATTAACTACAACTTCCAGTACAAGAGATAAATTCTGCAGATGTAAAAAGATGTAAGTCTATATAAAAAGCAAGTCTCAGCAATTCGAGAGGAATTTGTGTCGGAAAAATTCAGCAGCATTTCAACAACTTATTGCAAGTAATACATTTTTTTTTACAAGACATCTGTACATTTTTAACGTTTGATGTTCCCATATGTACATGCAATTTTTTATTCTTTTACATTTTTATTCTCGGCAGTTCGTTATTATGTCGTTTTAGTGTCTATATTATTTCTGAGAAAAGTTTCTTATATTTAAGGGGAATAATTTTATAAAATGGACTCAAGGAGCTACTACCCTGTAGAATATAAATCTACATAAACTTAAATCTAGAATAAAGAAAACATATTTTTATGCAAAACAAAAAAATAAATATAAATATTAATAATATATATGCACTAAAATCACTGATAAACCCTTGCACCTCAAAAGCAATCATGTGGGCAATTTAGTAAAAATGTAAGAGGTGATAAAAAATGATAGCAATTTAACGCCGTCAACAGAAGATTGTAAAATTTTGCAATAATAAAAGTTGATAAATTGTGATGACACTTTCCAATTTTACAGATTACTATTATCACAATCTTTGAGTTAACACATAAATTGTACCATTGTTTTTACAGTTCTTATATTTAAAAATCAATGAATGTGATTTTTTGGCACGGTAAATCATTATCAAAGGTTGTCAATACAATGCCAAAAGTTCCTTTTACTTCAATCGTTAAGTATCCCCCATTCCATTTAATGTCGTGGATACAATATACTTGAATATTTAAATAAATTTGCAACTAAGGCAGGCTTGATTGCATTTAATTTCTATTGGAAGGTAATAAATAGATGAAAAGAAATTCTTGATAAGAATGCGTTTGCACGAACGTACATTTGGTGAAGGACATAATTGGAAAATCTCGTTTTTAATAATATTTCCGGGGTACAAAATGTGTTTTGTTTTGAGTCGTTTTCAAAGGATATTGAAAATTAAACTTGAATTTTTAGGAGAAGGGTGGTGTATTCAGGCATATGGAATCATAACACGGACCTATCACGCAGAAATGTCACATTTTATATAAGTCTACTTTAAAAAAAGTCATTTGATTTCCATATTTTTATATTGCTTTGATATTTTTAGCATATGTATGTATCACAAGTATGTACAATTATGCAACACTTTGAAGGAAATCTCTTTTAAGCCTGATAAATAGATTATTTTTAAGTCAATCTGAATAAAAAAAAGGGTTAATGAAATTAAAAATAAATTGTACCAAACCCTTAAAGGAGGATATGTCATTCTTAAAGAATTTTAAATTCATCTATTAAAATATAATTAATTCCTTTCATACGCCTTTTTTCACACAATTGTTCATTGGTATCACATATAGAGACTTTAAAGTGTATGTATCACATTAATATACGAGGTGCGTTCAATATATTCTCGGTATCGATGTGAAGGCAAATGCGAATTCAATTAAAATTGTTTTTATTTTTCAATATAATATATCCTAAAATCGATGCATTTGTTACATGTTGAGATAAGCTTTTTTAAATTCTCAAAATTCACATAAATTTCCTCTTTCTTCTTTATTTTCGACTTTAGCTCTTCATCATCCGAAAATCCTTTTCCACGAAGACATTTTTTCAAATTCGGAAACAGGATATAATCACTAGGGGCAAGGTCTGGACTATAGCAGCAGCCTTGGAAACTCGCGCCATGTGAACGCCCGCTGCTCACTATTTTCTGATGCGCTGTGAGCATTTGTGGCACCCACCTTGCACTGACCTTCGAAAAGTTAAGATGGTCAAGAAGAATGTCGTGGAAAGTACCAGTTGAAGGCTTGGTGATCTCTGTCATCATTTTCACCTTTATTCGGGCAGCCCCAACAACAAGTTTTTCGATTTCTTTGAAATAGTTAGGAACACCCCGTTGTCAAAAGACAAGTGTCGAGAATACCATCAGATACAACTTTTACATATGTGTTATTTGTTTAGGGTAAATTAATAGGGATATAAATAAATTAGTTTTACTTTAGAGCTATCACGGTCAGGCATTCACCCAAACCAAAAAGTGCATAGTCGTTCACAGACCGCAGCGGAGTACGCTTGTGTTTCGACTTCTGCGAAAAATAAATATAGTGTGTTGTTAAAGTGAGAAAAGACAACAAATATAAATCGAGGCGGTAGCTCGGGTGGTAGAGCACCAGCGTAGTGACTGGTAAACCTGGGTTCGAATCCCGTGGGGGAAAATAAGGTTGATTTTTTCTTTATTTAATTAACGAAGACACTAAGTGTGAGTGAAAACATGGAGAGTGAAGAGCAACCCGAGCTCAGCAAATCGGCTAAATCGGGTGATTTTAAGACACCGGTGGCTGGGGCGTCAGGCCATCTTACAAGTGACGGTATAGTATCCGTCTGGCTAGTCCCACCAGCCAAAATACAGAAGTGAAGAAGAGGAGGAAAAGACTGCAGCCGCAGCACGTTCAAAACAAGCGTCGGACGAAAACAATGACGTCGGACGAAGAGGTGGTCGCACCTAACAAAGGCGGGACAGTGGCGGCCAAGAAAACACCGCCAAAGAAAAAATCAACAACAACATCGGAGATCGACATTGATGCTCTCCAATGTGAATCAGAGGGCAACGAATGCAGGAGAAGGAAAACCTGCAAAAACCTCAAGATTCGCTGCCTTCTACATCAAAGGCAGCGCAACGTCTGCAGACAGCTCAACATGAGCACAAGCTGCAGCAACAAAAACAGACGCAACAACAGCAACAGCAGAAACAGAAGGCACAGCAACCTCAACTCCCGGTAAAGCAGCAGCAACAGAAACGCCAGCAAACACTCCAGCAAAAACAACAGCAGCTACAGTTGCAGAAACACCAGCGACCACAGCGGAAACAACAAAAGCAACAGGAACAGCATCAGCCACAACAACATCAAGTTCATCAAGTCAACCAAAGTACGCTGCCCACCTATCCATGTCTTTGGCATGGGTACCGACGAGCTGCAGACATTATGTGAGTTGGCCCTAGACAATAAGACTTTTTATATAAAATATAAAACACCCACAACTCATACCGTCCACTGCCTCACAATGGACGGCTTTAGACTTTTCAAAGAGAAGTTAGCGGCATCGAACGCTGATTTCTATACATATACCCCAAGAGGAGAAAAACCACAGACCTTGCTCCTCAAAGGCATAAATCCCTCAACTGACCCGAAGGTCCTCCTCGACAAGCTGCGCCATGTTGAGAGCGACGAGGTCCAGTTTGTAGGGGTCAAGCCCTTTATCATTGCGGCAGCGAGAGCGAAGAAGAAGGCACTCCTCTTCTTCTTAGTACAGGTAACTCATAGCACCAAAATTGACAGCCTACGAAAAATTCGTTTCGTAGGCGGTCTGAGTGTGAAGTGGGAAAAATTAAACAAGTCTGACCACGTACTCCAATGTGCGAGATGCAGAAGGCTGGGGCACGTTGCGGAGAACTGCAATATGGAGTTCCTTCAGCCACACCAATGCCCTTTAGGGGCGGAAGAAGTCGAGGATAAGGCGCTCCTCAAATGTGTACTCTGCGGAGGAAATGGACATCCTGCAACTTATTTAGGGTGTCCACGAATTAAAGAGCTCCGTCAGAGAGTAAAGGAAGTAAGGAACAAAAAAAAAAGTAGAAGCCAGGCCAGTAGCCGGCACTTTAGCTGCTTCTGTTACGCCTAGTATCTCCTACGCCCAAATGGTGTCAGGCAGACAACTGGCACAACGGAGAGTGCCAAAGGTTGCCCCAGCTCCTATGGCAAGGCAACCTGAGGTAGAGCCCTCTATAAGGGACGTAATGTCTTCCATCCAGTCAATGCAAGCGCAGATGATTGCCTTTTTTTAACGCAGACGGCTAGAGTAGATTTCCTTTTCTCTCAGCTGCCTGCGAACCAACGCGCACAGATATAATGGGCTCACGCGAGGGAAGAACCCTTAAGATCCTAGCGGTGAATGTAAATTCGCTGATAAGGATCGAACGAAAACTAACGCTCTCTAATTTGTTGGAAATCCACAATCATGATGTGCTAATGGTTAGTGAAACTAAGCTAAACCAGACGTGCAACCTCAGGTACAAAAATTACCATATAATTAGAAGAGATCGACCCCAATCCACTCGAGGTGGTTGGGTCGCTCTCTTGATAAAAAATAACATTTATCATAAGGTAGTATATAGCAGTGATGTACTTAGATTTAGTGTGCTAGAAGCAGCTGTGGCACGCATCTCTCTCCCAGGTGGAAAGAAGCTGTTTGTGATTGCTGCCTATGCATCAGAAACTCAAAATCCTAACTTTCTTTCGGAGCTCGACGCTCTCTTCGCTAGCCTCCGATTAAATTCGGAAGAAAATTACTATATTTTAGGCGGAGATTTGAACTCTAAACATGGTGATTGGGGTAACACTGTTCCGAATGAGAGAGGAAGCGCTCTCTTAGAGTGGATGGAGCAGAACAATATCGAGTTCAGGCTAGATCTGCTTGCAACTGATAGATTATCATTTCCTAGAAGCGGGTCATATCTAGATGTGATGATAATAGACAGACGACTTACGTTACTAAACGTGGATCGACACACGAGGAAATGTTTAACCACGGTCGAGTACGACAGTGATCATTGTGGTCTCGCCGCGGTAATACAGCTCCCGAATAAGCTGGAGGAACTGGAGGAATATGCCAAAACGCATCCTTATAATTACAATAAGGCGCGTTGGCCACGTTTCTCTAGAACCTTAGTCAGAGCAATAAGTTCGAGTGATCAATCCTCCTACGAACAGAAACCTAACAAACGAAGAGGTTGATGGGTACCTCAGACAAATGGACGATGCCATTAAACGAACAATGGACAAAACAATCCCGAAGGTAGCACATACCGATTATGGCGACATTTATCGGAATGCTACTATCGATGCACTTCACGTGCAAGAAAGTAGACTCCTATCAAGACTTAAACTCTTGTACAGACGGTTAGCGGACCCACAGATTGCAGAAATCCGCTGTATGAAGTCTCAGATAAAAGTACGCCAACATTTAATCAAACATAATTACAGACTATCGAATAAGATTCGGGCTGTACAATCCAACAACCCGAGCATGTTCCCGCAAATAAATAAAATCTTCCGGAGGAAAGACCATAATGACATCCAACGTGTTCGACTTAACAGAACAATGGATAACGCGAATCTACTGACAACAGTTGTGATCGATCCAGATAGGGCATTGCTTGACAACGACTATTTCGTAGTCGAGGATCCCCAGGAGAATGTGAGAGCAATTGGTGCTGTATTCCAGAGAATGTATACGGTCAACGAGACTTGTAATCCAAATCACGACCTAGAAAACCGGGCCTTGCTAAACCCTATCTGCCTGCGAAATGAAATAAGTCAAGTTCAGTTCAGTCAAGTCAGGTTCAGTGACGATCTTCTGGCAACAGGCTGTGGTACAGCCAATTCCCAAACGGGGCAAAGATACCTCCATCCCGAGGAATCTACGTTCTATAAGTCTTCTTCCGTGCATAAGCAAGGTATTCGAGAAGATAGTCATTAGAGCTCTTAGGGTTGAGGAAAAACAATTAATACCGGAAAACCAATATGGTTTCAGGGCGGGGCACGACACTATTCATGCCGCGTATAGACTGGTTTCCGACATTCAATGGAATAGAAACAAAACACAATGCACAGGAGCCTGCCTGATTGACGTGGAAAAAGCTTTTGACACCGTATGGCTAGAAGGTTTTTTCCTCAAGTTAGTCAGGCTCGGCATTCACAAAACATTACTATACATGATCTATGATATGGTTACAGGTAGGAAATTCGTTGTGAAAAATGGCAACGAAATTTCAACAACTATTTTCCACATAAAAAATGGGTTGCAACAAGGGGCGGTGGGTTCGCCAATCTTGTTTACTATATTCACTAGCGATCTTATAGGTTCTATGCCTAACATAATAGCATTTGCCGATGATCTAATCGCGTACAGATCAGGTCCGAAGGTAGAAGAAATAAACGGTTTGTTGCAGAGTGACTTCGATGCGATTCAACGATTTTGCGACGACTGGAAGTTGAAAATCAACTACCAGAAGTGTGAAACTATCCTTTTCAGAACTCCGTTGTCCACAGCCTCAAGGGACACGAAAATGAACTGGCGCAAGTTCGGCATAGTTGACCCACTGGGACGGCCATTGGTCGTGAAAAGTGTAGTAAGATATCTAGGCATCTGGTTGGACCAGTGTCTATATGGTGGTATCCATGTAGGTACAGCTCTGACCAGGGCTAAGAATGCTTTCGCTATGGCAAGAGGGCTGTTCTACAGCAGTCAACTCAACAGCAGGGTGAAGGTAATCTGCTACATGGCCCTTATCTGGCCAATCATGGTATATGGTTGTCCTGTGTGGTTCAACGTGAGTCCTTCCCAAATGGAAAAGATGAGGGTGTTCGAGAGGCGGTGCCTTCGGGCCTGTCTTCGATTATATCGAACGCCAGAATCCCAGTACAAGAAATTCTATCCCAACGAGGCTCTGTACATCGAGGCAAACCTTATAAGGACAGATAATTTTATTATTAAGCTGATTCGGAGTCACACTGCACGAGGTATGACTTCAACTAACAGCTTGATCTTTGGGCCTTACTACCCTAATGACATGTACCATGAACGGGTGCGTCTTAACGGCTTCATTCCACCTGAAGCTTTCCTCTATATGGACACTATAGGCCTGATACAAGATATGGAAGGCTGCTCTATCATCTTCCATGTCGTACGCCGAACAGTAGAAAGGCGACTTCAATACGAGCCGGACGTCGCTCGCAGCCACGAGGAGCTCTTACGGTTCAGTAGAGCGATTTCTGCCCGCGGCAGAGCAGTATCTGCAAAGGAACGGCTTTTTTACTGGAGGTTACACCAGAATCAGCTTTCGATGCCGCTAACTTCTAAAAGCAAAGGTCAGGATAGTTGATACACTAGGGTCAACTCACATAGGCTAAGGTAATTTTAAGACTTTAAAAAAAAATTAAAAAAAATTAAAAAAAAGTAAACAAAAAAAATTTAAATAAATAAAAACAAAAATACAAAAAAAGCAATAAAAAACAAAAACCAAAAACCATAACGTATCAGATATATATGTTAAGCATATAAATAACACGTATGCACTGGTGGACGCGAGCGTATAGTTTTACGGGCATAGCTAAGCTTAATAGAGTTAAGTTTTAGGCTTATTTCGTTCTATATATAGTCAAAACTTTAGTTTTAATTAGATTACATAGTTACGTAAGTTAGGTTAATAACAAGAATAAATCATCCAAGTTTTTATAATTTTCTTGGAGGAATTAAAAAAAATATATATAGATTTATAGAAATTCATATATAAGAACCCGAAAGGCACAATGAAAAAACCATAGATTAGCTTAGAGTACTCGAGAAGAGTCAGTAATTTAGAATTAAGATCAGTGGATTATATTAGTGAGCTAGATTTAAGTATTTTTGTGTAAAATAAAAATGCATTAAAAACCAAACCAAAAAGTGCACACCCTGCACACGAGCGCCGAGTTGGGTGAGACGGAAATGCCTACGTTGCACACGAGTGTCGAGCGTTTCCTCCTGGCGATTGGAGACGGGCAAAATCATGGGAACGCATGGCAGGAATCAGGTAGGAATCAGGTTTCCGAACCAAAGTTCCTTGGATAATTATCATTGTAGCAGGATTCATTCTGTTTCAAGCGATGGAATAAAAGAGTTATAAAAATTACTACCGGTGTTTCAATAGGAAATTTTTTTAATACTTCATGATAGAAAGTCCGTTACTGGCGCCCGAACTAGGACTCAGTCCGAAACCATAGTAAAAAGCTATTCATTAATCCTTAGAGGAAAAAATAAAAGACAGCGAGTGATTAATGTAGTCCACAAAAAGTGCAATCCACAAAAATGAAATAAAATAAAATTCTCACAGTACAATCTGCAGAAAGGAAAGATTTCAATAAATGCTTAGTAGAATAAAATAAACACAGTGACAGAGTAGTGCAGTATAAAAACTCTTTTGAACTGAAAAAATTGTTAAGCAGAGGAAACGTCGAGCTACCACCAACCTTCCGGTTAACAGCTGCCAACAACCAACTACCAACCAACCATCAGCACCCCCTTAAAACACTGAGGGCTAATCACAAATGATGAACTAAACAACGTTGATACTGTAAGAAAAATTTAACATCTTTTTAAGGTAAATTGAAAGTTCATATAATAATATTGTATTTGCAATATTTGATTCAACCAAATTGTTAAGTATTACAAAACTAGTTAAATTAATTAACGAATTTATAACCCAATCAAACGAAGAGAGCAATACAACCTAGAAATATACAAAACGAAACAATTGTACAAGGTACTAATACTCGTATTCCACTCTTACAAAACTAGCATGGAGGAGTTAAAAGTGTCAGTGACACAATTGACTGGAGCAGTCAATTCTGTCATTGACCAATTAAGAAGTATGGAGGGTCACATGAAACAGATCGAACAGACGCGCTCCAACGACAATATACAAGCCGTATTGGAGCAGGTAGGATCAATTGAAGATAGGTTTAAAGCAGTGGAAGGAAGCAGGACTAGGGATTGCAGTGGTTCTGAATCTTCAGCTATCGAGCCTCTACGGGGGCCTAGCAACGAGGCAGAACTGTAAGAGATATCGAAACTGCCCGACCCTATGAAAGAGATACGGGTATTCGACGGAAACCCTGTTGAATATGTTTCGTGGGTCCACTGTGTAGAGACAGTGCTAAAGGACTACGATAAAGTCCGCACAAAGCCACTCTTTAGGGCAATTCTGCAGCACATTAGGCAGAAGATCCGTGGAAAGGCGGACTCCGCCCTAATATCATACAAGATTTTTGACAATGATTGGAAGGAAATCAAGAGGGTACTACCCCTGCACTACGCGGACAAAAGAGATATCCGCACCCTAGAACATCAGCTCAACCAGCTAAAACAAAGTGAACCACCAGTTTGCTCTGATAATAAACAAAATCAGAACCGAAAGTTATTCTTCGGAAACTGCAGATTCAGACGTCTTCATCAGAGGGTTAAGCGGAGATTTGTCACGGCTCCTTATGATTCAGAAGCCAAGATCATTACCAGAAGCATATATTGCATGCCTCGATACAGAATATAAGCTAACGGAATAGTTCGGTGAATGGTCGTGCGCCAAACATAATTTCCGCACCCGTTTCATATAATTTTGACACGGAAAAAGAACCTCCGTTACAAAATCGAAATCGAAACTGGTTCTTTAGGGGTGATTCTTCACAATCAAGACCGTGGCAGAACAACCACAGCTACAACTTTAAGCAGTACCAGCCTCCTGTGGGACCGAAGCCTCCAATCAAAATGGAGTTAGGCTCGGATTAAACAAGAAATGTGAATTATTTGAACCGACCGATTAAGCCCTTCAATCGGGAAAATGGTTCTGATAATTATCAAAGGAAACAGCAAAGAATAAACCACGTTGTGGCAGGAGAAAGTGAGGATCTGGAGAAGGCATCCTGTTCAAATTCTCCAACTGCTCTGGAAGGGAATTTTATGACAGGACCCTCATTTCCAGCGTACCATACATAGAGTATGGTACGTAAAACGGAAAAACATTACAATTCCTTGTTGATACGGGTGCCAAGAAGAATTTCATCAGAGCAAAACTAGCACCTGTAACTGTTTCTTTACGAAAACCCCTTTACATTAGTAGCCCTGAAGGGATGATATTAATCAAAAGCAAAGTCTGTGGCAAATTCTTTGCCTCAGTCGGATGCTACACGGACATAACATTCTTCGTCCTCCCTAGTTTGGATTCGTTTGATGGTATAATCGGCGATGACACTCTAAAGACTCTGGCGGCAATCACAGATAGAGAAACAGATGAATTGATAATTAGAAAACAAAATAAAAATTATCTTAAGGAAAAAAATATCTGATGTCGTAAATAACTTGTCCATAAAAAATAAAAATATCCCTGAAAATATTAAATCGCAGCTTGAATCCTTATGTAGGGAATACGAAGATCTTTTCAGCCCAGTTACCAGCGAAAAAATTAAAGCCAATGAACTATTACGGATGAACCGATATACAATAATTGATATCCGTACCCAGTATGCATGAGGGAGGTAGAAAGGCAGGTGAACCAACTCCTGGAGGAGGGAACTATCCGGCCCTCAAATAGCCCTTACAACTCTCCAATATGGGTTGTCCCCAAGAAGGACAAGCAAAATTTAGAGAAACAGTACAGGGTGGTGATAGACTTCAAACGCCTTAACGTCCTCACAATCCCGGATACGTATCCGATTCCGGATATTAATAATAACCTTGCTAGTCTCGGCAAGGCACAGTACTTCACCACCATGGATCTCACTTCAGGGTTCCACCAAATTGCCATGAACGAGAGAGATATTCCCAATACGGCATTCTCGGCTATGAATGGGAAATTTGAGTTCTTGAGATTACCGTTCGGGTTTGAAAAATGTACCAGCGATCTTCTAGCGCACATTAGATGATGTTCTTAAGGATCTAATCGGAAGGATCTGCTATGTCTATATTGACGACATCATCGTCTTCAGTAAGATGCTGGAGTAACATATAAGAAATATTAAAGCTGTCTTCACTAAGCTCCGCGAAGCAGGTCTGAAGGTTAATCTCGAGAAGACATAATTTTTTGGATACCAGTGTGGAATTCCTTGGGTTCTTGGTTACTTCTGAGGGTATTCTACCTAACCCGAATAAAGTACGAAAGAACGTTGAAAGAACTTAAGAACTTCTTGGGTTTGACGTCATACTACAAACGCTTTATTAAAGATTACGCTAAAATAGCGAAACCCCTTACTAACATGACCCGTGGAAAGCTCTCACAAGTAAGAGCAAGCCAATCAAAAAAGGTTAACATTCGTCTTGACGAGGATGGTTTAATTCCTTTCAAAATCTGAAACAACAATTGACATCTGCTGAGGTGTTGGCCTTCCCGATTTTAACAAACCTTTTAATCTAACAACAGACGCCTCTGACTACGCGATTGGTGCAAGGAGAACCCGGTAAAGACAGACCTATTTCGTTCATATCCCGCTCCCTAAGCAAGACGGAAGAGGAATATGCAACGAATGAGAAGGAACTCCTAGCGATAATTTGGGCACTAGATAACCTCAGGAACTATCTGTATGAGAGAAAAAAGATTAGGATCTTCACTGGCCACCATCCCTTAACAGACTCGTGCACTGTGCATAGTGCTAACGAGGATAGCTGGGACTCAATACCACACGTGGAAGCCCCACTGAATGTTTTCAGGAATTAGTCCTTAAAACTGGTATTGAATTACATTCCCATGAGGAACCACACCCTGGCTATCACCGTGATTATATTTCCTTTAAGGAAATAGATCAGAACAAGCTTGCGGATACACTGAGAGAAAACCTTAATCCAAATGTGATAAATGGCGTAAAATTTTCTAAAGGATATCTTTGGATGTTGCAAAAGATTTATCTCGAACATTTTGTGTCGCCAATGAGGAGCGTAGGTTTTCCATAATCGAAAGGGAACACAGAAGAGCTCATCGGGCTCCAAAAGAAAACAAAAAGCATATTCTAAAAATATTACTTCCCGCAAATGATGGCGAACAATAAAAAATATACGACGTCATGCGATGTCTGCAATCGGAATAAATACGACAGACATCATTCATATTGATATAATGGAAATCCAGAACGAAAAGTTCATAACGGTCGTTGATAAATTCTCCAAATTTTCCAAATTTTTCCATCTTAAGGTCAAAGATTATTAAGATAGTTCATTTTTTACAGCTTCCCTCACCCTTGTTGGGGATAAAAAAAGGGTTAATTAGTCCTATTGTCCTTAATTTGATTATGAACCTCGGGGTAAATCTTTACCGTACTCCCTCACATAGAAGCGAAGTCAATGGCCAAATAGAGCGGGTTCACTCCACCATCTTGGAAATATATAGATGCCTCAGAGAGGAATATGGCGATCCAAGTGTGAAGGAACTCGTATATGTTAACCGTTGACCGATATAAACATACCGCTCACTCCGTAACAAATAAAAAGCCATCTGATATATTCTTCAATAGATCACAAAGAACTAACTTTCAAAATCTTTTGAACATACGTTCAAAGATTAATAATGACCTTAGAGGAATTATTAAAAAGAATATGCTCGTAGAAACTTAATGAGAGTGGTTCCCAAAGAGTATGAAAAAGGCGATGTTTAGTTAGTTTAGTTTTTTAGTTTAAATTTTTTTTATTTTCGTAACCGATAATTTATAAAGATTAAATACAATATGTCCTCCTGGTTTGGCCTATGGCCGTCTACCAGGTTGACAATGATATTCACCCATCAAATGTTAAAATAAATATTGTAAATTCTTCATATATCTGTTCATTACTTTGAGCATATTATTTAAAATTATTAAAAATCTCATTCTAATATTCTTTTTCTATAACGAAGTGCAGCTGCGGTGTAATCGTATAAAGCATTCCAACCTCTCTGTCCGTTCAAAATACTTCTTTTTCATATAAAATCGTTATTGCAAAGACCAAGAATCGTATCCCCTTCAGCACTGGACATACTGCAAGAAAATGGAGTACATCTTCCCTGGATTGCATGTTACACAGTTCGCAGAGTGTTGGTAGATCGGTGCGGTGGGGTATAAAATTTAAATTGACTATCTCTGACCTCTGATTCGGAAGATCGTACTAATTTTGTTCACAGAAAAACAGTTCAGGAAATAAATGCTTTCATGAAAATTTTGGTTCAGTTTACAATATAAATTCCTATATAGCGAGGTTTTGGCATCTTCAATAAACTTTTTGTGCATGTTCTG
Organism: Eristalinus aeneus; assembly: GCA_955652365.1. Classification (NCBI taxonomy): domain Eukaryota; kingdom Metazoa; phylum Arthropoda; class Insecta; order Diptera; family Syrphidae; genus Eristalinus; species Eristalinus aeneus. Next base: position 60,734,998 of record OY019130.1, on the reverse strand, counting down.
ACTCATTTTATTAATGGAATATTAAATTTCTCCCTCAGAGAAGCTGATTGTAGTGCGCTTAGTATACATCCCTGCTTAACGCCCATTGATGTCTTAAACTCTTCGGATATTGTATCTTCATCCCAGACAAATGCAACATTATTTTAATAAAGAGCTCTTAGAATATATATAATTTTCGTGGATAAACCGATTTTGAACAATTTATAAAAGAGTGCTTCTCGGGGTATTGTGTCAAAAGCCGCACGAAAATCTACAAAAAAGGTATATAATTTCTTGTGTTTCTCCTTATATGAGTTGGCGATATTGGTGAGTGCGAATATTTGGTCTATCGTGGTGTATCATTTTCTAAATACAGCTTAAAATTCCGGAAAAAGCGATGTCATATTTGCAACCTGTAAGGGCATCAAAAGCAAGAACAAGCCCCTGTATAAAGGGGAAATTTTAGATAAAAGTGAAGCTACAATTACGGCATCAAGTGGAAGAAGGCTCCACAAAACTCATATAAAAAGCACAAATATTACACAACAAAAAACAAAAAAAGGTAAATGGCTTCGATTGAAGAAACAAATGTACACACTATATATAAAACATACATATATAAAACAGACATGTGCATACTAATAAAAGACAAGATATATATATTTGCACACTGCGTTGCATCTCACTACTTTAAATATTGCTTAATCGCAATTGTGTTGGTGTGCTGGTGGTGGTGTGGGTTCTCTGTGGGACGTCGCTTGTATCCCTTGCGTCCAAATCCTAGTAATACGGACCTTTCAATTCACGGTAACTACCCCGAAAATTTAAAGGAGAGCAACTCATGGAATGTTTTAAGAACATTACGTTGTAATAAAGAAAAAATTGTTATTAAAAAATACTGGAAGTGTGAAAGCACAAGGAAATTATAAACTATGTAAATTAAATTGTAGCATTTTAATTAACAAATATGATTATATTACAGGCTAGTATCCTACTTCAATCCTGTGCGGATCTTGCATATATTTGCCTACAACTCGCCTGTGGTTACGCTGAAAGAAGGAAACGCATGGGTAACGAATGGTTATTTTAAAATAGTGCACGTAATTGACCTTGAAGGATATAACAACTTAGTTAGAAACACGGAGTAATTGATGTTCATGTATACCGAGGACGAAAACGATAGGTCTATCACAACTTACCATATGGGACATATTAAGACTCGCTTAAACGAACTAATGGACGTACGGACAAGGAAACCTAGATCCATTAATTGGATTGGAACCGCTAGGAAATGGATTGGCGGCTCTACTGACGCTACAGACTGGGACAAACTATTAGAAAGACAAGCTGACATCGAAGGAAACAACAATAGACAATAGTTGCTAAATGAACAATTCCTTGACAAGACTGCAGAGATATCGGACAAATTAAACAGAATTATAGATAGCTACGACAATTATATTCAAAAAAAAGAAGAAGTCAGGGTTAAACAGGACTTACCGAACAAGGTGCTCATTCTGAATCTGTTAAGTTCAGAAGAAATCAACACTATGTGATGGAAGCCGTAGAGTATGGTCAACTTACAGTTTATAGTAATGGAACATTTATGCTATACATATTGTCTCTTCCCAAAATCGATCCGAAAATGTATCATCTAGTAACGGGCCTGGTAGCGATTAGAGACTCAAACCAGATTAAGTTGGATTTTTCCAAAATTCCTTAAACTATGACGAAACATACGGACTGAACGGACATTGTCTCATTATCGGTAACATTTCAGGAAGACCTAAAAAAACTGAGGAAGACCTCAAAAAACTGAAGGAAGATTCTTGTATACCAAGGATACTTAAAGGTGGAAACCCTTCCTGTGACTTCTCAACAAATTCCGGCGAAATAGTGGAGCTGATTGCTGAAAATACTATCTTCCTATTGAACTTTAATGGAACTGTACTAAATAAAAATGTACCTATTAATTTAGAAGGTACCTATCTAATACAGATGTCCAACGACACAGTTCGGATTAGGGATAAGACATACCGAAGCAGAACCGTTTCTCTTCCACAGCCACTACCCCCAATACTATCCAACATCAACAGCAAGGGAACGACTACTAATCTGGAGCTCGTACATCGGCTTAGCACAAGGAACATTGAGCTAATTAACAATCTCCACAAGGGTCTGAATTCATATATATATATCTGTCGAAATTATAATAGTTATGCGATAACGGCCATAGTCGTATTTTTGAGGAAAATCTACGGAAAAGTGCACATCAGTGGAATGAAGAAGTTATACAAATTACTCCCAGTGTTTCAATAGGACCAGTGGGCGGCCCTTAAAATAAGTTTTTTAATACATCACGATAGAAAGTCCGTTACTTCAATTACAATAGTAATGTAGTTCAATTAAATAAATAAAATAAGATATAATGTTTGAAAAGAGAAAAATAAATACAATTCAAAAAAAGCGTGAGTTACATCTTTTGTGTTCTTTAGAAACCAAAAAATTAGTTTTAAATAAAAAAACACACGATTTCGGATGTACTTTAGGATTTTATTTGAGTACTTTGTTTCTCTTAGGAGAAGATCGTCCGACACGACCGAAGCTTGAAATTAAACTTGCTGATACCCTTTCAATTACCAGCGAATTGCAATTCGGTGAAATTGCTGAATCAGGTGTTTTACACCTTGAGTTAATTTGAGTTCATTTCAGTGACCAAGCTCAATGATTTCCGGCCTTGGGCTGCTTGTATCAATTGGCGAGTCAATATGTTTACCTCCGAACTTCGGTTTGGTGAAGTGTGAGAACGTAACTTCTCCCTCCCTTATCTCAGGATTCTCCTGAATTCTGTTAGCAATTTTTAAATCTATTTTCTTTTGTTTACAATATATGTATACACCATTTATAATACTATGGTGTTAAGATAGTGTATTTCTTTGATGTTATTAACTTGATGGAAAGTCAGTTCTTCGAATGTTAAAGAATCATTGTTCATTATTACATCTTCATAATTTGGAATATCAAATTTTTCAACAACCTTGGACACTTCATTCTTATATTTCTTATTACCAATTTCTACTGAACAATTAAAAAAATTTATTAAATAATTATTATTTAAAACAAGTCTTCTTTCGTCACAATCGCTTTGAAAAGTTACATTTTTTATATTATTTAAAAGAAGAAGATCATAATTTAGAGTTAATATTTCTTTCTCAAAGCTACTCACTAATTTACAATTCTTTTTGAAAATGCAGTTTTTACTTTGCTTTAATTCTTGTAAGCTTAAATTTTTTTCAAAAGAATACGTTTTATTATTTATTTTAGCAATATATTCCATTTCTTCATTTATTTGCTTATTATAAGAATTAACTATTGGAACCAGTAATTTTACATCTGATTTTATTGTGGATGTGGGTAATTTAATAGCAAATATTAAACCATCATTTTGAAATTTCGCAATTCCTACTTTTATGTTGCTAAGTTTTCTAAGGTCAATTTGGTATTCATTTATTTCTTCATTACTTAAAATTTTGGGGTGTGTCATTCCTAATCTTGCTAAAAGTACATTATCTTGAATTTGATCCATTTTTTCTCTTAGTAAGTTTATTCTCATTTGTTGCTCAAGAAACACTTCTTAAGATGTAATCTATTTTGTAAAATTTTCATTTTCATTAATTTGTTTCAAAATTTTGTTCCTATCTGATACCAAACGGTTTTTTAATAATGTCAATGAGTTGTTAAAATGTTCGTTTATTTTTATTTGCTGGTTAAAAGAATAAGTAACTTCGTCATTTGTGTTGTCGTAAGTTATTAGCTGTTTCTCTATGCCAGTTTTGTCCTCTTCGTCTAGAGTACCAAATTGCCACTTTATTCCTTTTCCAACAATGTTTATTAATCCGCTCCTATTTCTGAGAGGTAACAGAGTTTGTGCCTTATTCTTATTTCTAAGCGAAACTACTTGCTGTCTTAAATAATATTTGTTTATTACGTTTGAAATTTCAATACTACTTTCTAAACTATCTATGATATTTATAATTTCTGATGTATTTACTATGTGTAATACTACATTGAACCTATTTACTATATCTACTTCATCCACTCAGCATAACCGACTTCCGTAGTGATTTTTTCAATTATCAGAGCCGTTTGAGTTACAGTGGTCGTCAGAATTATTACTATCCAGAATAGCAGTGTCTTGATTTGTGAATTTAAATGGACGTTTTATATTATTTTCATGTATGTTAGCGAGACTATATTTTCTAAATTTTGGTTCTTCTTTGTGACGAAGAGATTTGTAATTTTTGATATATCCTGAAGTTCTTGTTTCTACATAATCTTCGCGGGATTTATTTCTCTTTTCTATTGCATGTACTTTCGCTTTATTTATTCTTTCTTTGATTGAATTGAAATCTACTTTATGATCATTTACATCTGTATGAGTGCATTTTATTGTTGAATGATAGGTATTATTGTATATTATTACTGCATTAAGCATTTGTGTTTTAATGGGTTGGTTTTCTTCAAAATTTAATTCTCTAATTTTCTCTGTTAGTGTATTGTTCTGCCTTTCTACATCGGCAGAATGTCCTATCTCATTTTTATGGAATAATGCAATTTGTTTTTTTAGAACTTCTCCGTCATCTCAGTCTTTAGCCAGGTAACTACATTTCACGAATTTGAAAAGTTTCCAGTTAGGAAATATTTCAATAAACTTTTGTTGGAATTGATAATATTCATATAATTCACTATTATATATCACTTTTCATATATCATATATCACTTCATTTTTATCAATGTAAATTCGAACATTTTTAAATACTTTTTTAAACTCTTGCTTCTGGCATTCTACCAATATCGAGGATTGATATTTTTTCCTGATTGCAACGTTGCTAGCATCAGTAATGAGTTTAAACTGTTTTGAGAAATCAGGCTAACTAAGAATTGGATGGTTGGTTATAAGGTGTTTTAATTTGTCGAAAGCGGCGATAAGATCGTGGTCATTTGCATTTACCCGGACATTTTTCCTGAGGTATTTCGTTAGCGGATGGGCAATTGTAGCATAATTCTTTATGAATTTTCTATAATATCCCGTTATACCTAGAAAAGACTTTATTTGTTTCTGGGTCTCTGGAAGCTTCAAGTTTTGAATTACTTCGACTTTTGCAGGATATGGTCGTACACCTTCGGGCGTCTGAATATGACCCAAATACTCCGTTTCTTTAGAAAGGAAGCTGCATTTATCGACTTGTATTTTTAACCTTGCCTCTCTCAACCTACTGAAAATTTTTCGGATGGTATTGAGACGTACTAAAAATTAGAATATCGTCAAGATAGACGATAAAAATTTTATTGATGAATTCTCTGAGGATAGAATTTATTAATCGTTGGAAGGTTGCTGGGGCATTTTTGAGTCCGAAAGGCATCCTCATGAACTCATAGTGCCCATTTGGGGTGTAAAAAGCTGTTTTCTTTTGATCTTCTCGTTTGATCTGGTAAAAACCTTTTGCCAAATCCAAGATCCAACAATATTGGGCTTTTCCCAATTTGTCCAATATGTTTTTAATAGTAGGAATTGGGAATTTATCGTCTACCGTTACTTCATTAAGTTTTCGATAGTCGATAACTATTCGCCACTTTTTTCTTCCGATCGTCTTAATTATCCCTTGCGAAAGCATTTCTGAGATCTGTTTTTCTATCCCTGCTTCATGTAGTCGAGGATACCGTTAAACTTTACAAAAGATGGGATTACTTGTAGTGGTTATTATTTCATGTTTTACTACATTCGAACAGGTTAGTGTGTCACCTTCTGTGAAAAAATGCTCTTGGTTTTCCTGCAGTAAATTTGTAAGCATACTTTTTTCTTGATCATGGAAATGATTTAGATGAAGGGATTTTATTGCATTTCCTTCCTTTACTTCTAAGTTGTTGATTTGATTAATTTCGTGCGGATAGTTTTCTTCGAAAACTATTTTGTTTCCTTTTACTAATAACTGTCTTTCTGCTAAATCTACATTTGCTTTTAATGGTATTAAAATATTTTGGCCAATAATCGCATAATACTTCTTAATGATAAATGTACGAACTTTTCATGATATTGTTCCTCTACTTTATTATTTAGAAGTGGGGTTACAACTGTTTGATCTATTTTATTTGTACCATTGATTGTACTATAAAATATAGGATCTTTTACTTCTTTTGTGGATAGTTTTTTAGAAAATTGGGTTTAATGATGCTGGTTTCTGAGCCAGTGCCAATCAAGAATTTTATTTTTTGTTCGCTTATAATTAAAGTTACTATCGGTAGTCTTGTGTATGAGGCCTTCTTATAAATTTTTAACGAATATCGCCTATCTCCATTGGCTCACTACTACCGTTTGGATTCTGTCTAGTTCTAGTGGATCTAATTCTGGAACTGTTAGATGCATAGTTTTTACTTCTAGGTTGGTAATTTGGAGATTGTCCTTGATTATTATGCACATTTCCTTGAACAAAGCTATTGCTGTCGGTGTTCTGTCTAAAATTAAACGCATTAACCCTATTTCTGCTTGAATGCTCTATGGTCTCTGAAATATTGATGATGTTGATCGCTCTGACATCATCTTATAATTTTAACTCAGCAGATCTATTGTACATTTTTACCTCCAGATGATGTGACTGGATTTATGAATCACATGATTCAAAATCACATCCGTATCACTATTTATAGTGTCAACGGAATCACTGATGGAGAAAAGACCATCTACGGATGGCAGCTAACAGACCCAGGCTTTGAGCGAATTTGACTGGTAGTGACAGCTTGACCACATGTAAAGTCGAGGATACTGTGATGACTTGTCTAGTTCATTATTTAAGCACAACTAGGCAAGACGGTTAGGGGACTATCCCTTCTCAGTGTGGAGTTGCATTCTCAACCGGGCGCTGCGACCCAGAGAGCGGAAGAGGTTTTAGAAAGGCTTCGCATCAAACCAAGGTGGGGTGATTGCCCCTCAAGTATGATCCCAGTTTGGTACTTGGGTAACTAAGGCGTCTAGTCTTGCGTTACTTACGACTCTTGGGAAAAAGGTTCCCCGTGATATAAGCCATTAAGGCAGGTGGTCACGTAAAACCAAATCCCACATCTGTACATTTCCACCAGTGAATCATTTTTATTCAAATTATCGCGAACTAAATTATCTAATTTTTCGTTAACAATACCCACAAGATTGGCTTATTCCCTTCCTCTTCAAAACTATATAATTCATTTAATTCATAGTTAATTGCCCTGACCTTATCAAATAATTCCCTTAAGTGCCCTACCTTAAAATTTCGGCATTCGTTGATCAGCTCAGCATAGTCCTTCCGAGGTCTGAAATGCAGCTTCAGTTCTTTTTGCACTGATTCCCAAGTCATCTCGTCTCCAAGGCGTTGGATGCATCACATGGCTTCTCCCTGAATTTTTTCATTTAGCACTATGCTGATAGCATATTGTTTTAATTGTTCATTATTGCAGAGTGTTACTACACTATTAACAGTTTTTATGAACTCAGTCACTTTAAAGTCACCAATTCCGTTAAATTCCTTTATATTACGGAAATGATTTTATGTTTGTTCAGGTGACAATTTTAAGGCATTATTACTTTGTTCTCTTTCTACATTCGGTTGTTGCAAATGTTGGTTCAGATGAGCTTGTAACTGAGCAATGTTCTCCTGTTGCTCTTGCAAAAGCTGTGTTTTTTGTTGGAGGTTGGGATAAACTGAACTGGAGCGCTTAGTCTCAAATACTGCAAGGCAATGACCTCCATTTAATGTAATTTCTTGGTTTTCTATAGAAAAAACAAGATACGCTTTTGTGAAATAGAACTTAGTTTTTCGGTTTCCACCACATCAGCGCGAAATAGCCAACACCTGATACGAGCGAAAGCGAGACCCTGACAGAGAAAGTGTTCTGAAGTGTCTTTACCTTCTCCACAGGCGTCACAAGGTGTGACATCACTAAGACCAAGGCGACTTAGGTGCATAGCGAAGGTAAAGTGTCCCGTTAGTACACCGACAAGTCGTCTGCACTCGTTTCTGTCTAGAGACAGAAGAAAAGACGCGGATGTCTTGCTAACGTTTGAGAGCGTACTCTTGGTCATCCTGCAACCTGGAGAGTTACGCCATCTGTGGTTGTGCTGTAGGGAGACCCAACTAGGACGGAGGCCCTGACCACCTTGGTCACGGGTTACGGTCCTACGAATGCCTCTTCTGAACCTAGACTAGCTAGTTCATTGGCAATCTCGTTTCCCAAGATCCCGTGATGACCCGTTACCCAAACAAGTATTAGCTTATTCAGCCTGCCGAATAAATGAAAAGAAGACTTGCATTCTTGAACTATCTTGAAAGTGGTTAAAGGGCTGAGTAAGGCCTTGAGCACAGCTTGGCTGTCGCTACAGACGCAGATAGTTCTTGCCTTTCACCTATTCTTCACAATATAGTTGGTGGCCATTAGGATCGCGAAGGCTTCCTCCTAGAAGACCGACGCGAGATTAATTAATTAATGCATCAAAAGCAGAGCCAGGCGTGCTGGGGAGCCCCCATGTACAGCCGAGACAAACTGAACTTTGAAGCTTGGTGACAGCACACAGACTGACAGCGCCTTGAAGGTTTTTGTCTTATTGTATCTTTTCCAGAGAAGTTTTCTATCCAGGATAACACTTGGATATTTGGCTTCATTGGAAAGTGGGATATTGACGCCTTTAAGTAGCAGTTGAATCGAACCTGTCAGTTTCCTCCTTCTCGTGAGAAAACAACCTCAGTTTTAAGAGGGTTGACTGAAAGCCCATTCCTAGTACACTAGTTATCGATCATGGCAAAAGCCGCCTGCCCACTTGCACTTACGGCCGCAAGGCATGGTCCGGTAACCAGTGTGAGTACATCATCTGGATAAGCCTGGGCGTATGTGTTAGGTCTATTTAAAGCAGAAAGCAAAGAATCGACCAGCATGCACCATAGGAGAGGTGACAGGACGCCGCCTTGGGGGCATCTCCTGTTGACCCCCGACATTACAAACTGGTCACACTCCGCCTCCGCGATTATAGTCCTATTCATTAGCATTGCTCTTATCCACAACACCAATGATTCCTCTGCGCCGCGTTCCCTGGCAGCGTTACACATGCCCCCTACATCGATAAAAATGCCAGTGCTTTTTCTTTCCTTTCAATTATACCGACGAGACTATGAAGTGCAGTCTCGCAAGATTTTCGGCGCTGCTAGGCATACTGCATCTGAGATAGGGGGTTTGATCGCAAAGCGTTTTTGCTCAGATGCAGTCTGACCAGCCTCTTTGAGCTTTTTAGCATGAAGGAAGTGAAACTAATCGGCCTGAAATTTTTGGCGAGAGAGTTATCTCCTTCACCAATTTTTGGTTTGAAGGCTACCCTCACTGTGCGCCAGGTGCTTGGAATGCATGTCAGCCCAAGGAGTTGTAGAGGGTCTATGCCTTTTTGCAGTAGTGCTGCATAAATGCTATCTGTTGCCGGTGACTTGAAGTTATCAAAATATATATAATATATAATAGCCTCTACATGTAGTATTTGTTTGCTAATCCCCAGATTCGGAAATCTGCACTGGTTTTGAGCCAACTGTGATCTGGTTCCGAGGGAAGCGAGTCTCTAGCATAAGTCGGAGGATCTCAGCTTTAGACTCGGTATAGGTACCATCAGGTTTTCTGAATGTATCTAGCCTCACTGCTTTGTCCCTTTTGAGGACTTTTACTAGTCTGCTGGTTTCACTGAGTGTTTCGATTTTCCCACAAAAATCAAAGCAAAAGCTGTTACTTTATCTTTAAAACGTTGAATTTAAAGATAATTAACATAGATTAAAAATAAAATAGGACCCAAAACCGAACCTTGGGGAACGCCCAAATTTATTGCTTTCTCTGCGTTCAAAGTTATTTCAATTTTTACCATTGCTTACGATCCTTTAAATAAGAAGCGAACCAATTGTAAATCAATAAATAATGTGCCCGTAATCTCAAAGTAATTTAGTGATTGATATAACTCAGTACATAGCTCCAAAACAGCATTCTCAGTAGATCTTCTCTTTCTGAAACTATATTGAGAATTACTTTAGAAGTGGAATTTGTCTAAGTAAGATAACATTCTAATTTTCATGCATTTTTCAAAAACTTTGGCAAAAACAGTTGAGAGTGAGATAGACGATAGGTTATGAGAGCAGTAGTTTCACCCTTTTTATGCAGCGGAATAACGCCTTTTGTATGCTAAGCTTAAATATGTATATAGACATCAGAAACATTAAACGAAATTTGCTTTAAAATTTTACAAGATATCATATCATTTGATATGGAAGTCGAGTTTTTTAGAGACCTGATAGTATTATGTACTTTAAACGCTTTAACATTTTCAAAGAAAAAACTCTGAGATCTGATAAAATCTTCGATAATATCACCCGGACAATCGCATGAATTTCTTGAAGGGCTGTTAGCAAAATTAACGTTTATGTTCTCAAAATGATTCACGAACATATTAGCTACAGTTGTTGTGTCATTTGTTAAGGAGTTACTACTTCCCACTCTGTTTTAGAGTTACCTGGGGTCTAATCATAGATGACAACTATCATGCGACGATATCGTTGAAACGAGAATTTTGCATCGCGTAAGCAAATATCGGCCTGGCCATCGGTTTTCGACGATTGCTATTTCACTATCATTTTGTATTGCGCTGGCATACAAGTAATGTAAATTTGAAGAAAAACTGAGACAAGAAATGTGATCGAAAAATACAAAATGTTTGGATGTTCTGTAGCGCTCAAACTATGTATAAAATAGACAGTAGACAAGACAACTGTTGGGTTGTGTGGTGCTTTCTTAGGACAATGTTCATTATTGATATTGACTTTTCAAGTAAATTCAAAGTCATCCACTCTTTTAAGTGCACACGTTTATTAAAAATAATACGTTGACTATTATTTGTGATATGGAGCTAAAGTTTCTTCAGAAATATATCAGAGGCCAATGAAGGATCTCTTGTATTATAAAATTCTTCCCAAACTTCGAACATCAAATCATGATTAAATTTATCAAAATCAATTTTATTAACTGAGTTAACAAAACTTGGTTTAGGTCTTGACATTCGGCAATATAGTTGAATTGCAGTTAAGTGATGATTAGTAGTCTTAATATCAAATACTTCTGATTCAAAAGCAGTAGTATTGTTCTTATGAAATCTTATGAAGATATGATCTAAACATGATGATTCTCAAGAAGGTTTGTTTGCTAAGGAATAGAAGCCATTAGACGATAGAACCGCCAAAAAGTTATCAACTTCAGAGGAATTAGATAATATATTAATATTAAAGTAACCCAAGTAAAGCATTTGGTTTTTGCACTTTGAGGAACTCAGATAATTCAATTAAGAATTCATCTACAGAGGATGAGTGCAATCTGTACATTCCAACAAAACTATAATGAGCCCCATATAATTCAAAAGTCAAACGAATTAAGTCATCACTTTTAAGGTTAAGTCTTAGGACTGCACATATGTAAAACATCACTTCTATACAAGACTACCACTCCGCCTGCTGAATAAGAGTTATTGCAAGAAGCCGCGAATATTATACAAGGGATGTTATAAAACGATATTTAAAAATCATAAGTTCAAATTTCAGAAAAATATGAAATCTGTTAAATGGTCAAGAGAAGCAAGTTGAGTAAGAAATACATCAACATTTTCTCGAAGACTACGTATGTTTTGGTGAACAGCAGAAAACTCAGAGGATGAGGAAGTAAATGCGTTTTACTATTATGTAACGATTTCATTGCACGCAAAGTTTCTTCTAACAAATAATAATGTTTTCTTTTTATTATTTTGTGGACGAATGTGATGTAATTAACCACCAGCTACATTAAAATCTACAATAATTGCCATCGAGTGTAAATCGAGTTCACACTCATTATTGACTCCATCTGCCCTGGAAGATTTCGCAACTCTTTGTGAGTTGTCCTTCAAAAGGCCTTCAAATAATGCATCTACATTCGGATTGAAAATATATTAGACGATGTATCGGTTTATCTCGTAAGTTTAAAGTCTTAAGTATTATATATTGAGAGTTGAGTTATGTGCTGCTTTGTTACAGGTAAAACTTCCTCAAAGTGTTCTTTATGATTTAAAAAAAATTGTGTATAGACAGTTTCAAAGATAGTTTTCACCGGACCATACATATTTGCACAAAACATTTGTAGCCTGCCGAGTGTAGTCGTAGGTTTACAATACTGTGCGGAGACATGTCTGTAAAAATAAAATTTGATCTCATTTCTTCGAGCGTACAAGTCGCATTTTTAAATGCATCAAACAAATCGCCGGCTTAGTCGAGAAGCACAACTAAAAATAATTCACAACAAACACAAGAATCGCTTTTTCATTTCATTAACCTACCACTAAGCTTCAAACATTTTTGACTGTGGAATTTAGCAAATAATTTAAAATTGACCTTACCCATTATTATGGCACGTATAATGGCTACTGTGTTAATACTATTCATAAATTCTTGATACAAAGTCGATATCAATTACATTTTAGGATAATATGCCTGATATAACTCTTTGACCTTCAACGAAGATTCTTCTGGAAATTCGATAACCTTTTTTAATTAATAACAGCCCACGATAGATACATACATTTCATAATATAATGCCTGAACTCTTAAAAATAAGACAAAACCATTTTTCCATTGCTGAAAAAGGATTGGTGTGTGATACATACATTTCATAATATAATGCCTGAACTCTTAAAAATAAGACAAAACCATTTCCCATTGCTGAAAAAATATGTAAATAATAAATTGTAATTGATCCAAATGCCTTCTAAAGTTCATGTTTACCTATCGTATAAAAAAATGCATGTGTATATATTGCTCACACATAATAATGTTAATTTAAAACACACCACACGTCTGCCACCATCTTGCAAACATTTGGTGGTTGACATTCACTTCAAGAGATATCCTAAAGCATCTAAATATCCACAAACATTGCAACAGGTTGCACAGAATTGAAAGTTGTACTGGCCTTACACTCTAATTGATGTCGTCTATTCGATACTCAGATTACATGCGTCCATTCGAATTAAATTGGCTAATGAGAATCGTCGCTGTTACGAAATCTTAAATTATCGGTATGTCCAATCACATACATCATTTTACATTTGAAATGCAAGTTACACATATGGCATGTACAAGGAAAGATTGAACCGTATATTTGTTATTAACCATTTTAATAATAATTGGGCGGCGCTACAGTCCACAGGGGGACCAGGGCCTAGCTTGCTCATCAACTACTCGTGTTGTGTGTGTGTGTGCAGGTTTTTGCCAACTCCGAACTGGAAACTTTGAGAAGAAGTTCAGGGGTTATACATGAATTGAAATACCCGAAATAAATATACAAATCTATTTAGAAAAAAATATTAAAGCATTCAAAAGCACATTTAGGATACAATTCAAAATATTTCATAGCACAACTACGCATTTAACATTTAGACTCTTGTTTTTTAATTAGCTTACATTATTAACTTTAGAAACTGAAATAGCTAAACTAAATGTACACAACAAAAATATAAAGATAACAAATTAATAAGGATCAACTCACACGCTGTAGACAGACCTGGACTCTCAGATAAATATTAACACGGTTCATCTTTCTAAGTACTTTGGTACGTTGAATGCAATTGTCGCTGTTTGACAACTATGTTATTCAATTTGAAGATAAACATCTTCTACTTAAGACTGTTTGAAAAAATATCGATGACGAATATACATATGTGCAATAAAAGAATGTTGCACCTCGTGAACCTCCGTGTTATTTATTTTGTTCGTTTTGTTGAAGACTTTTTTTTCTATTTACGATATGAGGGCTGACATAGTAAAAAATACTCCGAATGAAAAACCCATTCAGCCTACCGTCACAAAAGCAGGAAAACCCATCTACCTATCTGGTACAAAAAGAACAACCACAATGGATTGTATTATGTTTCACACTGTAAAAAAATTATTATGTATTAAACGTAAACAGGCTAAAGGAAAAAGGTTTCGTAATCTACGTGTTACTTGCCCATGCACATTAAGCAACAATACTTCTTATTTGATGTATGACAATTTGCTTTTGAAGCCAATTACTCCACACTGATTTTTCACGCAACAAAAGGCTACCCAGGGAATTAGACGATTGAAATTCGGAATGGGTTAAGATGGCAGTATTCCAAATATCGTAGGTGATTCACTTTCATGGTTACGGTTTTTTAATTTGAATCATAAACAAATCATTTTCATCGTATTTTGTCACCGTACTTTTTATTGCAAAAAAAAATCTTATACCTACAATACTAAAACTAACACAAAGTTGTCACTGCATCCCTTATAGCTAAATACACTAACACTCAGACAATAAGAAAGATTTTATGTACAAAATTTATAAAAGAAGGGTAAGAAATGGAATAGAGATAAAGGAGGAAAGGACTAGCTGGGTTAAGCCAAAACCATCTTAGTATGGGCCGGATTTTCCGGGTGGTCCGTATGATGTGGATGGTCCAGAAATATCACCACCTCCGAATCCCGTGGATCCACCTCCAGCACCACCACCAATGCCTGATCCTCCACCGATGCCAATGCCAGAACCTCCTCCGATTCCGCCACTAATGCCTCCACCAATACCTCCACCTATGCCTCCGCCAATTCCTGAGCCACTATCTCCTCCTGCAGCGAATCCGCCTCCAGAGGAATCCTTTTGTGTCTTGTACTTGATGAAGTAGACTTCTGGTTTAGATGGTTGAGTTGGTGCAGGTGTTGGAATAACAATATCAGGTTGTTCTTCTGGCTTTTTCACCAAAACGTAAACCAGAGTTTTCTCTTCGTTCTGAGCTTGAACTGGAATAACTGGAGCCTGGTAAGACGGAGGCGATGGAGCCTTAATGAAGATTATTTTATAGTGTTTCTGTGCCTGTTGGACAGGTATATTGGGGCGCTGACGAACTTCCTCTTGCTCTGGTGGCGGGACATGTACGTAAATGTGTTTCTGAACAATGGTTGAACCACCACCCCCAAATCCACCAACACTGCCTCCTAAATAATTTTATTAGCTTATTTTTTTTTCCAATTGATTTTTTGCAGGCACTTAAACTTACCACCGAATCCTCCGCCACCACCTCCAGCACCACCCCCGAATCCGCTACCGCCTCCAGCACCACCTCCGAATCCGCTACCACCTCCAGCACCACCTCCAAATCCTCCACCAAATCCACTTCCTGATCCTCCTCCAAATCCACCACCAGATCCACCACTTAATCCAAAGCCACCTCCACTGGATCCGCCAGAAAATCCACCTCCTCCGGAACTGCCACCAAATCCACCACCGAATCCACCGGAACTACCACCACCACCGCCAGGACGGTTGTACGCATACCCAGCTTCCGGCCTAGCCGAGGCAAAGGCCAAACAGGAAATCAAAATAAAGGCTCTCATATCTTTGTGACAATTGAAGTTATAATAGGTAAACTAAAGGAGAAATTTATAGTCCTCGGAAAAGTTTGATGGTTGATCCTAGTTGGAAGTGATAAGAAGTATGTGCTTTTTATACTGAGCCGAGTTGTTTACTGACGATCTGCTCCAATGGATTCTTCCATTTATACCAAATCAAAAACCTCTGAAAATCTCATGCATACAACAATGAAAGATGAACAATTATGGAATTCGAATGGCACTATACCGAACACCAATGTACAACAATTTCAACGTACGCCAGAGGTTATTATCGCTTGCAGACGGGTGTGTTGGAAGTACACAAAGTGTGGGATAAGCCGTAGCCGAAGCCACTCTCACACACATACAAATCAAACTCCTGCATCAGCAAATAAGCCAACTGTTGAACCGAACGATGAGAAATGTCACTTTCGTTTTCATACTCAACTCCGAAATGCACCAAAAATTGAATTACACCTGCAATGGTGGGGCGATGAGTTCCCACAAGTTACACAGCAACACATTGAAGATTTGGCCAGAGAAACTCTGCAGACGACACAACCAACTCTACCGACCACATAAACGCAATTTTGTTTTGCTTCACCCGTTCTCCGCGATCTTTAAGAGATAGTTGTATGGTGTTGCCGCAGAAGAAGACTCTGAGAAACCGCACATCATCATCGCTTCAAGCAAATGTAGTAGTCGGTAGTCCGTCCGTAGACTTGCTTAATCCGCGTAGTTAGCGCAGTGATGACCATGTCGGTTCCCTATAACCAACCAAAAAAGGCAAATGCAAAAGAAAGACTCGAATAAAAGCTCTTCGTCACCTTGAGAGAAGACAACAAACGCATGGACAAATGAAGAATAACGGACCAAACGAACTGTGTGAAATACACGAACATACATTTTCCTCATACATTTGTACATCAACAAGCTGCAATCTCCTCCAATGGCGAGGCCTTTAGCCCCTATGACGTTATATTATACAGTCTGTCTAACCAAATACACCTACAGGTTCATCCGCACATTCAAACTCACACATAAAAGTTTCATGAAGATTGGCAAAAAAAAGATACAAGAAGTACTTTCAATTTCAATATATGCCAAGAGATGCCGAGAAAGTTCCCGCGATGGTATTTACCCATGGGAAGCAAAAGAAATACAAAAAAGAACAATGGACACGATACCTTTACAAAAAATGAGGAAGAAAGAAGATATGAGATACAGCACAAAATACCTCTCCGCAGCACGACGCGGTTCGACAAGAGCATGCAAAACTAAAAACAACAACAGGATTTTTTTACAAAACAATATTTTATTAAACTATAAAAATTAACCTTCTTAAAAGAAAACTGAAAATATTTTTAAAATTTATTTCTTTTTACTCAAATAAGAAAATAACGTGGCTCTCAATTTTAAATTTAATGTATATAATGTCTGAAGGTAGAATATGATCCGTAACTTCGAAGGGTAACCATAGCAACGTTTTGGTTATCCAGATCTAGAAAAATTTTTATAAATTAACCTAGACTGAAGCATATAATGTAATACCAAGAATACTTAAACGTATTCAATTTTTTGTATGTGATAAACATTTTTAAAGGTTCTTTACCTTTTGGTTTTATATTTGATATTAATGCTGGCGAGTCTACAGGCATTACGTAGCTATAGCTATTGCATTCAAATCCATTTACCACGGTATATAATTATGGAACAATAGCGTTGTATGTAGCATTGAACATGTTATAAAAAAGCATTAAAGGGACTTGCTTCGTAACGTCAAAGGAATGACTTTATTCGTTGCAGTGTATCTGTTTCTGAAACAAAAACAAAAATCAATGCTGGCAATGTCTCTGGATATACATATGTACCGTAATTTACTTGGGTTATGCATGTAAGTCTTATTTAAGAAAATACAAATAACGATATTAGCAGTAATTGTACCAAACAAAACCATTATAATTATTCAACTATTGTCGACACTGAAATCATGTAAAACTTAAGTTATAGCGTAATAACTTAAATGAAATTCTTATTAATGTTTGTGTGGCATTCATAAAATGCGATTACCAAAAGCTTAGAATTACTTTGATAGCAACATGCAAGTCAAAAATATCTAATGCATGTCGTCCACGAATCTCTGCTTAAGTTATTGAATTATTACTGTAAAATCTGTTTTTCATACATTCCTCGATACATTTGCATACTTTTCGAAACACTGCAAAATAACCTTATCTGCTGTTACTAATCCGATATCATTGGATTATCAAATCCGAGCCAAATCTGAGTTTAATTGCTTAAGTAATTAATTGTTACAAATAAAAGTTGAATCAGCGTTACCGGCAGCAATCAACTGAAGCCGCAGTTAGCTTGATAAAATTAGTACAAAAAATGGTGAATTATTTAGATCATACGTTTTGTGTTGTGTTGTGTGCCAGTGAATGAAGTGTGATTTATATTGATTAGGAAAATTATAGAACTTAAAAATCGAATGGTGATTGCTACTTACGTTTATACAATCCAGATACATTTTAAGCCTGATAATATTATTCAATTTATATTAAATTAATTGAAAATAATGGCAAGAAATGAAGAAAAATAAAAGATAAAATACGGCACTAAACTAAACTAAAAACTAAAATAATATTTCGCTTTGAAAAATAAGAATATATTTGAATTTTAAGTCACGTAACCATTCCACTAGCAGCAATCCTCTTTCTTTTGAAAACGCTCCATATATTAAAGAAATTTTACTGAAGAGAAATATGCAAGCTGTAAAAAGCCTTCGGGGGTTAATGCAGTACTTAATGTAATCATATCTAGGTCATTCTATTGCATAGATCGTGTTACAGTTAAGCATAATGTTTTAAGACCTTACACAATTTTTGTTGCAGCGAATCGAGTTGCAAGATCCCGTGAAAAAAGTGAATATCGAAACCATGTCAGTGCACACTGAATCACATAGTTATGACAAAGACCTCATACAGCGGATGGTCAGAAATCTCGTGGAACATGTTTACACATAGAAAAATCTCTTCTGACGTCTGCAATTGAAAGTTATTGTAATCATAAATAACAGATGAAGTAAAATTTTAGAGCATAAGGGAAATCGCGATTCTTGAAAAAGTGAAAATAATCACAAATATCTTGAGTTTGTACATGATTAATGTTTACTATGAATATTTTACTGAGCAAGAAAAAAAAGTAAATAACAAAGCAAAGTTATTTTAAAATTCAAACAATAATCTTTAAAAAGGGATCGCACGCTTTGTGAATGCAATCAAACCCAATGACATTCGTTCAGGTTGTGCTTATTACTATCAGTTAGTTTCATCAACTAGTATATTATTCTGCAATATATACAAAGAAAGTTTCAAACTTTAACCAAATCAGATAAATATTGCTACAGGAGATGAATACAAATAACTAACTTTGCAGTTTCGGGATTGTTAATACTGTGCACATTTACCAAAAAACATTCTCCTTACATCACTGGAATTTTACATTCACATAAGACACTGAGGAAATATTAAGGTTTGTGAAAATTTTAATCCACAATTCATACCAAAATTTTATTAATACAAGGGTAAGAAAACGACAAAATGATTTGGTACGTTAACGAGTTTTGGTATATCAATATAAATAATAATACATAATATAAATAATAACAATAATTTACGATCGACGTTGGACATGACTGCGGTTCTATTATTAAGGTTTATTGGTGGGGTTAGAAATAATTTTTTGTATTCTTTTATATATGCTCAAATCGGTTATTGTAGAATGAGAAACACATATGTTTGTTTAAATGTTGTTAATAGGGCAAATTTGTATTTTAAAAGAAGGGAGACGAAAGTATTTTTGCTATATCATCATATATAAAATCATAACGATCATAGAGATCAGCGCAATTGACCACCGATTAGGAGTTTTATTTGCAAAACTTCTAACAAGAATTACTAATTGACATTTATTGCGCTTAATACAAATACATCTAGTCCGGCTTCCCTGATTTGCAAGGTACAAAAGCAAAAAAAGGAAATGTTATTTCTTGTATTATTATTATTATTTTTCAAAGTAGAATGTATACAATTGACAAAAATACAATGAGGAAATATTGAAAAGTAAAACATCAAAAATATTCATTCATAAATTTTTTCCGTACACACGCATTTCCGATAAAAGATCTTGAAGCAAGACACGTTCAAGTGCTCCTTAAGTATAAAACTTGCTTTCATTGTCTTTATGTGTAACACTCTTAACAAAAAGTTCATGTTGTATATTTTCTGTTATGAAACATAAATGTAATGAAACATAAAATGTAATGAATTTTTATGTTAAACTCTTATGTTTGAATAAATACACGCGTTTTAGGTTTACTTAAGCATATATTGATTATCTTTACTTCAAACAGATGAATGCCTCAAATGAAACTTTTTTCTATACATTCTTAATATCAATATACTACTAGCAATGAGAACGAGCATCTGCAATTTACATTTTTATTTTCTTTTAAATTGCACTTCCGAAGCAGAACAAATTGCATCACTAGTGCATAGCTTCACCATAAATTTGCATGATTTGCGTAATTTAATCAATTACTTCAACGTCCGTTTATACCATTAAAAAATTCCGTTCATAGAACCACTTGTGAACACATTCTCATCTAAGAAAGGACGTCAATGTGGTGTTAGTAGAGATATTTGCAATGCAGTAAATTCATTAACTTGCCAATCTGATTAATAATATAATTCTTAGATCAATCGAAATGAGTATTTAAATGTAAATAAATGTTAGCCCAGTAACTTGAAAGCATGGAATCCCAAAATATATTAAATTCTTGATTTCAGAAATATACTTTTAAGTACGAAAATATGTAGGAATGTATTTGCTTACATTATATTGTTAAGTGGCCCATGAATTTTTACACGATCGTCATAGATTTTCGCATTTTGTTCAATGTTATCTAGGTTGCACAAATTAAATGTAATCCTATTATAAATTGTCCTGTGCAAAAGTTCCATCTCACATCATACACCGGAACAAAATATTTAAAAAAATGACGAGAGAGAAGGTGGTTGAAATTAACAGAACAGAAAATTGAAAAAAAAAAAATAACAATAAAAATTGTGTCAAAAAAAAACTAATCCCAAGCTGCGCCTAAAAAGAAAACCAAAGACTATAAATATAACAAAGGTGAAATGCAGAGCAAATTAATATTTTCATTGTTTTATCATTACAGTACTCGATTTCATCCTTTATTTTTATTACTTTCTTAGATGGGAGCAATAGTTGGTGACAGAGTGATTTAAAGGAATTCAGTTCCCTCACTGGAAATTTGCTTCAATGCTCCCAGGACAATTTAGTAAATGTTGCTTTCATTTATTTTTATTAAATGTTTTCTCATGTGTGAGCCAGGCAAACCATTTTAAGGAATAAAATATTTAAATGAGTTACCGCACATAGTTACATAAATATGTGTGTAAGGAAAATTGTGTATTGAAGTTTCACGCGTAAATATGCAGGTAAGAAAAATATGTCATGCTGGCAGTAAATATGAGTAATTGTCACGCTCGTCAAAGTACAAACATATGTTATATATGCACAACTCGTAAACGGAAAATCTGCCTAGATGTTAATTTAAGGGGAGAAAGGCTTTAATAAGATTGGCGATTTTCGCTGTGGAGATATAACAAGCACCGTGGGAATATAACGCACTTAATATTGACACACATGTATGGGACATAAAGAAGAAAGTGTGTGTGATACAATTTATAGCCTTACGCAGTCTTATCCAAATCACGATAAAATTATTAATACGCTGGAATTGTTTTTTAAGTAAACATAGAAATAGAGCTCTTTTAAACTTGGTCGGTTTTTTTTCTTCTGCTTGTATTTTATCAAATTTTTCACTTTTTCCTGAGATTCAATTGCTTAAATAAACGTCAACTTGCAGTTCAATTCTTCTTTTACACATAAGATACCCATTGCATTAAATATTTATTTATTGCATGGACAATTTTTTTACAGTATTATGTCAAGGTAATAATATTTATCATATATCGATTAATACAAAATCTTTTACTTATCAGATCAAACACACAGCTTTGATTATCCTGGAAACTCTGTGAACTTGAAAACACCCAAAAGTTGCATATGCGGGCAAAGTCGTACAAATGTAATTTGTATTGCATCGCAAGGGACGTACAATATGACCGACTCTTCCAAAAGTTACCAAAGGCAGCTTTATCTGCCTTTATTTGACGGAGTAAAGGAATTTGTCTACTTCGACTCTTTAAGACCTGTATGAACAAAACTAGTGCCAAAACTAAACGTAAGAGCGCTGTCTCGGAAGATAGAGTTTGTCCTGCTTTAAGACACAGAAGCATAGAAATTTTCAAGAGAAAAATTCTAAGTCCAATTTTTGGCTCTGTTTCCTTTAATGGCAACAGAGGAGACGTAAAAGCAACCGATAACGCACACAGGGAGAAGAACTTCAATCAGACTAGCGTGCGAAACTAAAGGCAATGATGGTGAGGGTTGTTGCTTGAGGTCCAGTCCCACCACAGATAAGTAATGCAGAAAAGGGACATTACAAGACCATTGTCTTGGATTGATAACGATTTATTTATCCAGTTTTATAAGGGTCATCTAGTTCTTGTTTGTTTAGTAGAAATGCACCTTTGTATCGATTTCATTGCCTTATTTAAGAAGAGTAATCTTAATAAGTTTACCAATTCACAAAGTGCGTATAACAATTTGTTAAACTGTATACATTAAATAAATATAAATTAAAAAAAAGCAGGCTGCAATCGTTAAAGCACAACTAACAAAAAGCAGCTTAATCAATACAAAGTTGACGATTTTAATCAGTCAGTCAGTTTTTCATGCCTGGTTCAGAGTTACATTTTGAAACAAAAGTGATGCTGCGAAATCCGTAACCTTCTACGTGAAGAAAGAATCTTATGTCTAACCTTATGAGGCTTTTATTTTTTTATAAAAACTAGATGTCAGATGACGACTTAAAAGGAGTCAGTTACATAAGGGCGAACTTACCCCTTACGTAGCAGAACAATGAAAACTGATTTTTTGTTTATATGTACAAACACATAATATAAAGGGCTTATGAGGCCCGCTCAAAGTCTTTTTTTTACGGAAAGGTTTCTTGCTGTGCCCTCCGTTTTTTTTTGACACATGTTCCCAAATGCGGCTGGAGAAGATATTTTTACAGATACAATTTGTTCCTCTTTAGCTGCTCATTGTTTTTTATATATTTCCTTATGAAAATTTAAATTAAAATAATATTTTCTTTAAAGTTACTCCTCACACATTTTTTAATGAAATATCAGTACAGCTAATCATTTCGGAATAAATTCCGTTTACGTTCTTGGGTTTTAAGACTTAAGCCATCGTGTTTTATATTAAACACATGATCAACTAGAAAACTAGTATCTATGGCTTTATAATACACAAAAATACAATGACAATTTGTTGTGATTCACGCACCAACTACAAGCGTTTTAGTCTCTGAAGAATTTTATAAGACTTCAATTTGTAAAAGAATCCTCAGTTTAGGTAATGATTTTCTCATCAAAAATAACAGTAAATATGGAGGAAATGAAAAGATGGACGCATACATTTCGAAACCGTGAAAGAACAATGATAATGAGTCACGACAACTTTGTAATCTACCAAAACGACAATCTCAAGATTAGGTTTTATATTGCGGAGATATGGCTCCTCTACAATTCACCTTAAGTTTCTGATCTATGACTGGAATCAAACAGAGAACTAAAAAAATGATGAATATTACATAGTGAATTCATTCTATGATTTATTTATTGAAGGATATTTTACGTTTGTATTAATTTTTTATAGGTTGATTTATTAATTAATAATTAATTGGCTTTAACAATTATTACAAATTGTATAAACATTTAATTTATTTACTAACCAATTTGAGCGAAAGGGAGATACGAGTACAAAAATGAAATAATTATTCTTAACATCATCATTAGTATGTTCATGATGTCTTAATGACTGTTATGATTCTAACATATAATTATTGTAAAAGTACAAGTTGAAGATGGAGTTTCTTAAACGACGAAGTTAGCTTACAGGGCAGATGATGGTAGATTTTCATTATAATTCAACACCAAAAAAGACTCAACACAACACAAGTTCATTCCAAAAACTTACGTCGCAACATTGTTAAAACCAGACTATCTTTCCGAACAACAAAAAAAAACGATTCTTATTGACAATTAATAAGAAAAGACTTTTGTAAGATATATGGAAAATTGGAAAAACCTCTCTTTTCCGATGAATTGAAATTTTGCATATTTGCAGCAAACGACCGTCAATAATGTCAGACATAACTTTAATCCGGAAATATGTGTAATTAAAATTGAAAAAAATGGTGGTGATTGCTTGGAAATGTATGTCAGCTACTTGAATGGAAAAATAAGTATTAATTGCAAACACTATGGATTAACATGTGTGCACATTATTCCGAATTCCAGGTTTTTCATGAAGACAACTACGTAAAAAAAACCATGGCACGATTGTGATGTTTCCTTAAAAAAACAAATATACTTTAAACACCACCCTCAGATCCCCAGAAAAGACTTGTTATAAGGAACGAACGAGATTTGTAACGAAATGCAATTAGAAGAAAACAATATTTACTACGAATAAACGAAAAGCACTTTAAAAGTAAAACTAAAAGGGGTTTCAATCAATTATTAGAACGTAATTTTTTGTTACCTTTTCAAGTATGTAAGTGTTCGAAAACAGTTTCGCCGATATATTGGATTTATTCAAATAAAACAACAAATTTTGAGAATTTAGACAGAACAGACTCAAATAAGGACGCATATACCCCCATATATTACACATTTCAATCTCAACCCTGGGTCACCTTTCGAAGTCAATTTTTCAAACTCAAATAGATTAAGAATAATAATATAACTTTACTTGCATACCAAGGGAGCGGAAGAAAGATAAGTACCTGTAACAGCAATAGTCTATATATTGGTATGTAAAAAAAACTATAGTACCTCTCAAATGTAAATATAAAAATGTAAAAAATAAAAGAACAAGGATAATACATCAAAATAAGCTAAGCAGTGTTCAAGAAAAAATTGGCTAAAATGCACAATACTATGTATTCGGACAAAACCTTGAATTATCATTCATTACTACTCATAATTAACAATCGCTCGATTAAAAGTATTAATATGTTGCTTAGTCTCACGTACATTTATTGGTATCTACACAAATTATATCCCTAAGTAAAACTTTTAAATGCGTAGAATAAAAGAAAATCGACGGCATACTTAAATGTATTGAAAAATTCATGAAAATCGTTTCATTACTTCAAAAATGTGAGAGAGATAAACGGAGGGATGAAATTACGGGCGAACCGAAACTATAATGGCTTTGTTC
This sequence comes from Eristalinus aeneus, assembly GCA_955652365.1. Lineage (NCBI taxonomy): Eukaryota > Metazoa > Arthropoda > Insecta > Diptera > Syrphidae > Eristalinus > Eristalinus aeneus. Next base: position 60,710,090 of record OY019130.1, on the reverse strand, counting down.
CTTTAAAATGAAAGATCAACTGGAACACAACAACATTTTTATAGGTAAAATTAATGGAGCCCAAAATAAAATGTTGATAGTCTATTTAAGTTATTTTAAATCTTAGAAATAAACAAGTTTGTTATTTAAAGATAATAGTTTCAAAAAAAAACATGCCACATTACATTACAACACAGGAGGTGTTAGTAACATACTACATATTTCTTACAAATATTCTTTCCAGCAGTTGTAGCAACACTCTATCGAGCTGCTGACAACACTAAAAAAAATTACTGTCTAAAAATAAGCTTCTCAAACTTCGAAATCGGTAAAAAACTGTAGGTCCTTTAAACTCGTTAGAGAATAGTAGCGCACACAACAGAAGTAGTTGATGTGTAAGCTTGGCCCTGGTCCAGCGTGAACTGTTGCGCCATCCAATTAATATTATTATTTTGTAGCAACACTAATACTATATAAAATTTAACTTATTTTAAGATACATTTCTTATATATACAAAAGCTTCATATATATACATAATACAAGTGGAAATTCTTAAGCTTTAAATTAAATATTTACTGTTAAAAGACATCTGTAAAGAAGATTAAAATTAACATGTTCTTTAAAATGTTCGTCCTCAAAAAAAATGATAGATTTTAGTTATTCTATGATCAACAGGGGACATGTGGCCACTGTGGCCTATGCAATTCAGTCAATGACCTCAGCTCAGTTAAGAGCTTTTACTTTTGCACTGGTTGAGCCAAAACTGATTACTGATAACTGATTACTCTTTTGACAGCGAGGTAAGATTTAGATTGAGTAATCAACTTCCTTCGAATTTTAATTTTGGGAGACATAAAAGGAACTAAACGAACCGTAATGTAAGGTCCACTTGATTTGTTATGTGCATGCATATAGCTGCAAAATGTTGCCTTCATTCTCTAACATCATTAATTTAATGCGGAAGATCAATTGTAATTAAGTCCTAAGTTAATTATGCAATTTTTTGTAAGTGCAATTATTCACTGAGAGATATGAGTTATATGACAAGAATATAAAAATATCTATACAAGAGCAATGCGAATACAACTCTCACCGACAACTTGAGTTGAATATCTAAGCAATGAAAAAGAAGATGGTATGACCATCATCACCAATTGCGCAACGTTTTCGCATTTCTGGTTAGGAAAAGTAAACCGCACCACACTGCTTCCTCTCCTTTTCTCTCTTATTCACCTCTACTTATTAAGCTAGTGTACTGTTGAATTGTCTAGTCTTTTGGCTCCATAGTTCGGGGTATATCTTAAAGTCAGGTTAAACAAGCGGCAACTTTACACTTGCTGCCAGTTGCATTGGGCATTGTTGTTCTTTTTCAATTTTTGTGACTCCTCCTTAGGTGTAATCTGTGCGATCATTTTGTCACGTAATACAATGAGAAATGGCTTAAAGATACGTGTTTATTTTTATTTCACGTAATTTGACCGACAGTAAATTGATTTTTCTTCAAATATCATATAACGCTGACATATACATATGTTATGAATTTTGTGCAAATGAAAAGTGAGCGCCTTTGAAAAGTTCCTTTTGCGATGATCACTCCGTTGTAATTATTGACAAGTATTGGTACAATTTATTGAATTCAGATAATTCTGAGAGATTACATCTGATAGGAATATCCGATTGAAGGCGGCTACCCAAGTACGAAAGAAAAAATTTTAATTTACTTTTAATTTTATTTTACACAAACATTAATTATTTGCATGACAACTGTTATTAACTCAAGGAAGTGGACATATGCAAACATTTTGCATAGATGAAGAAGTAGGCTCTGCGAAGTAGATACTGTACACCTTGAAAGAATGATAAATACAGTAAGTACTTAATATTTTGTAGCAAAGTAATGCTATTCTCCCAAAAGTTGATATTAAACTGAAAGATTGGAACTTGGAATGTATTAACAATGAAACAATCCAAAAAGGCGTGACGCAATAGCTGACAAAGAGAAAAGAAGTGTGTGTTACAGTGGATTAAGCAAGACGGCTTTTATTCCGGCATTACGTTAATTCCGCTAGTGCGTAATTATTAGCGAGACCACGAAATTAATTTAAATGCGTAACTAAGGAATATATAGTTGGATAGTTTTCGTCTGCTTTTGTTACAATGTGTTGCAATGACTGCGACCAATTCATTAATTAAAAAGTTTTAACTAAATTCGCATGTTTTATGCAGTTTTTCTTCCTATTCCCTTCTTTCCTCTAAATGAAGTATTTGTCTGTCGTTACGACAATATCACTTCCCTATGTGTCATTTTTTCATTTGAAAAAAAAAAACGTTATTCGAAATTGAATGAAATAGGAAGACTTTGATAAGTTGAATATTTCCTTCTTGGTTTAATTAAAAAGATGTTTATCAATTCAAACAAAAAATGTGAAATTTTTTCTTTCCATTTATATTATATAAAATTTAATAAGATTATGTCCGCAAATACACTCGTACAGGACTTGAGAAATTTTGACTACAAGTCAAATTTTTATCCCATAATAACCTTTTATTTTGTTTTAATATGTACGTTACAAGTTCGATAATACAAAGAGCATGCAGATAGTGTGCTTAAAGTTAAGGTGATACTTTTGGATTTCTATTTAATGACAAAGGAAAAAGATATGAGTATTTGAGGCTTCCATGGTATTTGATATATTTATCAATCATGAATATATGTATATATATTTTTGAAAATATTGAGAACAAACAACCGTAGTTTAATAATCTTTCGTACTTGCACATGATTATTCCATATAACTTAATAACATCCAAACAATTACAGTTGCAACACAACCAAAAACAAAAAATATGAGTGGATACTAGTGATGGTAGGCTGTCTGTAATGGCCACACAATCTCCACCATTGCATTGTGATATAAGCAGTCAACCTGAGTGGTTCATCTCAGCAAGACTTGGATGGTGCATCCAAACTATCTTCGCAAAATGTGCGATCTGCTGCTGCGCCGATCGGAATAAAGTGGAAAAAAAAAACAAAAAGTTGTCCCAACCAGTTACATTCTTCTTTTTTTACACGGATATTGGAGAAGTCATGCACAACTGGTATCGTCTTTAAATTTAATGTAAAAACATCACTAAACTTTCGCTTTTATCCGTTGGCTGCATGGACGTCGGGTGTCAAACCACCAAGATGTTACGTTTTTACCTTTTCTCTTACATGAACGAAAATTCGAACTATACCAGCAGCACGGAGATATTGGATTGCTTGTGTCCACTCCAATAAGAAAAAAGTGATTTAAATTGGAGGGTGTCGTAAGATATCCTACCAAATGGTCTTGTTGGAAATTACAGTAAACATATTGTAGTTTTAAGAGCCTGTGTTGTGCTACGTTCAGCTACTGTATTGACTGAGCTCTTAACATAGCTTTAAAGAAATCACAAACTTTCAAAACATGTTTTGTAACAAAATCTTAGTGTAAGGCGAATTGACAAACGCAATAATAGATAATACAATTGAATTGCATGAAAATCCATTCATTTAAAAGAGCAAAGCTTTTTGCTAATAGCACCTAAAAATAGCTAATGTTTCAGTGATGCATTAATTCGTTTGCCAGAAGTCCTTCTCTGGACTTTATGTTCAAAAGTGTGCATACAGTAAACCAACAACCTCCATATTTACGACCTACCTGTATAATAGCTATAAAGTAAAATAAATTCACAAATAGACTTTTTCCACTAAACTTAGCTTGATATATATAGATGATATTCATCACTGCACATCAAACATATAGTTTTCCACATCTGTGCATTCTCCGCACCCTTGCGTGCGCGGCAGTTGAATCGGCATGCTTTTTTCTTTGCCTGAAATTGTGATACTTGTGACTTCTGGAGGATGATGTTAAAGAAGTCACATGACAGTGCGTCGGCTTGTCTAAAACCTTTTTTGACATTGAAGGTCTCGATGAGTTCGTTACCGACCTTGACGGAGCAGCGAGAGTTCTCCATCGTCATTCTACACAATCTGACGAGTTCGGTAGGAATGCCAAAACTAGATATGGCACTGTATAGCTCGTTTCTATGCACACTGTCATATGCGGCCTTGAAATCGACGAATAGGTGATGAATGTCGATTTGCATTTCCAGGATCTGCCGTGATGTGAAAATCTGGTCTATTTTGTACTTCCCTGGCCTGCAACCACACTGATAGGGACCTATCAGGTCATGGACAAACGTTTTCAGACGCTCACACAATACGGCAGAGAGGATCTTGTATACGATGTTGAGGAGACTAATCCCTCTGTAGTTGGCGCGGTCAAAGGGGTTTCCTTTCTAGTGAACCGGAAAAACGACGCTGAGATTCCACTCATCGGGCATGCTTTCCTCCGACCATATCTTACAGATGAGCTGGTGCATGCGCCCAACCTGGTCATTTCCAGCTGCTTTAAATAGTTATTCGGATAGTCCGTCCGCTCCAGCAGCTTTGTTCGACTTCAGCTTGGATATTGCTATCTTCACCTAACAGCGGGATTTGGGCCGTCATCGCCGTTAAATAGTCTGCAGAAATGATCCTTCCAGATTCTCAGCACAGACTGCCCCTCTACTACGAGTTGTCGTTTTTGGTACCGGCAGGCCTTGTTCAGAACCTTGTATCCACTGTATAGCTGTTTTACCTTTCGGTAAAACTTTCGGACTTTATTTCTGCCATAGCCCCATTCCATTTCCTCGACCGCTCCTTCTTTTTTCTTCTGAGAAGCCGGTGCTCTTCCCTTCTTCTCTGTTCGTAGAGCTCACGAACAGCCCTCGTTGTTCGATGCAGGGTCGCCTTATTCGCGTCTTGTTTAGTTGCGTGCGCTTGCCTGGACTCATTGTCAAACCATTAGTTCCTTCTGGGTGGTGACGTGAAACCCAGCACATCAGTGGCAGCTTCTTTGATGGCTTCTTGACAACGTTTCCATTCTTCTTCTATGCTTAGTGCAGGAAGCATCGAACTCTGAGCGAGTTTCAGGGAGACTTCCCAGCAATCGGCTGCGATTGTAGCTTTTCGACGTCAAACCGTTTTGGTCTTTCTGTGAACGTCCAGGTGTGGGTGAAGCGAGGCGAAGTCCAACAGCCTGAGTCCGTTTCCGGATGTGTTGTCGTGCAGGCAGTGTTTACCGATGACTCCAGCAAAGATGTCCTCCTTTCCCAGCTGAGCGTTGAAATCTCCTAGAACGATCTTGGTGTCGTAGCTGGGGCATCGATCGTATGTTCTTTTTAGAAGATCATAGAAGTCATTCTTGATGTTGTCATCCATCTCCTCTGTCTGGGCGTGAGCGCATATTAGGCTGATGTTCCCGAATTTAGCCTTGATGCGGATTTCATGAGGCGTTCGGTGGCTAGGTCGTAGCTCAAGACTTTTTGCCTAAGTATGCCTCGAACAACAAATCTGCATCCGAATAAGTGCTGCCTTCTTTCTCTATAGCAATTGCTGTAGTAGATATCGCAGTTCTTCATCGTTTTTATGCCAGGCCCATCCCATCGCACTTCCTGGATGACGGTAGTGTCTGCCTTGTCGCAATCAAAGGCCTCCCCAAGTTGTTCGGCTGCACGTGGTCTGTTAAAGGACCTCACATTCCACCTGCTAAACCGAAAATCGTTGTCCTTTAAACGTTTGCTGGGGTCGTCAACAGTTAATCCCTCCCTATCCGAGGCGTATCGGCTTTTCTGAACTATATGATATATCCGTGTTGGGGAAGTTACCCTCACGCACGTGATACTAACTGTCACAAAATAGGTTTTAATTGTAATTTATGTTTACTACTATAACAGTGAATTTTTTTTCATTTCTTTGTCTGCATCGTATATATATTTATTAAGTTCAAAGACAAAAGAAAGAAGGATTAAATTAAACCCACATGTAACAAATCAAAATTCTTACATTAAATATTTTTAAAGTGCAGAAAACTTGACAATAAGAGCCACTTAATTGCTATGAAGTTTAAGCGCTATTTAATCCTTCTGTAAGTACATAAGACTAAAGGTTTAAAATGATAATAAAGTTATGAACTATATCTTTTCAGAGATAAAAACTTCCTACAAAACGAAATAAAATATTGTTATCAAACACAAAAGAAACTAAGTGAAATCAGTGTGAAATTTCGCACTGTTTATTATCCTGAACTTTGAACAATGCTTATCACATATACATTTATACCTTCAACCATACAACTCATTACTGTTTTCGCACCTTTTATGTCCACACTTTTTGGAAATTTTCTCAGGTTCCTGTAATGGCAGTTAATTAAATCTACATCAACTCTTGTTTTCGCTGGAAGTGATGATGCCAAATTGATATTTACCGTCAACGCTTCCCTTGTTTTATTTTTTTTTTGTTTAATCTTGCCTGTATTACTATTAGATTTTTTATTTTTATTGCTGGACCTAATTGGTTTCGCTTGACTTACACTACTATCTTAGTTTTGCTGATAATGAAAAATGAAATATGTATATACATATATATATATATATATATATATATATATATATATATATATATATATATATAAATATATATATTTACATAAATTGTATACATATATACGATATATTGTATTACAGTATATTATATCATCGCTTCGCTAAGAAATTTTTAGTTTCTTTATGTAACTCAGAGAACACCCATTATACGTGACTTTATCCTGCATTTAATAGTGGTGTCAGTGACGCTAGAATACATCAAAAAAAGTTATTAAGCGGAACAAATTCTTGACTAATATGCAACATTCGAAACCATATGAACCCCGTCACACTTGATTAACAAAAAGATATTCAAAACAAGAAGAAATTTGCACATTGACCATATGCAATAACATCTATTATGAAATTGCTAAAATGTAAATGAAAAAAGGCAGAACTTAAAATTTGTTTTCCGGATAAAAGTAAGTATTGGTAACAAAATAATATTCGAAAAGAAAATGAATCTTATGTTTCTTGATTGTCTCTAGGAATACATTCAATGTTTTTGTTCGAACAAAGCGTTTGACTTCGTTAAATGTCACCATGTAAAGGATCATGAAGTGAAATGAAAAAAAGAAATAATGGGGAAAAGAGATAGAATTACGAAATGCTAAAAACTCTAGCAAACCTAAGATCCGAAATATCACACTGATTTTTTAATATTCGTGTAGTGTAGTAATAAATTAAAACATACAGCTAAATCAATGCACAATCAATCTTTTGAAAACATCTGAGTATATATAAAACGAAAATTCATTTAGGAGAAATATTTTGAGTTGAATTTCACAATGTCCAAAATTAGTTGAGTTTGAAAACACATTTGCAGCACAACGAAAATCAAGAATAAAATCTCTATGCTAATTTCTTTCTCAACGCATTCCGATAATGTTTTGTTTTAATTCGTAGTTCTTGAAGATTTTGTATTATACGATTTTATTCACCTTCTGAAATATTTGTGAGATGATACCGCACATCTCAAGAAAGTCATTCCGAAAGAAAAAGTCAGTCCGAAAATCAGCGGTACACTGTAGATGAATCTTCCAAACATTGATTCCTGTCGTAATCAAATTATTTGCCAGTTTATGATACAAAACTTAACTTTTCCTAAATAAGACCATTAGACTGTCATTAGAAATGGACTAAAACGAAGGGCATCGAAACTGTCATTATTGTGTTATAGTTACTGTTTCCTGATTTACGTTAGATTTCTCTAAGAGTCAATATTTTACTTAAGACTTAGATGCACTCTAATGAAATCAATTAGTACTGTTCCTAGCACAAATGTTGCACACACATGATGCAACTCAAGTGTAAACTTAAAAATTATCATTACTGTGCGATTATCTTATTTACGTTCATTTCGATTTGTCAATATCACTGCGCTGTTGATTTCATGTTCAGATAACACTCAAGGGCAACCGTTCATTGTTTTCAATAACATGCACTTATAACATCATATGCATGATCTTCTAAAGTCTTGCCCCAACACCGCTCCACGCACTTAATCTCAAGAAGTACTTAAATTTATGTTTCCCATTAGCGGTCCTTGGCATCGGGGTTACATACACGCATGTCTTTTTACAACTTTTGCCTCGTACTCTTCATGACCGACCGGTATGCATTCCAGCAATCCCTAACGTTTACATAACATGTTCAACAACCGCTTTGTCTTTCGAACATACGCGTATATATCCATTGCGTAAGATTTCCTTAAAATAGTTTTTCCTTTACATTTTGCCAGAATCTCCTCCCACAATAAAATAAGTGACTTAATTCCTCATTAACTGGATGGGGGCAGATGGACACTATTCGAGTGTGTACCACTTGATCACGAATTATGGCATAACATACAGACATGTGCATACATACAGGTAAGTATGAATAATGTTTGTGTTTGGCGTAGGAATGAAACGATGTTAAAAAATTAAGGTTAAGACATTCATCCCTAAAATGACATATATGTAAATAAATCATTATGACGTCATCTTTTTTATGAAAAAGCAAAACTGTTTTCAATAATTTTACATATGTCTCAATATCTCAACTGAATAAATATACTTAGTAAGCGTACAAGAACAGATCATAATTAAATATCTCATACATCTATATTATGATTAGATATATTTACATATATATATATATTTTTAGTGAGTTCGATTTATCTATCTACTTCGCACGATCCCGTAGACCTAAATGACCAACATGCTAGCCAAACATTCTCGTGCGCACACCATTTTTCGTCGTCTATAGCCGCTAGCTGTTGAAATGAGAAATTTTGATTTTATCGTTTGCATTAGCTTAACTGTTTGCCATGTAGGCCTATATTCGCTAGACAACCCTATTTGAGGTGTGAAAGTCGCCGAGCGCATATCATGGATGAAGAACAATATCAGCCGTTTTTTACAATATTATCGAAGAATTCATTGATACAAAAAATGGAAATGCAATATCGGATTTAAAGAATACATTTTATAAAAAAGAAAGAAATAAAAGCAAATATAAAAAACGGCGAGAAACAAGAAACAAGGAAAACCCAAGACACACAGATATTACGCGGAAGTTTGGCAAGCATGTTCATCGTATTGTCGTTCGTATACGTCTATTTTACTGAAACGCATATCTACGTCGATAACGAAAAGGAGAAGTTTCCGATACCGCCTTCTCTGTTGCGAGATTTGAAACATGTCACCCGATGCATATTCCAGGGGTTTGAACAAATTCCAGTTGATTCAAAGCATGTATACTAAAAGAAAAATGTTTTTTAACAACTACGTCGCCTTGAATGTGTCTGTGATGTGGAGCAAATTCGTGTCTCAACGGGTAATGAGAAAGAGAAAGTGGCTTATAACTTTTCGAATTCAAAGCCCATCAAAGCGAAGAACAATTGCAGAGACTGGATTATTATAGGAGTCTCTAAACTTGTCAACTGTTGGAACAGCTTCGGAAGGAATTCGGCGAAAAATTAGAAAATGACCAAAGTACATAGAAAATGTTTTTTAGGTTTAAGTTTACGAAAGGTACAAAAGTTTGTTTATATCCCAAGACTAACAACTGGATCCTTGTAATAGACATCTTGATCACAAATGATTTTAATAAAACAGTTCAGTTTATAATTTCAAAAGAGGAAATAAAAAATCAAATTGCATTGTCTTGTCGTTTTAGCTCAGCGAGACAATGTTCCACAGAAAAACGAAGAAGTAGTAAAATACATCTTTAAATTATTGCCTTTCCTGCACGACTCATAAGACGTCACCAAAGTACAATCAACTTCGGAGCATCAAGAAATTTACACATTGATTCAGTTGCTTAAGCATGAAGAACCTTTTGATACTAGCAACCAATATCAAACGAGTAATTGATAATGTATGCAAAACACTTCGTTCACTGTAAAGAAAAATCTGACGCCTCATGCAGAAATAATAATTCCTAGGGGAATTACAAAAAATACTCCAATCAGCAGCACCTCTTCTACTGACAACGTTCAAAGAGTATTTTTTTTCTAAGAAAAATCTTCTCAAACTTCGCCGTTCAAAGGCGACAAAGAACTGTAGGTCCCTTCTACTCGTAAGAGAATAGTAGTGCGCACAACATGAGTAGTTGTTGAGTAAGCTAGGCACTGGCATCCCCATGGACTGTCTTGCTATCCAATGTTATTATTATTATTATATATGTAGGTATACACTCCGCGAGTCATGTATGTACACACAAATATGCAATATACTGTATACATACTTGGGAGTTGGCACTCGGTCAGCTCAGTTGAACTGTAAAAATTATCATTGTGGAGGAGACAGTACATTATGAATCTTATATGAAATAAGATATATTGTATTCCTATCTTGAACTGGGAAAATGTGTTTGACATATTTCCCACCTGAACAACAATTGTACGCATGTTATTCTTAATGTTTCAAATAAAGGGCAGTTCAAAATTGAAACTCAGAGTGAACTGTGTTTACCTTCTATAATTGGCGCAGTCACAGGTGGCAACTAAATAAATCCATCGTGGAACATATTCACCGCCTAGAGAATCTCGCAACAGAAAAAAGGAAAATGCATAAAGACATAAAAAAAAGCGAATGAAAAATGGTTAATAAAGCAAACAGTGACTTGTGTGATTAAGAAAATAGAACAATCTAGCAGGGTTCTTTCATGTAAGTACTAGTTTTATGGCCGAATCCTTTCTAAGTGAAAATCCTTCCTCCCTTCCTTTGCCGCATATCAGCGATTTATTTCGTGAGTTAAGTAATTTGTTATAGTTATAATAATAATAATAATTGTTGGCGCTACAGTCTAAAGGGGGACCAGGGCCCAGCTTGCTCATCAACTACTCGTGTTAAACTTAATCTATTTATTGAAAGTGTAGATTCTATTGTCACGCATTTTTATGACCAAGCCAATCCACAAAATTATCAAAATGTTATGATATATAGAACTATACTAAGTAAACTCAGAGGCGCTACTGAAATAAAGCAAGAATAAATCGCCAATTTTAGTGACCACCGTGATGAGTTTTGCTTATCTTTCGATCCAAACAAATTAAGGCAAACAATAAGTGAAACCCCTCAACAATTTTATGACAAAATTCGTAAGAATCTGAATACAATTTCAAATTACTTATCTCTTCACAAGCAAAATGCTGATACAAAAAATTAAAAAAATTGGACTTCGTATTCCATACGGGATTATGATCTGCACAAAAGAGCCTCAATCCATGTCAGAAGCAATCAATTTTATAAAGAAAGAAGGGAACATAAGATAAATTTAAGTCTTTAACCGAAGAAAAACTTACAGAGGCGTCCTAACGGACAAATATCACCACAATATCAAAATTCGCAAATTGTTTCTTACCCACAAGGAAATTATCCACAAATTACAAACAATCCCTATGTTCCAGCCCAAGAACATAGTGCTCCGATCCCTTCAATTCAAGAACGGCCAACTTCATCAAAATTTGTAACTCATACGCAAGTTTTGTTTTTAAACCCAAATCGAATTCTAACAAGAATGCACAAACACCAGTATCAATGAGCATATCAACAGCTCAATCAACTGCTATTTGCAGGCCGTATACTTAAAATTCTCAAGAAATAAATTGCATGGAATCTTCACTCCTGATAAAATACCAATGCATCAAAAACATAACAGATATCCCTTTATTCATAAAAAAGAAGCCAGTAAACAAATACAGAAAATGATAGAGCACAATATTATAAGACCTAATAATTCTCCGTGGGCTTAACAATATCTGGGTGGTTCCTATGACATTCAAAAGACTGCTTTCAATGTTGAAAATGGTCATTTTAAATTCCTAAGAATGCCATTTGTAATGGACAACATTTTGCGAGGCCTACAAGGCAAAATTTGCTTTGTTTATATGGACGACATTGTTGTATTTTCTACGTTATTACACTTACACTTAGTCAACCTCAAAAAATTTTTCCAATTCCTTCGCGAATCTAATTTTAAAATCCAGATACACAAATCCAAATTCCTAAAAAAAAAACAGCTTTTCTAGGACACATTATCTCAGATTCTGGGATTAAACCAAACTCAGACAAAATCAAATGCATTAAAAATTCCCAATCCCTAAGTCGACTAGGAAAACAAGAGCTTCTTGGGTCTTCTGAGGTATTACAGAAAATTTATTCCTGAATTTGCCAAAATCACTAAGCCCCTCACATCGTGTTTAAAAAAGAAATCAATAAATATGGACACAAAATACATACAGTGTTTCGAAACTTGTCAACAACTTCTCGTCAACGAAACCATTCTCCAATACTCTGACATCAGCAAATCCTTTAATTTATTTGCAGATGCAAGCCCGTTTGCTATTAGTGCTGTAATATCACATGGCACTCCCAAGCAAGATAAACCTATTGTATATGCTTCACGAACCCTAAATGGTGCCGAATTAAATTATAGTGCCATAGAAAAGGAACTTCTTGCCATTATTTGGGCAACGCAATATTTTCGGCCATATTTATATGGACAAAAGTTTAACATTTACTCCGATCACAGGCCTTTACACTGATTATTTTCCATGAAAGATGCAAATGCCAAATTAACAAGATGGCGATTAAAATTAGAAGAATTTGATTACAATATTATATATAAAAAAGGTATTCTTAAGTCAAATGCAGATGTTGTTAAAGATTGAGAAATTGAATGGAACAAAACGAACAAGTAAAACTGTACAAATCTGAATTTATTTACTACAAACGATCTGAACAGATTGATGGTCACCGGCAAATAGACCGAGTCACGCTTTGGAAAAATGGCATGAGCAACAATTGTAACCTTGAAATTGAGAACTTGTCTCAGTTACATATTATAGTTAAAAATTATTACATTCGAGAATTAATATGATCATTAACAGAACTGGTTTAAACATATGCTTAACATGAGTGTTGAGCAAAGAGCAATTAACATAATGAGAAATGCATATCATACTGACAAAACATAGAATGAGAAAGCATGTTAGAAGAGAACAAAAAAAATATATGATTACATATAAAAGAGAAATTCATAATAGGGTGATGTTGTCATGTTCGTCCATCGCAGACGCAGGTTACAGAACAGCCAGCCTCTCTGAAAGACTCCGATCTTTCAGTTACAGAAAGAGGCACAATCTTCACAATTGGTCACACGTATTCTTAAATATCTTAATGACACGCCTATGTAGCCATTTTGATGGAGGCAAGTTGGGTTCCTTTAGGAGCACGATGTCATCTAACTTAAGATCTGGCTGAATACCTTGCCACTTCGGACGTTGTTGCAGTGATGACAAGTATTCCTGGTGCCACTTCTTCCAGAACCCTTGCATGATAATCTGTAAAAGATGCCAATTGGATTTAGGTGAATTAGTATGTTCTGCTTCAGGTGTGGGAACTGCTGTAAACGGTTGACCGGTCATAAAGTGAGCTGGTGTCAACGCAGTGGGCTCACTGTCGCACGTTGGCCACATAGGGCGAGAATTCAGCAATGCTTCAATTTTTATTAAAAGTGTATAAAGATCCTCGTATGTTAGTATATGGTTTCCAATAACTCGCTTTAGATGGGTCTTAACAGATTTAAAACCTGCCTTCCATAGTCCGCCAAAGTGAGGTTCAGAGGGGTTATAAACCTCCATGCGATGTTATCTGCTGAAAGATGATCTGCAACTATATTCTGATGTTGTTGATTCAGAAGACGAGCATACAATTCATCAAGTGATTTCTTTGTTCCATGAAAATTGGTGCCATTATCGCTTCAAATTTCAGTTGGTTTACCGCGACGAGCTACGAAACGATCTAATGCCGACAAAAACGCGTTCGTTGAGAGATCACAAACCAATTCTAAATGAATGCCCTTTGTTACAAAGCATATGAACAGGGCTAAATAGACTTACAAAGCATATGAATCGGGCTATATAGCCTTTACTGAATGTAGGATTTCCTCCTCGCCGTAACCGATGTGTCAAAGAGCCGGCATAATTACACCCGACAATACTAAACGGTCGCGAATATCGAATACATTCTCTTGGTAGATTTCCCATCAGTTGCTTTGACGAACTCTATCTATAACGAATACAAATTACACATTTATTCACTACATTTCAAACAAGATTTCTGCATCCTTATTATATAAAATTCTTGTCTAATAAGTCCAAGAAGTTGAGAGAATGGATATCTTTTTTATGGAAATATTCAACAATAAGTCGCGAATTTGAATGAGATTTGTGAAGGATTATAAAGTGCTTAGAACTATATGGAATTTCCGATTCATTTAAGGGGGGCTAGAGATTTTAATTTACTTTTTATCGGTAATACACACTGATTTTGAAGAAGGCTTATTTCAAATAAAAACAAAGATTTTTGAGCAAATTTTATAAGAAGGTTTTAGAATTCACAATCTCTTCTATTGTTAGATGGTTATGCTGGCGATTACTTTTGGGAGGAATGTTCGAAATGAATCGTTGAACGTATGCCACGACACAAACCGTTCTCCACCATTTGGATGAATTAAGAAAAATGTCTTCAAATGTATTATTTGATGATATGTTAGGAGTAATACTTGCTATACTTCTTCGTTCTAATTCTGGAACAGAAATTCCATTGGTGCAAGGTTCAGACACTGGTCATTTTTCTATTTCCTTCCAAATCTACGAGGGACCTTTGCACCATATCTCATTTCTTTGTAAAAGAGATGGTAGTATTCCACGCGTGGCGATATCAGCAGAATAATTAAATGTACGAACGGTTTTCCAATGTTGCCGGGGAATAGTTGTCAGGATTTCAGAAGTCCGATTTGCTATAAAGACAGACCATTTCTTGGGCGATTCAGAGAGACAATTCAAAACAATCGAAGAATATGTCCACGCAAAAGCTTTAATTTATTTTTCCTGAAAAGAAATCCTAAGTTTATTAATAAGTATAGTTAGAAGAATAGCTCCACATAGCTCAAGTTGAGGTAGAGATAAGACCTTCAAAGTAGCAACCTTAGTTTTCACTGCCACGAGAGATTCATTAATTAATCCGTCAGTGTTCACACTACGACAATATACAACTGCAGAATACGCATCAAGTGATGCATCACAAAAGGCATGTAATTCAAAATTATGTTTGTTGTTCCATAAAATCCTGGAAATAGTTATAGATTCTAGTGGCGGAAGTTCTCTACGAATCGAACTCCATCGTTCAACAAGTTCATTAGATATTTCTTCTTCCCAATTTTGCCCTCTGCGCCACAGGTCCTGTAAAAGTATTTTTATGCCGATCGTTATTGGACACAAAAATCCAATTGGGTCCAAAATCCTTGATGATTCGGATAGATAGTTTTGTGTGTGAAATTGCAGACTTCAATCAAACCTTGAAGAAGAAACAATCCTTGGATGGGCACCATTGCATACCCAATACTTTCACAGCAGAACACTCTTCGAATTCTATTGGAGAAATTTCACGTTGATTTTATGGCAAAGACATAAACAATTGGTTGTCCATTTTCTAAGGTTGAAACCGCCTGAATCTAGTAAGGATATTAGTTCTTCCCGTAATGAAATGACGACTTCGATTGAGTCTGCACCAGTCATTACATCCTCTATATAAAAATCATTTATTAATACTTCTGCAGCATGTTTTTTGTGAATTAAGAGCTAGTTGGTTCAAAGTTCGAACTGCTAGAAAAGGTGCTGAAGTTGTTCCATATGTTACAGTCAAAAGACGATAATGCTTCAACGGCAAGTCGATAGTCGGTATGCTCCTTAGTTATTTTTATTTGCCGAAACATATTCTCTATATCTCCAGATATAGTATACAAATGAAAGCAAAACAGTGTGCAAATGAAGAAAAGGTCTCGTTGATAATTTTTACCTGCTAAAACTGCTTCACTAAGCGATTGACTATTCGGTAGTTTCGCCGAGCTATTGAAAACCACCCTCACTCTGGTAGTGCCGCTGTCTTCCTTTAACACAGCATGGTGGGGTTAGTAATAAAATCAACTTGAGTATGAAGTCAATTCACTGGGAGGTATCTCTTTTATGTGTCCTAATGCTTCATGCTCATGTATAAAATGAATATATTCTTCTCGCAAATACTTATTTGATTCCAATTTTCTTTCTATGTAATTGAAGCGTTTTATTACGGTGTCATGGTTATTACCAAACTGTTTACTACTATCTTTAAATGGTAAATGAACCATACACCTGCCAACAGAAAGTCTAGAATGTGTTTTAACGAATATGTCCTCGGCTTGTTGGTCTTCAAGAGACAGACGTGGTTTCTGATCTGCTTCTTCTATACGCCAAAAACGTTCTAGATCACAAGCTAGATCTCTATTTACTTGAATACAAAAGGTTTCGACAGAGTTATAATTCGAAGACATGAGACTGTCAGTGTTACCGCAAACAACCCAACCGAAAATTGTGGGAATTAGATCAGGTGTCCCTTCTTTACCCCTATTCGGTGATCCATTGAATATGCTGCACACTTTGTCAGCGCCGATGTTACCAGCCGATGTTGATCCGACTCCTAGTATAGGAATACGCGCACGTTTTCGATTTCGAATCAAACGCTGAACAGTACATTCAGTAATAAACGATACTTGTGATCCACAATCTAACAAAAACCGAATGTTTTGTTTCCTATAGATCCTTGCCGATCTATAGCGTTAACGATGGCTGTAGGCAATAGCGATTGAGTAGAGCGAAATGGTTTTGGTGTACTTCCTTTAGCTTGTATAGATGACCAAAGCGAGAGTGTTGATTGTATTGTTGCTAGAGGGTTTGAGGATGCTGCATTGGATGGTCGATTGACGAAAGTTTCTTGAACGATGGTATTTGTAGGGTTTGTCGATGCCGACGACGATGAATGAATGTGAACAATCGAATGATGTCGCAGATTGAACGTTTTGCAACGGAATTTAGACCGACACTGGATTGAAGAATGTCTAGACCGCACACAATTAAAGCAAAGAGAATGGGTTTTTGTATCAAATGAAAGAAATTGAGAACATTTATTGAAAGTATGGTCTGATTTGCATTTAGAACAATTAACTTTAGATTCTGCGAAATGTGATTGTATAGTCTTAGGATTTCTTGGAGATGAACATAAACGCGAAAGGGCTTGGCAAGATTCTAAAGCGTACACCCTAATTGTAAAAACGACACTAATTCATCCACAGCGGTGTTACTTCTAGGTCCTATTTCTTCTGCCCACGCTTGTTGAGTATCAGGACCGCGCTTCTGAAGCAAAAGATAAATTATCCAAGGGTTGCGTTTTGTAGCGCCTTAAGCGTTTACACCACGAATGGTTTCGTCCGCGAAGTCTGTTAATTTTCTTAAATTTAACAGACTACCGGAACCCACGTTGGGTGAAAGAAACTATTGTATATGAGATTGAATAATTAAGTTAGCACGATCATATCTCCTTTCTAATCGATCCCAAGCGTCTAAATAATTCGCGTCCGTAACTATAATGGGCCGAATTAGACTGACTGCTTCACAGCGTAAAAACGATTTAAGATATCTGAATCTTTGCGTTGTAGACAAATTACACTTTCTATCGATAGTACCCTGAAACATATCTCTAAAACTTGGCCACTATTTGTAATCCCCGGAGAAGGGTGCCATATCAATCTTAGAAAGAGAAATCGAAGCAGATTGAATTGAGTTCAAATTATTAATTTAATCCTGCTGATTAATTAACTTATCGTCACTGAGTCCGCTACTCGAATGCGCTTCAAATTTTTTCGTATCGTGAATCACTCTTTTCATGGTGGACAAAGCTAAGAAGTACTTAGATTCGTACTCGGAAAATTCTATTTCTGAATCCTCGCAATGAGATTCGCCCGAAATCTCTAAAAGTTGATTTTGTAATGCACTAAATTCTTTTCAATCTTCTTGAAGTTTTTCTAGTCTTATTTCCAGCAATACAAAAGAAACTCGATCGTCCACACTTTCACATCCCTTGACGTGACCACGTTTTGTTTTTATGATGTTCAATTTAAATTAATGGATATTTTCACAGATTAATATTACACAATTTTGCAGATATATAATTGCATAAACTACAAATTAAAGAAATGTACTTATATCATATAAATTTATATTATAATTCACAGTTTTTTTCCCACATGCACAAATTTATATTAAACACGAATAGCAAATTTGAAATTATAAAACTATACAAAATTTGAGTCTTATGAGTCGATTATTTGTCCATTAGTTTGTTATTTTCAATTATTAATTCGGCTTAGGACAACCAGAAAGTTTGTTAAGGATTGAGAAATTGAATGGAACAAGACGAGCAAATAAAACGATTGATGGTCACCGGCAAATAGACCGAGCCATTCTTCGGAAAAATGGCATGAGCATAAATTGTAACCTTGAAATTGAGAACTTATCTCAGTTACATATTGTAGTTAAAAATGATTACATTCGAGAATCAATATGATCATTAACAGAACTGGTTCATACATGCTTAACATAAGTGTTGGGCAAAGAGCAATTAACATAATGAGAAATGCATAACATAATGAGAAAACATATAATGAAAGAGAATCAACAAACACCGATAATATTTTGGATCTGATGCCCTATGCCATTCTGGGTTATAACCATTCATACGACTACTAAACATAAACCAATGGACATTATAAATGGTCACGTTGATCAGAAAAGTATTTTTGACATTGATGTAAACCAAATGCTGTATGCTAGTTATGTAAAAGAGCATAAGTGCATAGTTAACAAAATGTATGAAATTATATCAAATAGACTTTTGAGGAATAAGAAGTCCTCAATAGAAAATCGAAATAAAAATAGAAACGATCCTCAGGTATATGATACGCAAAATAAAATCTATCACTAGAAATCTAGAAATAACATTCACCCTAGTTTCAAATAATACACTATCACAAAAAATAACGATATCACCGTAGGAACTCACGATCATATTTACCACAAAAAACAACCTAAAAAGACTATAGCATTACAAATACCTAATTTTTATATTCATCTACTTTCCAGAATTGTGATCACCGTGTTGGTCAATTGTTGTTCTCAGGAAATTGAGATTACTAACTCAGAATCCAATAACGGTATCCTTCCTTTTAAAATGGGAAACGCACGAATTCCAGAGAAGTGCCATACTTTTATTCATTATTTCGATCTGTTACCAATACAGAGCGAAATTGAAATGATTTGGCAACATTATAAAAGTTTACACGATACCATAGACTTTTCAAAAATACCATTTGCTAAAACGATTAGCATTGTTCAGCTCATAGAATTTCAAATAAAACGT
The DNA here is from genome assembly GCA_955652365.1 of Eristalinus aeneus. Taxonomy (NCBI): domain Eukaryota; kingdom Metazoa; phylum Arthropoda; class Insecta; order Diptera; family Syrphidae; genus Eristalinus; species Eristalinus aeneus. The sequence goes on along the minus strand of OY019130.1, from coordinate 60,690,837 downwards.
GTTAAACGACAAAATGAAGACATTATTCTCTTACAGGAGAACCAAGCGAAAGATTTTTAATGGACTTGGAACCATATTCAAAAGCATAACAGGGAATTTAGATGTTGAAGATGGGCAATGTTATAACTAAGCAATCAACACTCTTAATAGAAATCAGCAACAGGTATTAACTTTGCTCAGTAAACAGATATCGCTAAGTACTAAAATAATACAAGACTATAATAAAACAATTATTATAGTTAAGCAAAACGAAAATCACTTGGCCACTAAGATTCGAAAAATTTTAAACACCAAAAACGACATGGATTGTTTTTTCGATGTCGAAATTGTTCTCGATCATATGACTACCGCTGTAAATATAATCATGCACGTCCTAGATAATCTGGAAAACGCGATTGTGTTCGCAAGACAAAGTATATTGTACTACAGTGTTTTAAAATTTGAAGATTTAGAATACATTCTGAGGGAACTTTCGCGACATTATACTGACAATCAAATGTTTTTCGGAAACATTTTTTCTGCCACACATGACTATTACGAAATGATCGAAGTCAATTGTTATCAGGATAACAATAAAATTGTCTTTGTCCTACATTTTCCCATTATGTTTCCAAACATTTATACTATTTATCACCTTTATCCCTTACCAAATAAAAACAAAACTTCAATTTTACCTCCTAAACCCTTTTTTGGTCATATCTGCTAAGCATTACCAGTATGAAGAAACTGCATGCAGAATGATCCGAGACAGATATCGCTGCCAACATTTTAAAGTAGCTGATGCAAAAAAAATGCACAATGCATCGCTCACCTACTCAATGGGAAGAAGAGTTCTACTCAATGTGAGCTAGTTAAATTGTCCATATCGCAGGAGTTCATCGAGCGTATAACGAACAAATACTACATTGGGTTTTTTTCCTGAAAAACAAAATTGCAAACGGATATACTTTCTTTGCACGGAACATTAATGATAGAGTTGCCTATTAATTGTTCTTTCCATACTTCAAAGTACACATTCTCGAACAACCTTCTACTCCCACACGTTTCAATACCATCCAAATCGGAAGACGTCCCGCAAATACTTGTAAACGATATACCGTTGGACGAGATTCACCATCTTATACGGAACCAACAGGGAATTTAAGAATTTGAAATCGGCGCACGATCAAACCCCATGCAACCTACTGGTGGATTATTTTCATCCTGCTAATAAGATCAATAGCCGTATATATCTGAATACGAAAACGGCGAAACACCGGCACAGCCCGTACATTTCAATAGTTAAATGTGAATGTATATAAAAAAAATATTCTTCATTATACGAAGGTTGCCTTTTATATTTCGAGATTGGGCAACCCTAGTGTTGCAGTCTGGCAACTACCAGCTCTATCGTAAAGTTTGGCATTTTTGAGGTTATACGTACTCAGAACGTTTTGACATACGAGCGCTATTTGTGTCGTTTACAGTAACTTAAGAGATTCATCTCGCCCAAAAAATGGAATTAAATCGTGAAAATTGTTGTGCGATTATTTTTTACAACTTTCGATCGATGAACTTAATTCAATTTTTGGCGATGAAGCTCCATCAAGGACCAGTGTTTATCGATGGTATTGTGAATTCAACCGAAGTCGTAGTTCACTCCAAGATGAATTTCGTGAACGTCGTCCAAAATCAGTTGTTGTTACGGAAACCATTGATGCTGTGCGCCAACTGATATTGCAAGATCTTCATGTGACCTATCGCGAGATTGAGACAACCTTAGGCATTAGTGGGACCAGCATACATTCAATATCGCATAAACATTTGACCGTCAAAAAAATTTGTACGCCTTGGATCCCACACAATTTGTCAATCGCTCAAAAAAAGGCTCGTGTCGATTGGTCGAAAAACATGCTCCAAAATACGATGTATCACATGGTGAAGGGTGATGAATAGTGGATTTACGCGTATGAGCTCGAAAGTAAACAGCTGTCAACTGTATGGATGTTTGGAATTGAGCCAAATCCAACAAAGGTTACTTGCGCACGAAGCACTTCAAAGCAAATGTTCGCCTGCTTTTTCGAAAAACTGGACAACAACGCAGAACAGTCAATTCTGAGTGGTACACAAATATTTGTTTGCCAGTTGTCTTCCAAAAATTTAGGAAAAGCAACAACCGAAAACGGATCACTTTTTACCACGCCAATGCGAGCAACAAACAACTGCATTTGTGAGCACTCAAAACATGGATTTGATGAGTCATCCGCCGTATAGTCCCGACTTGGCACCGAATGACTTCTTTTTATTCCCGTATGCAAAAAAAAAAAATGAGAGATCAACGTTTTTCGACACCTGAAGGAGCGGTTGATGCCTTCAGAATGCATGTTTTGGGCTACGACAATTGGTTCCAACGTATGCAAAAGTGTATAGATCTTAATGGAGAATATTTTGAAAAACAATAAAGCTATTTTCCATGATTAATATTTGTTTTTGGTCTCTAATCCCGAAATATAAAAGGCAACCCTAGTATTGTATATTTTTATAAGTTAAGTAAAATTTAACGGAATTCATTGTTAAGATTATATTTTTAATATGCCAATAAATTCCATTCTGAGGATGGAGGAGTTATGTATGTACACACAAATATGCAGTATACCGTATACACACTTGAGAGTTGACACTCGGTCAGCTCAGTTTAACTGTAAGAATTATCATTTTGGAGCAGACAGTAAGTCAGCTCCAATTATATGAAATAAGATACATTGTATTACCTATCTTGAACGGTGGGAAAATGTGTTTAACATTTTTCCCACCTGAACAATAATTGTTATTCCTAATGTTTCAAATAAATGGTAGTTCAGAATTGAAACTCAAAGTGAACGGTGTTCATCTTCTATAATTCATTCAACATTTTTAAATGTTAATTGTCTATTTTTTCGCAACATTAAGCGTTTCTGTATCATTTGATGGTGCTCACTCTTTGCGTATGATGTTGAAAATTGAAACCAGTAAGACTGGCTCGAAATACACCGCTACTGTATCTCTTGTTCTCTTGGAAGGCGATCCATGTGGAAAAATGCACGTTGTTTGCGTCATATGGACACAAACTCATTATCTGCATTGTTTATTATCAATTTGCGGAGATCAACAGTTTAGATCAATAGTAAAAGTGTTTTAATTAAGATTTAATTGAAATTTCAGTAAAATTCTTGTAAAATTTAAAAAATGGGTTTATCGAAATACTTTTGACATAGCCTTGAAAGAGTTAAGATCAATTTGTTGAGAGAATCAGGAATAACCGGTCATACTATAGCAGACAAAATTAATAGAGGGGTTTATTCCAACATTAGAACTAGAGATCATATGGAAAAAAAGAAAGGAGTCCTTAAAACGGCAACAACGGATTGTAGAGCAATTTCAAAATGCACTTCTAGCTTCTGTGACTCTGTGGCTAAAATAAAACAAAAAACTCGTGTTAGTGCAAGTGTGTCAACAGTCCAGAGAGTCAAGAACGTCAACTATTTACAACGAAAGGCGCTTCAAAAATATCACCTCTAAAAGAACACAGAAGAAATTTGAGTTTAGAAATTTGTCGACTCCATATGAATTGAAAAAATGTATGGCGTCAGGTGATTTTTTCGAATGAGAAGAAGTTCAATTTTCATGATCCCGATGGGTCTAATTATAACTTTCATGATTAAAGAATAGAGGAGCTTTATTTAACGCGATATCATGTTAGTTATGGTGTGGGGAGAAATATGGTATTATGATACTATTGAGCTTGAGTTCCAAACAGCAAAAATGACCGCTGTAAGCTACAAGAACATGTTGGACGGAAATGTTACTAAGTTTTCTTAGATTTTCGGACTCACACGTTGGTCCTTCCAGCAAGATAACGCCCCCATTCACACAGTGCGTCTTGTGCAGCCATTAAGTCAGCTTGGAGTGGTATTTCCCTGGACTACATGAAGAAACTGTATGATTCCATACCGCAGCAAATTTATCATGTTATTTTATACAAATATGGCAATAAGAATATACACTGCTACAATAATCAATTAACAGTATTTTATAAGAAATATATAACATAAGTATACTAAAACTGACAGCTTTTTTTCAGCTGTCTGACCTTTTAGTTCATTAATTAACAATCATAATGTGCATAAGCCGTAGTTTTAACACAAGTGCTCAGTGAGACGGTTCATAGCAACAAATAAAAGAGTCAAGTAATTTACGTCCTACATTTATAGAAGGTAGACCACTAAACAGTTTTGAAGAGTGGAGGGAGTATATCAAGAAAATGTGGTTTTCGTAAATTTTCTTCACAACTCAATATAGGTAAAAGAGATTAGCATTGCTGCTAAAATGTCAGGTAACACATCACTTAATAAGTCCCGGAACTGACCACTAACAGACATTCAAATGATACCTGTCAAATTTTCATGAAAATCTGATTATTAGGTTACAAGTTACAGTGCTTCAAGTGAAGTTACTTTTGCGATATTTAAAACAGTGGAAAAAGAAGAATTTCGTGTGCTGATTAACCAGTGATTATTGATGGAAAAAAGTACCGCGCAAGCTCAGCAATGGCTTAAAAAGTGTTACAGGGACTCTGCTCTATCATGACCAAATTGCACAAATTGGGCATTAAATTGCTTTTGCACCAACCGTATTCTCCAAATGTGGATCCCAGCGGCTTCAGACCTCAAAACGATGCCCGCCAAAAAAAATATGGCTTGAATGAGGAGGTGATTGCCGAAACCGAATAGATTGGTCGCTTAGATATGCGGTCACAAAAAATGGAGGATAATTTTTGCTTTACCTAAAAAATTAAATTTTTATAACTCTTTGATTATTAAAACTTAACCACTACTCCACTTTGGCTGCAGCAATTGTTTGTACACCCTCTGCCCCATTTTATTCGGCAACAAAATCTCATTTGCCGGTCTGAAGATTTTCAATGAATTATTTATTATCAGAATATGTAATGTAATCAAGCAAATCTAATGTAAGAAACTTTCTTAAATAAGCACTCGAAAGTTTAAAAAGAAATTTAAAACAAATTGAATGCGCTTTATTTTCGCAGTCAATGCCTTTATGCTGATGATGTTAGAAAAGAAACAATTTTAATAATAAAATATGCCTCCTTTTATAATCCAACAGGTGAGTAATCCTTATGGGCATACAGACAAATTCCTTTCAGTGTCTGACACTTGATGTGGGAGAACAAAAATCCTAAAACATGTGGCAAAAATTTAAAAAGTAAAACTGGAAACTGAACATGAATCTGACCAGACAATGCCTCATAAATAACTGACGTATAAAAGCCATTAAACTTTCCACTATCCCATCAGAGCAGGAGCAAAAGAAGAGAATCTAAAATGAAAATTAAAGTCAATATTTGTTTGTTATTGCATTTGCTAAAGAAGTTAAGCAGAGAAATCAAACACAACCCCTACCGACTTACGTCTGCTTACCAGGAACATATAATATTAATTATTTTTTCGAATATACGTGCACGTAGACTATTCTACGTGGAACGCTGAAAAAAAAAAAAAAACAAAATGGTAACACATTTCCAGGATCTCCCACAATATAACAAATCTTTTAATTTTGAATTAAGAAGAAATGTCTTCATGTCATACAGAAGAAAATGTGTGTCTTCTGCTTTAGATTATGAGATTAATGTTCATACAATAAAAATAAATGTTATGACATTTTTTTCACTAAGCCATATAAAACTCCCTTTGTAAAATGAAAACATTATTGTTATATACATATATATGTTGACGATGAGAATGATTTTACTCCTAACACACATATATCTATCTAATTAAATGAAGAATTCTCAATGGCAACGTAGTTCGAGTACAGTTATAAATGGGGAATTCTATAAAAATACAATACTATTGTATAATTCGCAGCAATTTCAAATTGTCACTGAACGTAAACGCTTTTATAAATATACATATACTAAAAGCACGACGAAGAAAATCATATACAGCTATTTGTCTGTAGAAAATTCAAGGGTCTACTAAATAATGCATTAATCAAAATTATTGAAGTTGACGAATAAAATTATGAAAGCACTTAAGCATTTGGAATGGCAAATCGGGAGGCTTTATTAAATTTAACACGGCACCTTATAAGAAAGCTATATTTTGTACAGGCAGCTTTTTTAAGATGTTTTTGATTACGGAAAAAGTGTCAAAATTGAATCGAAAAATTATTGATTTTAAGTTTTTGGCAAAATGTAATGACGATAGTATGATATATCTTCGAATATTATAAATTTCGTTTTATTCTATCCTGGTTAGTAAAACGTATTCTTTTAGAAATATATCCTTCCGAAAGTGGCGTATACGCTGTAAACAAATATTTCCTAATTTTTAACAACAATGAACTATTTGCCCCGCTTAAAGCGAAATACGAAGGTTGCCTTTTTATTTCGGGATTGGGTAACCCTAGTGTTGGAAACTACCAGCTCTATCGCAAAGTCTGACATTTTTGAGGTTATACGTACTCAGAACGTTTGGACATACGAGCGCTTTGTATTGTTTAGAGTAACTTAAAAGATTCATCTCGCCCAAAAAATGGAATTAAATCGTGAAAATTTTCGTGCGATTATTTTTTACAACTTTCGACGTAGATTAACTCAACAGCAGTGCATCGATGAACTTAATTCAATATTTAGCGATGAAGCTCCATCAAGGACCAGTTTTTATCGATGAAATGGTGAATTCAACCGAGGTCAAAATCAGTTGTTGTTTCGGAAACCATTGATGCTGTGCGACAACTAATATTGTAAGATCGTCATATAGTGAGATTGAGATAACCTTAGCCATTAGTGGGACCAGCATACATTCAATATTGCATGAACATTTGACCATCAAAAAAATTTTTTCTCTTTGGATCCCGCACAATTTGTCAATCGCCCAAAAAAACGCGAGTGTTGATTGGTTGAAAGAAATGCTCTAAAAACACGATCGATCGTGCTTCGAAACATGTCTATGACATCGTGACAGGTTATGAATAGTGGACTTACGCGTATGAGCCCGAAAGTAAACAGCAGTCGACTATATGGGTGTTTCAAATTGAGCCAAATCCAGCAAAAGTTGCTTGGGCACGAAACATTTGTAAGCAAATGGTCGCTTGATTTTTTGGAAAAACTGGACATGTCGCAAGACGGATCACTCTTCACCACGACAATGCGCGCTCTCACACATCGGCTGAAACAATTGCATTTTTTAGCACTCAAAACATCGATTTGATAAGTCATCTGCCGTATAGTCCTGACTTGGCACCGGATAACTTTTTTTTTATGCCCGTACATAAAAAATAAAAATGAGAGGTCAACGTTTTTCGACACCTGAAGAAGCGATTGATGCCTTCAGAATGCATGTTTTGGAGATACGTCAATCAGAGTGGCAAAAGTGCTTTGACAAGTTGTTTAAACGCATGCAAAAGTGTATAAATCTTAATGGTCAATATTTTGAAAAACAATAAATTTATTTTCGTTGATTAATATTTGTTTTTGCTCTCTAATCCCGAAATATAAAATTCAACCCTTGTAGAACTAAGGATGCACCTTATATTGATTTTGGTTTAGTAGAATTTATTAGGCAAACAAAAAAGGTGGTAAACAATATATTATATGTATGTATTAATAGATTACGTTTTCAATATTGTATGTCAAATATGTTTATCAAACTGAATTAATAATTTGTTATTTGCGAGCACAATGAACGGTTAAATTGTTATCATAATAAAATAGAGTGTACTATCAATCAGTGTTTAGACAATCCAGCAGTAAACATTGCTTTTTAAATGTTTGTATGCATTTAACTTAACTATTTCATCAAGACATAAACACTTTCTACAAAGCCGCGGTGCATACTAGTTCAACGTGGTAACACAATTATGTTTTAAAATCTGAACCTTAACAAATTTCAGAAATTTTGTATGCCACATATTCTTGTTATTTATGCTGTGACACAGTAGTTAATTGCGAAACTAGAGTGCCGCGAGTACCAGGTTTGGCATGGGCGAAACATCCCGCATTTTTTTATGGTACTACCTTTTTCTCAATAACAACTAAACTAAAAAGAAAAAAAAATATCTTATTTAATTTATTATAATGCATGGGTATCAAATCTCGCAAAAGTATTCTGTAGAAACTCTTAAAGTAAGTTAATAAGTTCTGGAAGATACCTCTACCTCACCGCTTATTCTAATTTAATTTGGAAAAGTGAGCAATAAAACAATTTTCACGTGCACACAAGTCGCATATCAGTCCACTTCCTTGATAAATATACAGTTGAGAATGATTTAATTACTCACATCTAATCATTTTGAGTGTGTTCCGTCTAAAGTAAGCGACTGAGATAATAAATCAAATGCAATTTCAAAGAACCACTTAATTATTACAATACATATTAACAGAATAAGCTCTCTTATCTGAACTTCTGCTTCTTAGTACCAGCAATCTTGATACCTGTAGTAGCGATCAAAAATTAATACTTGTTTGAGAAATTGTAATCACAATTGCATGAATACCATTATTGTAATTGGTAGTTTACTAGCTAAAGAGAACAATTTGAAGGCAAGTTACTTTGAAGAGAAAAAATTTACGCGATCAAATGCTCGAATCGATAAAATGAAACATTCCAGGTTAAAAAAACAGGAAAACAAGGAGAAGAAATATTGTTAATGTGGTGTGGTGGACTGTTAATACAAAATAGAAATTGCGTTCATATGAGTAATACAAGCAGAATCTGTCGATAATAACTGGATAGTGTTTTAAGCCAAACACAAATAGTGCTCCAAAGAACTTTGCGTTCGAACGAATTAAAAAGGAAGATTTATTGCTAACGTGTGGTAGGTAATAGCATTTTTTAAAAATATATTTCAATAATGTTTTTAATTAAAAAAAAAATAAACTACAGAAAAGTTGCTAAGTTTGCTCCACACAGGTTTAAGTACAGCTGAAAATATTCTTCCATTTGTACATTTCCACTGTACAAATAATGGTAAATACCAATTGCAGAATACAGTAATTTTTTAAAAAAGTTTAAAAGTCAATTTTATTAAAGTCCATTGTATTATTATATTTTCTATTTCTTGAATACAAAGAAAGAAAAAGTGGTAAAAGTAATAGTAAACTTCATAATAAGTTTATTTGTTTATTATCCAGATACTCATAGGTTGCTTTAGGAACTGAGGGCAATCATCGAAGCTGTCTCTAAAAAACAAAAGTATGATTAGGCATATGGTGGAGCAAAATTATTTCATAACAGGTAAGATTTGGAAAAGCATAACGACAGAACTTTTATGGAATTCACGTTGAAGAAAAATGTTCACCCATGATATTCAAAACAAATACCAATTTAATAATATAAGCAGTTCTAATACCGAAAATTTTGTATTATTTATACAAAGCCATTTGAAATAAAATATCAATTCCAAACGTAATTAAATGCAAATAGTTACTTTTTAACTTTTCATAATTTTCTCTTGTATTTTTAAAACACTTACCTTCCTTTTTGATCTAGCCATCCGCTGATCCCTTGAATTTTCCGCTTCTCCAGGTGGACGTTTACCCCAAACGGCTATTGCAATTCGTGTATACGTAAATATCAGTACACTGAGTGGTATTATAAACTGCAGTGTCAATAATGCTATTGTATAATAAAAATTTTGTTCATCGGACGGCCAATCCTCTTGACAAATATATCTAAAATTAATTCACAAAATTTATAAAAGGTATTTTTGTTAAATAGTTTATATACCTATCACATTGTACATGCCAATTGTCTGGTTGCGCTAGTTTAGAAACAATTGGAATGGGAAAGGCAGTCATCAAAGCTATCAGCCAAACACCAGCTATAATACATTTAGCATATCTAATAGAAATAACGAAATTTATTAGATATTTAGTTTTAGAGTTTTAAAATTTCATTAAAAATCATTACGGTTTTTTTTTTATTTACAGCTTTTAACTGTTCAATGCTTAATGAATAATAACGAAAGTTCCAGGAAGATTCAACGGTTAACTAACACACCTAAAACCATAATATTTTTACATTTTCTGACAAAGGCGGAATTTTCACGTTTAGATTAATCAATTTTTAGTACAGAAAATTATATTTTTTACACGATAGGTTGCCTCTAGAAAAAAACCGTGTGAGGAAAACATTCATTGTGTGCGAAAATAGCTGAAAATAGCTCCTCAACTCTGAAACCTATTAAAATTAGTGAGAAAACTAGGATTTGCTAAGAATAAGTATTTAGTTTATTTTATGAAATCACACAAGCTCAGTTATAAAAATAAGTGTCCAAAATGTGAGATTTTTTTTAATTTAATTAATGATCTCTAGAAGCGTTTCTACAAAATAAAATTGTGATTCGAACTTTATGAACTTTAAGACAACCAGCACTCTTTATGTATGCTACATCGACAATTGTTTGCTTGGATTTTTTTGAAAATTCTTTAGCCGCATTCAGATCCTCACGCGCACGCTAGAAGAAATCTTGCCAACTAACCTGTGCTTACAAACAATAAGTGGGTCTTGCTGTTTGATATTATATTATTTACGTCTAAGTGAATCCGTTTTTGTGCATGATTTTCAAGCCATATTGTCAGTGCTTTTTCCATTTTTTCTTAAGTGGCATCTCTAGTGTATGATGAAGATTTAACACATAGTTATAATAATAATAATAGTTGTTGGAGCTACAGTCCAAAGGGGGACCAGGGCCTAGCTTGCTCATCAACGACTCGTGTTGTGCGCGCTACTGTTCTCTCACGCGTAGAAGGGACCTACAGTTTTTTGCCGACTTCGAACGGCGAAATTTGAGAAGCTTTCTTAGACAGTTATTACTCTTTGAGTGTTGTCAGTAGCTCGAAAGAGGTGGTGCCGTGAAAAATTGGTGTTGAGCTGGGAGTCGAACCTACACCCTTCGGCGTGTGAGCGTCGCACTCTACCCACTACGCCACGGCGACCGCTAACTAACACATAGTTACATTACAGAAATAACTGATGGACTAAATGAATTTTATATTTTTTTGTAGTTCTTACTACAAAAAATTCAAACCGTACATTTTGGCAAAAAATTATTTTATTTATTATATAGTTTGTATTGAAAAACTCTGGAAGTTTAGTTTGTAAATACTAAAAGACTGAAGTTTAAGAATTTATTTTTTTAAATATTCAAGTAACACATCTACTTTTGTTTAGCACATATAAGATTTTTCAACATGAATATGAAATGGTGTAAATATACTTGAAAAGTACTTTTTTTTGCAATATTTATATGTTTATTTTTTATTAATTTTCATCTAAATCTTAATTGTGCATACATACATATACTCATTCAATTTAACATTTAATTCAATATTTTCTAAAAAATTGAAAATAGTAATTAATATAAGTACCATTCTGTTGTAAACATATAACTAAATGAATAAACAAAACGAACGACTTTAACTTTAATTTATGTTAATATAAATTAATTTCGTGTGGTTTATTGTCGGTAAAAAATATAAAAAAGTTAAATATGAATAATTTTTAAACTTAATATTACATTTTTAAAATTCCCATCTTTTTTAATTGGGATGGATACAAGAAAAGTAACCAATTGTGTGCTAAAGGATTTTTTTTTACAAATAATTATTATATATATTTTTAAGAAGTACAAAGCTCAGTTTTGCTGTAATATGTACAGTCCGCGAAAAAAATACAGCACAACATGTAATTGCACAATTAATTTTAATATGATCCTGGTCAAAGACCTAAATCCTTTTTTCTTATATCTATCTACGCCCCATTAAAATTACACATGAATACGAATTACGCATATTTGTATTCAAAGAAAATTATGTATGTTTGTTTTAAGTACAAAAATAAACAAAACGTTAAAAAACGAATTGTGCTATATTTTATTCGGGCACTGTATTACCCCAATTTGCAAGACCTTATCCATGATTTTTTAATAACACTGCTCCTACAAATAACATATTTACGAATACCAGCCTGAAAATGAATTGTTTAAGATCTTTTGTCTATAAATACACTAAGAACACGCATTGAACAGGTTCCTATTTAAAACAGTTAGTACCACACGTTATGTCTTCCTTGTAATTAAGTTGATAGCGCTCTTGAACATATAAGGATAGGTTAGAACAAGAAAAATCAGTTCAGAGACAACAACATGCATAGAATAAGGACGGATCAACTGTTAACGACCCCAGCAAACGTTTTAAGGACAACGATTTTCGGTTGTGAACGTGGAATGTGAGGTTTCTAAACAGACCACGTGCAGCCCAACAACTTGCGAAGGCCATTGACTGCTACAAAGCAGACATCACCGCTATCCAGGAAGTGCAATGGGATGGATTATTCCGGGAGAGTCATAGGTAAACACAGCCTGCACAACAGCATATTCGGAAACGGACTCCTGCAGTGAGCTCGATGTCCGAACCTTCCAAGGTGCAAACATCTACTCGGATCATTATCTCGTTGTAGCCAAGGTAAGAACCCGGATATCGAGGGAGCAGCAGAGTCGAGACAGGCCAATGCGGTTTGACGTACGCAACACTGTATCGAATAACGATGGCAGCTCGTGAACTCTACAAACAGAGAAGAAGGGCTTCTCAGAAGAAAAAGAAGGAACATGAGAAGCGCGCTCTCGAGGAGATAGAAAGGTGATATGGCAGGAACGAAGTCTGAAAGATTTATCGAAAGGTAAAACAGCTATCCGGAGGATACAAAGTGCGGATCATATCCGTTCGGGACCAAAATGGAAAATTTGCGGTAGAGTCGCTGTCTGTGCTGAAACGTCTTTGACGGCGCCAATTATCGAGAGATTAGCCTTTTCTGCCGTATTGTGTGAGCGTATATGGACATAACCTGATAGGTCCCTATCAATGTGGTTTCAGGGCAGAGAAGTCCTCGAAAAATCAAATCTTCACTTTATAGCAGATCCTGGAAAAGACTCAAGAAATGCAAATCGACTCTCACCACCTATTCGTCGATTTTAAGGCCGCATATGACAGAGTGCATAGAGGTGAGCTATATAGTGTCATGTCTAGTTTTGGCATTCCTTCCAAACTCGTCAGATTGTGTAAGGTGACAATGGAAAACTCTCACCGCTCCGTTAAGGTCGGTATTGAACTCACCGAGACCTTCAATGTCAAAAAAGTACTTAGAAAAGACGACGCACTATCATGTGACTTCCTTAGCACCATCCTCGAGAAGATCGTGCATAACTCACAAGACAAGATAAGAGGGACAATTTTCCAAAAGTATTTTCAATTGCGTAAGCTAGCATTGACGTAATTGAATGAGCACACCGAGCCGTCAATGCGTTTGCTGGCATTGAACCGGAAGCGGGTAAAATGGGTCTGGTGATTAATGAACCGAAGTACATGCTGTTATCAAGGAAGGACACACAAAATTCGTAAATAGTGACAACAACATCTGTACCAAAATAAAATGCAGAATCACTCTTGCTAACCCCTGTTTCTTTGGGCTCAAGAGGCAATTGAGTAATAAGGCCCTTATTTAACAATTTGATCATCCCAGTCCTATTTTATGGCGCTATAACCTGGAAGTTGGAAAAATATTGGCGGAGAATATTAAAGTCTTTACGTGAATTGCTAACAAATATTTTTGTTGCTATGTGTTCGAGTAATATTATCAACAAAAGCTGAAATATTACAAAAACGATTAATGCAAAACATAGTGTGAAAATAAAACGAGAATAACAGAGGACTTTACACTAAACCAAGCAAACGGACGAAATAAACCGTTTAGGAATGATACAAATTCTTGACGATCTGATCAAAAATAAAAATGCATTGTTTTGCCTCTAGCTTTTAGAAGTACATATAATATATACAATCAATAATTATAAAACAAACAAATTGAAAATGCATTTTTTTTTATATATAATATGTACCTCCCAACGTCCCTTTCATGTTCTGTATTTAATTCTGTATAAGACATTGAAGAAATAAAGTAGAGTCCTTGTAAACGTTGGTACAAATTTTTAGTGTCCGAGCTAGCAGTGTTCCTTCTATATCTTGTCTATAAAAGAAAAAAAAATAGATATTGCCTAAGCACATAATCGTGTTTTGCTTCTTCCGTGAACAGAGACGACCTTTAATGTGAATACACACTTTAAATGAAACAATATCGTTTGAAATATTCTGTTTTTCATTATTTGTTTCATTAATATTTGAAAGTCATAAAATAATATTATAATAATTTAAGAACGCTATTTGCATGGACAATGGTAGTATTTTTAGATATGAGATTAGTGTATAAAACTATAATTATACAAATTAAATTAATATTTAAAGTCTTTAAATATATGAACAAAACCACACCTAAAGGAACTCATATTCAATGATATATGAACTATCAAAGCTTCCACTTTGACACACATCATCCCACAGGAAAATGTTGTACCGGTTCGCAGAAAAGAAGGTATTGCATATGCGTGTTTTCCTAACATGATGTTTATCATATGTATTTTGCAATTCTTTACACAAACAAAAAATATGAACAGGATATGAGTAGAAAAATAAGATCCTTCTTTGAAGAAGAAATTTTATTAGAACTGATAAACTTGGGTACACGTTGTAGAGCGGAGTAAAAATATACCATTGTAGTAAGTAACTCCATATACATGTCTTGATATATTTTAAAACGATTTTTGATTCGTTGAGGGTTACTGCTAGATTATGTATAAATTTTAAAGCCTTCAAGTCAATTATTTATTTTTTTAATTTCACATAAATGCATTTTATTTTTACCTGAACGCACACGTTATGGTTTTAGTAAGAAATTCCATCTTGGAGATTAATCGACCAAAATGTTCATGTATGCAATTAAATATATATACATACAATATATAGTTCCTTTAAAACAACATACATACATCATTGAGCTAATAAAAGTATGTATGAAAATGTTTACGGGGAGAGGAAATTACTTCACGACTGACATCTGATACTGAGAAAAATGAAACTGCTGAAAGTAGTTTTAAAGCACCATTAAACGATTTTATCCTAAGTACTAGATGGGGTGGCATGCTAATTTATATACTTTGGCATTTGATACTTTTAAGTCCATCTATTACGGAAATTCAATTAAGAATTATCATAGAGACTCTGAAAGTGGAATGCACACAATGTGTGCTGTTTACATTTTCCATTTCCACTGAACCGCTTGCTGATTATTATCGCAGTCTGGGAACTTGCTACCATAAAACTTTGGTTATATTATATATATATATATATTATGTATATATTATATATATATATATATATATATTGGTAGCACAGTGCTAGAATATGGATAAAATTAACTGAACGTAGTCGTTTTTAAAATAAATATGAAAAGTGAAATAAAGGTGTTTGAGTAAAATTTATTGCAATATTTTTAATTTAAAAAAAAATTATATATAATCAATTAATCAATTAAGTTAACTGTTTTGAAATTTAATTGGTTTTCATGGAACCTATGTAGAAAAAAAATCCTCAGTTAAATTCAAAGAAAGATCTGAAATGATGATTATTTTTAAGTTGACACGAGGTTTATTTTATATCAAAAATAAAATATTTCAGGCGTTTTTATTTTAATATGATTTCTGGCATATGACATTCACGGCTCGCACAAACAAAGTCTAATCCGGATGTACATACTTTTTTCGAGGCCATTTGCCAAGACTTATTTACGCATTTGCTTATGTGGCGTCCCCCAAATAATCAACCGTTTCAAGATTACACTTACTGACTGACTTACACACAATAATTACTCAAGAATTCCAATTTGGGCCTACCCCCGTCCTTGGTGAGGGTTTCGGCGAAGTTTGAGAAGCTTTCTTAGACAGTTATTACTCTTTGAGTGTTGTCAGCAACTCAAATAGGTGGTGCCGTGAACAATTCTAGGTGTTCAGCCGGGAATGGAACCTAGACCCTTCGGCGTGTGAGCGTCACACTCTACCCACTACGGCACGGCGGCCACGTGACAGAATGACCAGAGGCTATATTGTGGTGCCATGAAAGGCCAGGAGCCATTTGGACTTCGGTTTCAGCCTCACCGAGCGGTAGGCCCCCTTGTGGGAGTATTGTGGTGGCTGTGGTTTGCCACCCAACATCGCGGGCAGAGTCGAGGTTATTGTACTGTGCTGACGTCTAATTGCTTGTTTACCCAAAAACTAGGCAAGGCGTTTAAAGATCTTTCTCAGCTCAGTGAAAAGCTACATTCTTAACCGGGCGCTGTGACCCAGAGAGCGAAAAGGGTTTTTAGGAAGGCCTCGCATAAAACCAAGATGGGGTGATTATCCCTCAAGACTGACATCAATTTGGGACTTGGGTAACTAAGGCGTTTAGTCTTGTGTTATCTACGACTCTTGGGAAAATGGACCCCGTGATATAAGTCGAAAGGCTTAAAACCAAAAGGCGTAAAACCAAATCCCACATCTAAAAAACATATGAAAAATATGCTAATGAATATATATGGCCTTAATGTGAATTCATTTATGTCCGCTACGAATGGTTCTAAAAGATTATTTGAAATATTTGATCACTTTCTTGAACAAGGCGTTTTCGATTTATTCTATTAAACACAATACTGTATTTGAAGTACTCATATCGATATAAGCTTGGACGATTCTCAATTGGAAGGTCATTCGGCTATTAACATTCTTGCACATTGCATGGGCCCACAGAAAATCAAATTACTGCAATGTGTATTTGGATGTGTTTTTATTTATTGCACATATATATAATTAAACGCACATGGGATTAGAAGTAACACACTTATATCTGTTCCTAAGCACCTCCGTACCTTAAAAAGAAATTAAATAATAAAACTGTAGTAGCACGGACAAAGTGGAAACGGGAAATACAATTGAGAGATATAATGCAAATATTAAGAATTTCCCAATACAAAATAAATTAATTGTGAAAAATTGGGTAGAATGAAGTTCAATACAACTTGTGTACAAATGAGTATAAATAAACTGTAAAATATAACTTAAGTAAATTCCGGAAAAAGGGGTAGCACATTCTTGCTCCAGCAATCCCCACTAGCTACTTAGATGTACCGTAATACAGACAGAATGCAGTCAGAGCTTTAAATATATAGATTTATTCTATATAGATTTTTTTTTTAATTTTAAACATTTTTATGTTTCTATATATTTGTAAGCATAAGTAACACATTTTCTATCAAAGAAATCAAAATACACAAAAAAGAATATACATGTCTAATCGTAAATTCGTTATAAATTTAAATAAAACATTAAACACATGATATTGAAATGTTATTGTATATATTACAATTTTAATTTTATGCATTACCTTTTTGTTATCCTTGGTCGAAGCGGCCACATTATCGCAATGTAACGATCAACACTTATAGCCACCAATGTATATGCACTGACCAAAACAGAAACTGCTTGAGAATAATTCACCAAATGGCAGAGAACTATTCCAAATGGCCAATAATTTAAAATTAATATTGTAACAAAGGAAAAAGGAACACAGAATAATGACATTAGTATATCTCCCACAGCCAAGTTTGCAATAAAATAATTTGTCACAGTTCGCATTCTTGGCGTTGATTGTACAATGTAGCAAACGGTTCCATTTCCCAGTAATGCAAATATAAAAATTGATATATACAAGAGATATACAATCGATTTGAAGTAACCACTTGACCAACCTGCCAAGTCCTCATTACTAACATCGTTACTTTCACAGGAAAAGTTTTCAAATCGCGCCACATTATAAATGTCATCAAGTGTGCCGTTTTTCCAATGCACTAAATGATAGCTATCATTACCCAAACGAGGAGGGCCACTTTCATCTTGATATTTTGAATAATTTAAGTTTATTAGAGCGTTATAAAAGAAGGGCGACTCATTTTCACCGAATAAAATGTTATTTGATTTCGAAATTTCCGCAAAATTTGATTCCATTTTCTTTCGTTACTTCTCTTAGTATTTTGCAGTTATTTTGGTGCAGCTTTATGTTATCATAATAAAACGTATCCTTTTTTGACGTTGTTGAGCCAGACTACCGTCACTTATCATGCTTGAGTATGCGTATCTGAAATACAAAAATAAAAAAGTTAACCTCTTATTTAAATTTAACTTAAGTAGTGGAGAACTGAAACGAATAACACAAATTTAATAATATATTTCACATACTATATTTTACAATTTCTCTCTAATTGTTTCGAATTCTTATTCACTCTAATGTTTGCGCAGGAGATTTGCGAAGGCCACCTGTTAGAAGTGACAAGTTCTCTCCATCAAGTTAAAGTTCTAAACATGTTTAATTTGGCACCATACGAAAACCATACACTTGGAGTAAACTGAAATCTAAAAAAAATCACTAACACGGGTATTTTCCTTTGCTTTAATACTCGAATTTTTTTAATCTTAAACCACGTGCATATTGTCAAGTTTTATTTATAGAATTCCACAAATTCATCACTTGTGAACACTTAATACAATTTAATGAAGTTGAACACATGTATGTATGTATGGATGTAAGTGTATATATTCCTCTGAAAATTTAAAGAACAATACACTTTGAAGCTTCATTGTATTTCAGAATTTAATGTGTTTTTAAACTTGTCCCTGTATCGGGATGTTTGACCTTTGAAATCGAAGTAAACTTCAACACTGTCTGTTGCACCGGTTCTCTGCTTCTGCCTAATACTGGTAGATACAGCATTGACCACTGGTCCCGCTTCTACCATCTACCATTTTGTTAATCCTTTCTTCTTTTACTCTCTGACGAAGTTTTCTGATTTTTTAGACCTTATTTATTACCTTTTTTGTGGCATACACTCGTATACCATTTTGCAGTTCTGCCCCATGCTTCTTCTTTTTGCAGAGTTTTATTGTTTTATACTCAAATCACTTGCGAATTGCATTTATCGATGGCTGTCAAGGAAAGGCTTAACCGCTACAAATTAGGCCTAGTCGCTGTCAACAAAGCGCTTTTTGATGAGTAGGAGTAGGAGTAGGTTCTGTGCAGGGAATGTAACAGAGTTTGTCATTCTATGAAGCGAACGAAACCATACAACAGTAACCTGATAGGTCCTTATCAGTGCGCTCTCCTTCCAAAAAAGTGCACCATTGACAAAATTTTTATAATATGATAAATCGTGGAATCCAACATTTCTGTCATACCCGTCAGATTGCTCAAGATAACGATGGAAAACTATCGTTTCTTTGTCATCACTAGAGGATCATCCAAAAACATGTACAATTGCGCGATCGGTAAGCACAGTAATCTGTTAATGGGACATTTGCAAGCATTGGAACGGAAGCAAAGTCGACAAAGTACAGGATATTGTATCAGAAGGATGCACAACGTCGACATCTAGAACAGAGCAGTGAGATATTTAAGGACTTAATCCACCTTAGCTCTAGAGTAGTTAGACAATGACCCTCTCAAGTAGAGGGGCTTGTTGTTTCAGGCCCAGATCACGAAATTTTGCACTAAATAAATAATAAGAAAAAAAAAAACAATCATTGAATGATACGGAAGTTAAAAAACTGATCTAACTTTAAAGACTTACATTGTTAATTATATTCAATAAATTTTAATATTTATTCATCAAATTTAGGTCACGGAGTAATTCTACAAGTACCACGCTTTTACCGATAACATGATATCATACAGTTTTAGTATGTAAATATATTTCCACTACAATGTTTACAAATATTCCAACTTTCGTACTTAATATGCGGGAAACCAAAAATATAACAGCTGTAGGTTGAAAATCATGTCACAAATTTGTTTCTCTTAAATCGATCCCTTTAAGGAAAGTCTCTTGTTTTGTGCACTGTAATTTTTATGCAAATAAGGTAGCAATATAAGTTTCAAAACATGAAGTGTCTGTGTTTTTCCAGCCACTAAATGAAAGAGTAACTTATATCTTATTTTTCCTTTTTTTACAAAGTTAGTGACATCGTTCAATCATTTTCAATTTACACATATGCAAAAGTAATATGTGAACCTAAACTGCAGGTATGCATATTTTAATTGGATACAGCATAATTTATATTGTTATATCTGGGTTCTAACCTCCTACCCATACTGTACATAACAATATTACTTGCAAAACATAGTTTATCTCCGAGCCAAGATGCAGCGTGTAACATCATGTATCATGTAACATGATACGCAGTCACTCGTCGAGCAGATCTGCCATATTTTGCATAAGTAACACATTCCATCCTATGGGATGTGCAGTACAGTTTGGCTAAATCAAAATTCAGAATGTAAGTTAAAATTTAGTTTCGAATAAACTCTGGTCGCATTACGTGGTCCAAGTAATTCTAAGTTCGAAAACGATTTCTTCTCCCAAACGTTAAAGGTTTGTGAAAAGCTAAAATTGTCGATCGAAAAAAAAGAAATGTTCTTAAACGTTCAAAGTTAGAATTTAAACGTTTAAAGTTTGATCTCAAACGTAACATGTTTGTAGAAATATAAAAGTGCTAATAGGAAATTAAAAAGTAAAGAGCATTCATTTTCTTAAGCGTTACGTGCCTATAGAAATCTAAAAGTGTCGAAAAAAAAAATTAAAAAAATGTTGATCCCAAACTTAACATGTTTTTGGAAATCTTAAAGTTTCTGAAAGGAAAATAAAACAAACATTTTACTCCTTACCTTAAAAGTCTGATCTCAACCGTTGTGAAAAATGTAATGTGTCGAAACAAGAGTGCCGAAATTTAAGAGCGCAGAAAGGAAAATTGGAATAAGGAAAAGAATTAGAATTATTTCTCCTCAACTCAACTACCAAGGATTACCGTAACAAGACAGCGTTTTAAACATATTTTCCTTTAATTAAGTAGTAAGTAATTTGTTCATTTTAAAGCGAGAAAAAAAGTACGTATCATAAAATGGAGGAATTGCCCATTTCGGAAAAATTCAAAATTATCCTTGATTTCATTTCCCGCCTACCCCAGTTTTCCGATGAGGAAAATAACCTAATAGAATTCATAAAACTCGTAGATTCGATAGCACCAACAGTGGCGACGTTCAATCCGGTTAACTGTAATATCCTTACCGGATGTATTGAAAACAAAATAGTATGCAAAGAGCGAAACGTATTTCAGAGACAAGGCAGGGTTGAGAAAGGAATTTCAAAAGCTAGTTTTGGAGAGAGACTTAGCAAGAATGCTTTCTTAGATAAAGAAGAAGAATATTATAATAACCTAAATAGCTATCTAAGTAGGATTAATAGTAAACATTTGCTGAACGACGAAAATAACCCAGAAATTTGAGAATCCATTAACCGCATAGCTCCTGAATGTTGTAAGAGTAACCTTCCGGAACCAACTCGAACTCGAATTGGACTCTCGCGAAACCCCAGTACAATGAACGAAGCATTTAAAATAATACTAGAAGTAAATCACCAACACTTTGGTCCCAATAAACAAACCAGCAAATTATTTGGAAGATTAAAGCATAATCCAAACAATAAGTTAAGATCGCATCTAGTTTACAATCAGCACAACGGGAATTATAGTTCCGGGTACCAGAATCAAGCTAATAGACGTATGGGAAGTAGTGGAAGCCACCAAAGACATACACTAGAAACTACAGCTACGCCAGTAAATTCCCAAAACCAAAGAATGTAACTAGACAAACAAGGAAATAGATTCAGTGCACATTCCCGTTAAACTAATCAAAGTCATTTTAGAAATAGTTACACCGATAGAAATTTACAACACAATAATGATATGGAACCTATAAATGTCCCCACGAATGAAGCAAATTTTCAAATGAACGCCTCAAAAACATGCCCTATATAGTAATAAATAATTTAATTAATAATATGCGATTTTTAATTGATTCGGGCGCAGAATACAGTTTAATAAATCCAGGAATTTTTCAGGTATTTCCAGAATTTAATAAAATAATTACTATGTACAATTTTTGGAATACAAGTTTAATGACAGGTTCGACGGACTGATCGGAAATAACATTCTTTGCACTCTCAATGCGAAGATTGATTATAAAGATCGAATTTTAAGTACAGAAAATGCACAAATAAAGTTCTTCCTAAATTCAAGCGAAGAAAGTTACTATCATAAAGGGTATAAGGACAATGAAATACAAATTTTCAGTAATGATGTCAAGAACTGGAATATTTTAGAGTTTATAAAGGATGATCAACTTAATCTAGAGGAAAAAACAGCACTGCATAAACTTATACTACAAAACAAAAGTGTTTTCTGTAAAGATAATGATGACCTTACATTCACAAGCGAAATAAAGCATAAAATACAAACAAAAGATTATACTCCAGTATACAGTAACCTCTGCAGATATCCCGAAATACACCGAAAGGAAGTAGATGCACAAGCTAATGAAATGTTACGTCAAGGGATAATAAAAGAGTCTAACAGTCCACGCTCACACGCCGAAGGGTCTAGGTTCGACTCTCAGTTCAACACCAATTTTTCTAATATTTCACGGCACCACCTCTTTCGAGCTGCTGACAACACTCAAAGAGTAATAACTGTCTAAGAAAGCTTCTCAAATTTCGCCGTTTGGAGTCGGCAAAAAACTGTAGGTCTCTTCTACTCGTGAGAGAACAGTAGCGCGCACAACACGAGTAGTTGATGAGCAAGCTAGGCCCTGGTCCCCCTTTGGACTGTAACGCCAACAATTATTATTATTAACAGTCCTTTTAATAGTCCCGTATGAATAGTCCCCAAAAAAACTGACGGGTTAGGAAAACGCAAGTGGCGTATGGTTATTGATTACAGAAAATTGATTCTACAGTTGATAACAAGTTCCCAATTGACAAACCGGGAAAACCGGGTTTATTTCTCAAAGCTCGATCTTGCAAAGAGTTTACACCAAATCGAAGTGGATAAAGCAGACCAACACAAAACAGAATTTTCTACGGCAACTGGTCACTACGAATTTACCAGAATGCCGTTCGAATTAAAAAACGCACCGGTGACATTCCAACGGATGATTAATAGGGTATTACATGGACTTATTCATAAAATCCGCGAAGTAAATGTTGACGACGAGGAACACATTAACTCTCTTAAACTAATATTAAAGAGGTTTGATGAAGACAACTTAAAAGTTAAATTATAGAAATGCGAATTTATGAAAAAAGAAACAGAGTTTCTAGGTTATTTCAGACGATTTATTAAGGACTAATCCTATTCCCGAATTGCTTATCCGATGGTAGAATACTTAAAGAAAAATAAAAGAATTGATCTTAATGATAAGGATTACACCAATGCATTCATTAAACTGAAACTTTATTTAACAGCAGAACCTGTACTACGATACCCAGATTATAATAACAAGTTTGTATTAATGACTGACTCCTCCAATTTCGCAATTGGCAGGATTCTAATGCAAGAAAATGATGTTATTTCCTATTATAGTCGAACATTAAACGATCATGAGAAGCAATGCTCTACAATAGAGAAAGAATTACTAGCAATTGTAGCATCGATTAAGTATTTTCGACCTTATATATTTGGTCGAAAGTTTGTGATAAAGACAGATCACGGACCTTTAATTTGGTTGGATTCATTGAAGGAACCAAACTCTAAGCTACAACGATGAAAATAAATAATGAAATAAGTGATGATGAAGCAGATCATAATAGTATAAGATCCGAGTTTGATAAGTTTATCGAAAAGCATTACGGAGCCCAAACACGAAATGTTACAGTGGACCAGAACGAACAATATTCAGCAGCAACAATTCACTCAGCAAATGAGGATAGTCAAAATAATATCCCTATCATTGAAAAGCCGATTAACATTTATAAAAATCTATATTAAACCTGTATTAAGGCAATGAGGAAAACATCACTCAAAGAAAAAAAAAATCAAAATATCGTTTATGTATTAAATACTAGTGATCTTTTAAAAATAATAAGAAGAGTTTTACTCGATAAAGGTACAATGGTGATTTATTGTGAGGATACAAGTCTTTACGTACAATTCCAGAATCTATATTTGGAACACTTCTCCGAAAATAAAAATCTAAAACTTCAACAAAACTCATCAACATAAAAGATCTAAATGAAGCCCTCAAAATTATAGTAGGTAATCATCTAAATAATAATCATAGAGGCATAAACGAAATGTTTAACGAATTAAAAGCTACATACTTTTATCCTAATTTACAAATCCAAATCCAAAAGTATGTCAATAATTGCGATATTTGCAAATTATCGAAACATGACCGTAATCCTAGTAGGATCCCGTTCCAAGTCACTGCAAGACACTTCAACGACATTATGCCCTTATATATCTGGTTTCCTTAACGAAATATTATGTATTTAACCACAATTGACAAATTTTCGAAATATGCTACGGTCCATTTACTCGAAGATAGAAATTGGCTATATATCCTTAACGCCATTAAACAAAGAATTAAATTTCTTGGAAAGCCAAAGAAAATAGTTTCAGATGGGGATATGTATAATGCATTCAGCAGTTAGCCAATTCCTGAAAGAAAACAATATTGCATTCCACAAAACTAAAGCAGCCCTAAGAACCGGCAATGGAGATATCGAAAGATTACATAGAACATTAAATGAGCATCTTAGAAAAATGAACGCAGGAAAAGAAACATCAGATTGGAACGAATAAATTTTTAAAGCTGGATCAATTTGTAACAGAAGAATACATTCAATAACAAGGTTTAAACCTATAGATTTTATAAATAAAAACCTAACTGCAGAGGGTGTTCAAATTTTATCAAATAAAAATTAAAAATAAAAGTATTGTAAAAATTCATCCTAAATACATTATTAAACGAGTATTCCACAGAAGGAAATTACACTATAGATAAGTCAACAAGAAGAAATACAAGTTATCACAAGAGGCAACTGAAATAGAAGTACGAATTCCACACATCATAGTACTGTCTGTTCAATCCCCTTTATCTTTTTTCTTACAGAAAAAAAAATTACTATGCTCATATATTTATTACTTGCCCAGTCCATGGCCCAACAACTTGAAGTGACGCCATTGTATACGCAGAATGGATATATCATACAAAAAGTGGAAGAAAAACGTATTGTAAAGAATACGTGAGATTCATTCATGTAATTAATTTGGACAAGTATACAGAAATAACCAACGTTATACAAAGTATCATAAAGACATTGCAACTAAATCCACTTGACGTTAATCTAAAACTCCTAGAGAGAGAACTCCATCAGCTGCGCGAAAATATGAACAAAATTATTCCAAAACGGCTACAGAGAGGTCTTAGAGGTCTTATCAACATTCTTGGAAATTTACTGAATTTCTTGACAGGCGTAATGGACAATGAGGATGCTAAAGAAATATGCACACATCTAAACAATTTGGACCAGAACTCTAAACAACTTACAAGCAAAATGAACAAACAAATAAAAATTAACAACGACCCAATAACATCGGTGGAAATAATAAAAAATAATATAATATATATATATATAAAATATATATATATAAAATATATATATATAAAATATATATATATATAAAATATATATATATAAAATAATATAATAACAAATGAATCAGAAAACATCAAAAATGTAACAAATCAAATATATTCTTACAATTCTAAGTGATATTACCACTTTGAATAAACAAGTGAAGAAGATTAAAGATAGCATTTTACTTAGTAGAATCCAGGTACTCGCTCGAGATGTCCTACCATATGAAGAGATCCGAAAGTATATTATTTCGATAGATATCTTGCCACACATTATAAGTAATGTTTTCGTTGATAAAAATACAATTCTTTTTACACTTTCAATACGAATATTTACAAAAGAAAAACATTTTGTAGCACTTGCAATTCCTTTGCCAAATAAAAATCACGAAGAATTGCAGTTGCTTGAAAGTAATCAAATTATAATATCAAAACAAAACAGTTACAAATACTGAAGTGATATCACAAATTTACTAAAGGAGATTAATTACTGTAATTTTACTATTAATAATGCTAAAACTTTTGAAGAACTGGAAACTGGTTTAATTATTGTGAAAAACTTAGAAATCGAAACAATTAAACAGAACTGTATAAAAAAAAGACATTGTTATAAAAGGACATAGTTTGGTAAAATATTTAAATTATATGATCCAAATTGATAACTTTACATTTTCCAATAAACTGGAGAAATTTTATGATCAACCCCTGCCAAAGGTTAATGTGACAAAACAAATACTTATTTTCACAATACAGAAAACACACTTGGAAAGCATTAAAAAAAATGAAGATTGATTATCTAGTAGAAGTCGAATGAAAGTCATTACATAAGTGTAGGTATTAATGTAATGTTAATTATAATTGTAATAGTTATTAGTAAACTACTTTTCTATTGTAAAGCAAAGAGATCCAAGCCACATTTGACTACACAACCAAAACTAATTTCTAATGAATGCCGCATGAACAAACAAACACCCGAGACGGTGGTATCAAAGGGTGGGGTTGTTATATCTGGGTTCTAACCTCCTGTACATAGCAATATTACTTGCAAGATATAGTTTATCTCTGAGTCGAGATGCAGCGCGTGTAACATGATACGCAGTCACTCGTCGCGCAGATCTGCCATATTTTGCATACGTAGCACATTCCATCCTATGGGGTGTGCAGTACAGTTTAGATCTCTTGGCTAAATCAAAATTCAGAATGTAAGAAAGTTTCGAATAAACTCCGGTCGCGCTTGGACCACGTAATTATATACATATCTGAATACTAGACTACGAGTTCACAATTGAACTTTCGGTATGTATTGTTAAGGGATGTATAGTTTTGAGATTAGGTCAACCCTTCAATCACATAAATCGATGCGATAAATATGCGATTAACTGATTATTACAATTGGGCAAACGGCTTAAATCAAACGTACGAGACGATTCTAAGAAAACAAGAAATGGTTGTTTCTTTTGATGAGAAAGGGTGAGATAATTGGAACGATCATACAATGTTGGAAGATAAAACGAGTGGGAGTGTATTGATATGCCATCCGTATAAAAATTTCAGCGCATAACACATGTATCAAAGTACAAAGTATGCTTATGCATATCAACGTACATATGTATATAATATGTGCCATTGATGTCTTTTTTCATTGTTCCACGAAATGAAAGTTTAAATACCAAATGTCTCTTACACTGAACTTCGTACTTTTTTTTATAAAAAGATGTTTAACAGTTCATATTAAAAGTGGAATAAGTTATTGATCTGTTAATACTTAAGGCGTACGTGAAAAGTAAAAATTGTTAGAAGAAGGCAGAACATAAGAAATCTTTATTTTATGATTCGATATGTGAAATAGTTTCTGCCTCCTCTAGAACCACCTTTTTATGCTCATATAGTGCAAATCAGAATCAGAAAAACGCCCTTTAATACACACAGCATATATTACACAAATACAACTGCTTAATTTACACAATTTCCAATGACCTTAATCAACTTGACCTGTTTAGCAAAAACAGTTTCCGTTAACAAAACCGGAGGAAAACAGCTTTCCCTGTAGATACGAAGGATACCGTCATACATACATGAAACCATAAAACGTTTACCACTGGCCACGCGATTCAAACCACCGAAACGAGTTAATTATGTTTATTGTTTTGGCTTAGCGCTCGTTCTGCATGTGCGTGAATTTGATTGAGGGTTTTAAACCATCTTTATTTAATACCGCAAAGAATAAATTAAATCCTATTTTGAATGGAATCACTACCACCACAGATTTGCCTTCAAAAGAAATGTTCGTTAAATAGATTGTAGACGATTAAAGCAACTGACAAGTTTGAAACAATTTATAAGGATGTAAATAAATTAAAGCAAATGGGATTTGAATTTTAAATTATGATATAAAAACTTAATATTACAATTTGGTGGAAAATATGAAAAATTATTAATGTTTCCAGAATTTGAAAGATACATCCTACAAATAACTAAGAACAAGAGTAGGAGTGAGATTTTACAATGATAACTATTAAAGTGTCTTCTATGATGTAGTCCATAAGTAATCTTGAAATTGGTGTAGAGACAAAGTCAAGAATGTAGTAATTGAAGTTAAGTTTTTCTGGGCATGCTTTAGAATTTAGGACAGTCGACGTGTAAACTCTAGACATACTCGTGTTAAGTAGTAAATTGATTGTATTCTACGAACATAATCGTATGTGTAAGTCTCCAAATACCAAAAATGCATTCAATTAAATGGTCGAAAACTGGTAGGCTTATACCTTGACCAGTTTTCTACCTATGCCCAAATTCTTATTTTGAAGCCTTAAGTGAATAATTCGAGCCCATTTTCATATATATTTTCCAAACGATTTCACTATAAGGATTAGTCTACCAGTCATACTAAAATTTATAGTTTTTTTTTTCTCCAGTCTAGCCCGCCCCAAAGCATGTTTTTGTATTTAGAAGCTTCGCCGGTTTTTCTAATTTGGAGCCCTATATTTTGCTGGGTCAGTTTCTTATTCGTATGTTTGACATTTGTCCCGCTTTTTTAAATTCAATTTGTGACTTAAAAATTAACTTGATATAAATAACAGTTAAAAAACTGAACTAACTCTAAAGACTAAAGACAATAAATTCTAATATTTATTTCTCAATTAAAATATTTTAATATTTATTCAATAAGAGACATAGGGGGCGCTATTAACAAAAATTATGAATTTAATATTAATTGTTTCTTTAGTGGCGATGTGTTAAGTGCAGGACATACGTTTAGACTATTGATTAACTACCGAAAATTTTAAATTTGTCGACAAAATTCAAAAAATATCAATAAAAATATTATCAGCCTGTTAGTTATTTTAGAAAAACTACTCCCTATTCTCTTCAAACAATAATTGATTTATTGCAACACCGCCGTGGCGTAGAGGGCAGAGTGCGACACTCACACGCTGAAGGTTCAGGTTCGATCCCCGGCTGAACACCTCGCATTTTTCACGGCACCACCTCTTTCGAGCTGCTGGCAACACTCAAAGATTAATAACTATCTAAGAAAAAGCTTTTCGAACATTGCCAAAAAAATTGTAGGTCCCTTCTACTCGTAAGAGAACAGTAGCGCGCACCACACGAATGACTGATGAGCAAGCTAGGCCCTGGTCCTTCTGTGGACTGCAGCGCACTTCAATTATTATTTTTAAAGTTTCAGAATAGATTTTTTTCATATTCATTTTCAATGCGATAGTCCCGTTTATTACGTAAACTAAAATAATAACTAACTAAAATAATAGATGTAAAAATTAATGATGAATATCGTTCTTTAAGAAACTCCATGATTACGCAATTGTATTGTTACTATGGATACAGTTTAAATTTCTCAAATTCTTAGATGTAAGGTAATCTTTGTGATAAAATAAATAATAGTTAGCAAGTCTTTAATAAAAACTAAACTTGAATTCTGCTCAATGATAGAGTACTCGTAAGTTACATGTTGATAGACAGCATAAAATTTCAGACCTTTTAGATGGCTTTTTAGATAAAAATATTTAAATTTGATCAGAAGAAATTTCATATAGAATTCGTCACAATATTTCTTACTAACTTGTGGTAAAACGTAAATCTTGATACCGATATTGGTCAGCAAAATTGGAACAACTCAAAAGAAGGTGGTGTTGATTCAATCAAATAAAGCCAGTTATACAATATGAAATTGTTAGACGACTTTCAGAAACAGTAAAATAGATTATAGTGAAAAGGCTTCTTTAGATAGAGAGTCTTAAATTATAAGCACGTTAACGAATGCATAAGGGGAATTCGTAGAAGTGATTTATCTCAGACATGATCTCAATATATTCCTTTAACGGCACCAAAAATACTAAATATTTCCGTTCATTAATATCTATTAAAAAAAATAGTCGTAAATATTAAGCGCTTTTTCAGTATGTTTTTATTGCTTATCCTGCCGAACTGAACATGGATTCCGATCATTCATCCTTATTACCTTATACAACGGAGTCAAGATGCAAAGTGTAATACACGTTGCGAATTTGAACTAATATTTGTTGACTTTTAAATCCGATTGAATTTGTTTGCATGAAGATTCCAAAAAGTGTAAATATAACTTCTCTTCGCAACACCGATTATTGTTTTCGCTATATATGAAGATTGGTGCCAACATAGTTCATCGCATGGGGCACGGAAGAGGGAGTTATAGAGTCAAAGAAATCCTTCTTGGGAAATTCGTAGGTATAACGGTGTCTACCCCCCACCCACCGCATCCACGGTACTTGGATAGCCCGAAGATTAATATTTAAATATGCCCAGAAGTAAATATGTAAAAGCCATGATTCTATATACGAATATAAATAAATATGAAAAACATTTACTTAGTCAAAAATTATCTGCACAGTTCTTATCTAATGATGAGACGCATACACATTTATGCGGATATACACACAAATGATCTTGTATTCCTAACAGACATGGGCAAATGTATTGTTTCGGAAAACTAAAACTATATAAGCTTCAAGCTTATGTCGATCTTTACTCGATCGCGATATTAATATTTTCAAAATTCAGAATCTCTGTGGAGATTTCTATGCGATATATTAGGCGTGTGCAAAAGTGAAATGTGATAAAATTCATTCACCGACTTTATCGGATGATATTACAGCCCTGCTTTTATTCATATATCTCAAAAGGAGGATACGTTTGTTACTATGCTTGGTGATTATGCAATGGCTTGAGTCCGTAACCTTAAAAGACAATTAAGAGCAAGAAAAATTACCAAAATATTTTTTTCTCGGACGAAATTATAAACATAATGAAACAATTTTCTATAGTAACGCGGAAGCCTACAGAAAGACAGTCTCGTACATATCTTTTGTGAATGAAAAATTTTAACCAAACAAATCATACGTTTATGATATTCAGCTTAAGTTCTTAAGTGATTAGTCATTAAAATAAGTAGTAAGTTATTATGCACTGTGAGTCTGCGATGTGGTTTATAGGAATGTTGTAACCATATCATTATTCGCTATGAATTTATGAATTATGACCTAATCAAACTAGTCAATAGACTGATTACCTATTCAGGAATGAACCGCAAATAATATCAAAGACACTTCACCGTAAATTAAGTTTCATATTCAAATGCAACCATTAGGCACAAACTTGATGTCATATGCAAAGATTTTACAAAGGTCTTGGCAGAAAATTCAATTTTAGATTTTAAATTATTTTATTTAATGTTTGCTTTTGTATAATGTATCTAGGTAAGTAAATGCTTGCGTTTTCGTAGTACTCAGTTTTTGGAATAATTTTTACAAACTACATTTTAACCATAACCTGTTAAAAAAATTATGCAAGTAGTTTGGCTCAGCAAATACTAAGGATTGCAAACGGTAAATCGAATAGCTGCTTTACATTCGAATAATACGAATTCCACATTGTAAACTGGATAAACACTGCTTCGCAGTGACCACTGGAAAACACCACCACTGAGCTTCTGTTCTATTTTGGTGGATGCAATTTGTTCAGATATGTTCATGACATGGTGGTTATAGGTGGACGTTTCCCACAAGTTGCCACCACAAATGTGATATGATTGCTGGTAACATTTCAAAAGGAAGAAGGAGCATACATCAAATTTTAGACAGAATCATCTGATTAATCCTTGAATAATAGATATTTCCCAATTTCGAAATTCATAGCAAACATTCATAAACCTTAGAAATGCTGTGGGAACACGACTTGCTGAATATTTTATGTACTCATTGATGATCTTAAATAATTGATTGAAATTTTGGTTCAAGGTTTCGACAAAAAAGAATTGGTGATAATATTTTTGAAAGGCATGGTAAAATATACAGTTTATATAAAGAAAAGCAAATCGCACGTTATTTTTACAACAGGCTTGCGTTGCGTTCTATGCCTTTTTTGTTTCGTTCATTCAAGTGATATGAATGCCCTTTTCCTATGAAAAGAAATAATAAGTGGACCTAATAAATAAGGTGACCTGTTTAAAGGTGACATAGAATATGTTTCCATGTATGAATATATATATATACAAACTGACTTTTAAAAGTTGAAAGTAAGATTTTTTAGCTTTAAATAAAAAATAAGAAAACATAAATATTATATGATTTCAAGCGAATGAGATGCATGCCTGGAAAATGTATCTTATTAATTTAATGGCAGTGTGCTTTAATTAGTAAAAAGGACAGTATAGAGTCTTAAAATTGATGGGAGGCCGTGGGCGGTCACTCATTGTAAATTTTTCTTCTTAAACTTCTTATGGGCATTCTTTCCACGTACAAAATGTACTAACGATTCACGATACCACCACAACATTGCTTTTAGAGTTTGTATATATCAAAGTAGAAACATTAAAAAGCGAAACAGATTTTACTCTTTGAATCTAAGTAGTTATATTATTCTAGACACAATTTCTGGAAACATTAAAAGGAAATTTGAAAATCAAATCAAATGTGTCGTTACCATTTTCTCTGTGGATAACGTACTATATAATTAGCGATGTATTTAAATAAATGCATAATTGCATAATTCCAACAAATGCAAATAATATATTGCCAAAATAACCGCATGGTTTTCTACATGATACCGCCAAATAAAACAATATGAAATGAAATTCAAAATAATTACAGATGTGACTATGTACACAAGTATGTATGTGCTTTGCGTGACCAAGCGGATTTATGAATGGAGATTGAAGGTTACAAAAATTACACTCCCTCTATCTCTTTCTCCTTGCATAGTCCGACGGTTAAAATGGCATGAATTTAATTAAAAATTAATGGTTTTTACTCAAAATAAATACTATTGGAACAGGTTTGAAAATTCTTTTTTCCACGCTTCTTTAAAATGTCAAAGCCTCGATGTGCTTTCTCCTCGTTTTATAAAACAGAATTCATATTATTTACAAATCGAAGAGGAGATTTCTCTTAAGTATTATATTATTATGCATAATCACCAACAACGCATGCGACTATGTTTCTAAGTTTTCGAAAACTTCTCATTCACACGCAAAAAGAGAATCATTTCAACTTGCACTTATTTAGAAGGAACGGATTGGTCTTTAAAAAAAGGGAATTAATGTAACTCTCCTTCTTGAATTTTTTGAGCTTCTTTATGACCGGAAAGAACAGATCCAACAGAAAATGGAATCAATGCTTCCAATATATAGCTTGTATGTTTAAAGCGTAGTTTTCAAAAGGTGACACAAATTGTAAAATTGTCATTTGACAAAAAAATTTTGACTACTGTAACGTATGTAAGCTTATTTTAATCAATAGGCCATAACTCATGGAAGGTACCTGTTTCGTTGAACCCCTCCCCCGCATTTTTAGCCTGAGTTCAACGGTTTTATCTAGTCTGTTACTTAGAGGACCAAGAACAAGCCACAACTTCTTAGAAGACCGACGAAATGCCTCGTATTTATGAAATACTAGTTTTCAAGTTTCGTTACAAGAACGTGTTATGGTGCTCCACATAAAGTCACTTAAAAAGAACAAAATCAAAATTATGTACCTTTTTTTTAAAAAAAAATGGAAACTAAAAGATTAATGCTCAAAATAGATTTTTTTCATCCACCATTTTTTTAGGTCTGTATTAATTCTACATAGCACTTGGAAGCTACAAAATAACCTTTATTTTTATGAGTACAATGAGTGCGTATAAAATTGACGATGCTCTAATTAAAATTATATATAAAAAATAATATAAAACGATTACATAATATATATGTATATGTACTGTAATTATGACTTTCTTCGTTCTTTTTAACGAAAAGTGTCGAATAATGGACAATAGAAGTCAATGTGTAATCCAAATAAAAAAGAAATCAACCATCGTGACACGCAATGAAGAAGCAAACTTATACAGTATACAATTACACTATTTTGGAGGAAAAGCATGAGTATTCTGCAGCGCTTGTATGTGTGGATAAAACACGTAAACTTTTCATTGTTCCATGCTTCCGTAATAAAACTAGTGTCTATTCCATATAGTACAGATTTAAACCAAATGGGCTTTTACATAACGACTGTCCACGTATGTATGTCATAAAATACAATAAAGAAAAGCAGTAATTCCTTTTAAAGAGTTTGTACTTTGATTACGCGCATATGCAAGCAAATGCATTTATACGTAAACATCCGTCATTCATATATCGTACAATGCTAAAAATAATAATACTCTTTTATTCATCTTAAGTTTTTTCATCAAAGACGATAAACAAATGTTATACCACATATATACAGGGATATTTAAAGGTCTAAAACAGTTACTTAGTACGGTTTACATAAAATTCAGACAAAACATACAGTTAAGTTTAAATGAACTTTCAACACTTGTTATTTTTGGAACTAGCCTGAGTGAACAAAAGGGAGCAAAAGGAAGTTTTATAAAAGGCATTTAGAAACTATATGTTTTATGTCTGTTTAAGCACCAAAAATATCTACTCTTATGCACGTATTGTTTAAAATTTGCATTGCAAAAGCCGCCGTGGCGTATTGGGTAAAATGTGACACTCACACAGATAGCGTTTCAAGTTCCTAAACTGAAAACCTCCCTTTTTTGCACCTCATCTTTCGACTACCTGACAACTTCTTAAAGTTCGCCCAGATTGCAATGTAGCAAACTATATTTTCCTTCCACTCGTTATTGAAAAACAGTACACAACACAAAAAGTTGCTTTCAACATTTTCAATCTCTAAAATACAAGTACACAACTTTATATATATACAAGTAGCAAAGGGAAACTGTTCCTGAAAAAAGGATGTCAAAATAAAAATTATATAGTATCCTTAGAGTTATGCTTACACAAAATGTTTTTCTCCATTTGAAACCAGATATGTGGTATGTATGTGAATCAAACACGCCAAGGTTTAAATGATAGTAATGAAGCTGAAATGCAAACAGACGGTGCAAAAAGTAAGTCTGGACGCGTCAGTGTGAACGCGTCAGTCTATACGCGTCAGTCTGGACACGTGAGTCTGGACGCGTCAGTCTGGATGCGTCAGTCTGGACGCGTCAGTCTGGACGGTGCAATAAGTTAGTCTGGACGTAGATTTTTTCGATGATCTAACTGCATCTTTGTCTAAAACCAATGACATAATCATTCGGATAAGTTTGATTTGCCCGAAAAATGAAGTACCTACAGCAAATGCAGCTTCTCCGCAAGATATATATAGTTAGCTAATATGGTTTCTTCTGTGGCTTATTACAGAAATGAATTGCTTTGTTTTTGGTGTGAAGAAAGCGGTTTTCAAAATACTTTTTTATGAATAGGTAATAAGCTTACGCACTTGTTTTGTACTTCATACTGGATTTCAGCATTGTCTTCCACTTTAATAAAAGATATGTGTGGATTATACATCGGCAACGTATGTGCGACGAAAACGTTTACCTTCATTTGGTATTTTCTGCAATGGTTACAAAGCAACAGCAAAGCAGCACTGATTAAAACTCTACAGCGCAATTAGTTGGGATAAAAGAGAGGAAGTACTGGAAAACTACGTATTTATAATCCTGAGATAACGAGATTTTGGTGAATTTAAATTAAATTTGCCTGTTAGGGAACATGATTTCTAAGATCAGCTCAATGATGTTCTCGTACTGTTTCTGCAGAAATGTATGCCCAAATCAAATCAAATCAAGGAGTAAATTCATTAATGACTTTTATGGTTTCAACATAAAAAGAATGTTTAAAGAACAAAAAGCT
This sequence comes from Eristalinus aeneus, assembly GCA_955652365.1. Taxonomy (NCBI): domain Eukaryota; kingdom Metazoa; phylum Arthropoda; class Insecta; order Diptera; family Syrphidae; genus Eristalinus; species Eristalinus aeneus. Next base: position 60,655,129 of record OY019130.1, on the reverse strand, counting down.
CGGCAATGTAATGATTGGATCCAAATAAATAAAACTTAAAGATTATTTAATATAAATAAAAACGGCACTTATAAGGCCGAAAATCTTATATAATGGGTTTCGTACGAAAAAAAACATTTAAAGACAAAAGCAATGAAAATAAAATATCAAAAGGGAAGAAAAAATTCAATTGGTGTTTGAGTCGAAGTCGGTACTAAGAATTTTGAAAAATTATTTCTACAAACTGTTGAACAACGAAATACGACGAAACCAAGTACTGATATCAGGCAGAATGTAGTACTCCACCGAATAAAAAATCTTTAATTCAGCTGATGCGCAGATTTGTAAGATTACCAAGAGAAATTCTCCTATGCATTGTATATACGATTTTTAATTTATTTTGTGCGAGCGTCAAAAACCATTCCTTAATAGATCCCTATTATTGCAGCAATAGGACGTGGAAGTCAAATATAGACCAATCAACACACCACGTAGTGCTTTATGACATGGTCTTCATTCTTCTTCATTGAACATGAAAACTGTTGTTTTTTTTCAAACGTTTTCAGACTTTTTAAAAACACTACGATTTTACTCCAAACTCTGAATTATATTGGATGGCGCGACAGTCTGCAGGAGCCTAGCTTGCTCATCAACTACTTGTGCGCACTACTGTTCTTTCACGAGTTTTCATTTCATTTTCATTTATTTATTCATATTCTCTAGTTGATTACAGTTGTTATTATACATTAATAGTAGTAATAGAGAGTAGGGGTAGCATTTTGTAAAATTTTAACAATAATAGTGATAAATGCTACTTTCATAAAATACAAAAACATTTTTAAGGGGTGAACTAAGGATTTACATTGAAAGAAAAGAGAACAGAAGGACAGCATCTAAGAGAAATCACCGAGAAAAAGTTAAAAACTAATTTTATATAATTGTGTCTAGTAGATCTTCTATTTGATTGTGATCAAATTCAAAAAGCCATGTTTTAATTTTAATATTAAATAATTTAAATGAGTGTAATGACTTTAATTCAATAGGCAGTTTATTAAATAATCTAAATGGAACTTTGCAACATGTATTTCTGAAAAACGTAGTACGAAATGTTGGAACATTGACATTTAGGCATTGACTGCTTCGTAGACTGTAGCGATCAGAATGTCTGCTATTCAAATAACCACATCTCACGAAGAAAATTTTCAACACTTTATAATAAAACAAATGTCTCAGAGGAAGAATTTTCAAGCTGTTAAACAATGGCATGGAATGATAAAATTTGTTTTTATTACATATTTTTCTCACTAAGCATATTTGGATTACCAGAATATTAGCCATTTTGCATTGAGGAGCACCACCCCAGCAGCAAATACCATACTGCCATTTTGAATGGAAAATACTATAGTAAATCATTTTTAACACCTTGGTGGAACATGTATTCCTGAGATAATAAAAAATCCGCAATGTTGAGTTAAAGTATTTCTTCATCGCCAGGATTTGCTCATTCCAATTCAATTTATTTTCAATAATTATTCCTAGGTACTTAAAATGAGTAACAACTTCAATCCTAAAACAATCAGGGTCACATAGTATTTGAGTAGTGGACGTTGAATTATCCTTATTACTGCAGATATTGAAGGTTTCACATTTCTATGAATGAAAGACTAAGAATATCAATATCAGGTAAAGCAGTGTGTGTTAGACTAAGAAACATCAGTTTTGTTTTATTGCTGACAAGCATTTTGTGCTATAATTTCTTAGACAGTTATTACCCTTTGAGTGTTGGTAGCAGCTCAATAGAAGAGGTGCCGAAAGAAATGCGAGGTGTTTAACTACGCCACGGCGTAGTCGTTGTTTCACAGGCCACAATTAATTGCTACTACAAAAGGACTTAAATATACATCTTTTGTAGCATACTAAATAAGACTGTTCTGCTGTTAATTATGCCACGAAAGTCATTAATTATTCTGAGCAGACAACTCTGTCATAAGAGTTCCATCCCTTCTGTAAGTGGCTGTGTTACAAAGTAATTAAACTATATAAATTTGATTTCACTACAAGGAACATTATCGCCGAAATGATGTTTCAATAAACAAGCAACAAACACTGGTATTGTCGCGTTAGATGGTGGACTGATAAAGATTTTGAATTATTATAGTCAGTCACATTCTTCCTACGCAAGGTGTTCAGGTCCGAAATTGAACGTTTTAGTTTCAACTCAATATTTATATATCGAGCAAAGCAATATTTAAATTATTATCTTTGACGCAATGGTGAGAATGTACAAATGAAATCTATTCCATTACGAAAATGTCTACGATACATTTCTGCAAATGACGAAACAGGATCGGCACAAAATCAGGCAAAACACCGAAAATCGAATGAAGAATCGTTTAGAAATATTCCTATGATGAAATAAATACAAGAATATCCATGGAATTCAGATTAACGGCTTTGCCAAGCGTTTGGTGATTTTATACTAGAATTGACAAATAGAAAGGATGTTATTTTCTATAATGGCACTTCAAGGGTACATAAATCTTTGATGTTTTAAATGAACGAAACCTTCGAGGTATTTGTTAAAGACGCTGTTGCCGTGTGCATCTAGCTTTCAATTGAGTGAGCTGCTAAAGAAGAGGAGAAAGAACTCCCAGTTGTAACAACACCTGTAGAAATATTTTTTTAGTTCCTCTACATATTCATTTAGAATTTTTGTGGTGGTATCCTTATTCGAGGTGGCCGCCGCGGCGTAGAGGGCAGAGTGCGACACTTACACGCAGAAGGTCTAGGTTCGATTCCCGACTGAACACCTCGAATTTTAAACGGCACCCGCTCTTCCGAACTTCTGACAACACTCAAAGAGTAGTTACTGTCTAAGGAAAAGTTTCTCAAACTTCGCCGTTCGGAGTCGGAAAAGAACTGTAGGTCCCTAGCGCGCACAACACGAGTAGTTGATGAACAAGCTAGGCCCTGGTCCCCTGTGGACTGTACCGCCATCAAATTATTATTATTATTATTATCCATTTTCCACATCTGAATCACATTACCGAACTACTTTTGAATGAGTCATAAAAAAATCGCAAAGGTGTGTTTGGTGAAACCAAGTGGGTTTGGTGGACGCAACAATCAGGTAGCCTTTTAATATAAAATTTGTAATCAGATTCTCAAATTACATAACATTCACTTAAGAGAAAATTATATTTATTGAGTAAAAACGTTTTAAAATAACAAGGAACGAAATGAATAAGTTTACACAGCAGACGTTTAATTTAACAATCGTTGTACATTTTTTTATTTTTTGAAATACTACGAAATCTTTTTGATAACTGAAGTAGTACTCAAATAACAAAACCTTTCTTATCATCCTTATTAAATTTGCCTTTCCAATGTACATACATATGTACGTGCAATACATATGATTTGGTTATGGATGGGAAGTTGTCGGGTTGCTTAGACATAACATGAATCTTTTTTTGAGCGTAATGAATTTCCCACAAATTCACAGCAAAGGAAAATTACATTGTTTTTCTTAAGAGATAGATTATAGAATTTGACGGTTAAATAAAGCAGAATGCACATATATGCCGAATAGATTCCTATTAATTAGGCTTAATCTTAAACAGAACCCGAATTTATAAATGAGAATATACCTTAAATTTCTAGTCTAAGGAACAATGGAAAAACTTATACCAATTTTAAAATCCTGCTTAGTGCCGCAGTGGTTGGGTCTGTAACGATTTTTGTCTACTAAGCAGTGTTGAAATTTCTCGAAAAAGTAAATTCTGGAATTTACAATAAAAAATACTATATTTCCTTATACTCAGATCGGTTTCAGGGAATACTATAATACTTCCCATCAATGTCTTGGGGTATGTACTCGTATCAAAACCTAACCGATTACAAATCGACCGGTATGATCCTACCAAATATGGAGAAGGCCTTCGATATAGATACAGTCTAGTAAGCTATGCTAAAGCTTGCTTGCCCTTGGCACAATAGTTCAAAATATTTATATGATCGTTGTTTTCGATTCCACGTTAATTAATTTTCCTTAAGCCCCAATCACTTTTCCATGTTTGTTCTATCTATCTATCTTTTATAATATATACATATTTGACTTTTCATATTAACCTGATTGCCAGGACGAATTTCGTGGAGGTCGTCCAAAATCAGTTGTTGTTCCGGAAACCACTGATGCTGTGCGCCAACTGATATTGCAAGATCGTCATGTGAGCTATCGTGAGATTGAGTCAAACTTAGGCATTAGTGGGACCAGTATACATTCAATATTGCATGAACATTTGACCGCCGAAAAAATTTGTTCGCGTTGGACCCCACACAATTTGTCAATCGCTCAAAAACATGCTCGTGTCGATTGGTCGAAAGAAATGCTCCAAAAATACGATTGCGGTGCTTCGGACATGAACATATAACATCGTGGCAGATGATGAATCGTGGATTTACGCGTATGAGCCTGAAAGTAAACAGCAGTCGCCTGTGTGGGTGTTTCAAATTCAGCTAAATGGTTGCCTGTTTTTTCAGAAAAACTGAACATGTCGCAACGGTACCACTAGAACAATGCGGAACAGTCAATTCCGAGTGGTACACAACCATTTTTTGCCAGTTGTCTGCCAAGAAATTAGGAAAACCAATCTCCGAAGTCGGATCCCACTTCACCACTACAATGCGAGCTCTCACACATCGGCTTAAACAACTGCATTCGTGAGCACTCAAAACATCGATTTGATGAGTCATCTGCCGTATAGTCCTGACTTGGCACGTAAAAAATAAAATGAGAGGTCAAAGTTTTTCGACACCTGAAAAAGCGGTTGATGCCTTCAGAATGCTTGTTTTGGAGATACCTCAAGTAGAGTGGCAAAAGTGCTTCGACAATTGGTTCAAGCGCATGCAAAAGTGTATAGATCTCAATGGGGAATATTTTGAAAAACAATTAAGCTATTTTCGATGATTAATATTTGTTTTTGTTCTCTAATCCCGAAATATAAAATGCAACCCTCGTAACAAATCAATTCTGAGAAAAGATAAGGTTATTTTTCACCATAAATCAAAATTCTCTTCCTCTTAATCCAACTTATATTATCAGTAGCCAGATAAGTTGGAATTTGTCAGTAAATATCTCGGAATACATTTAAGCTCGGAACTAACGTTTAGTTGTCATGTCACAGACTCTGAATAAAGTAAAAACAGCGACTATTTTGTTGTATTCACTTATAATAACGAAGTCGCAACTATCCATTGATATTAATATACTAATAAAATAAGCATATTTATAGTTATCTTCCAATATTAAGTTACGTCTGTCTGGTTCGAAATGGCATAAAAAATGTCTAGAAATTCTTGAAGTTCAAAACAAAACTTTGAAATTGATCTTCACTTCATTTTCTACTAAGAAATTACATACAAATAAGGGTATTGAAGTGATTCAAGACTGTATTAAGAATCTTATAAGCATATTTGATATTCGCTGATCTTTTGCTGATAACCGTCTCATAAACGATTTTGTCGGATAAACGCCAATAATGTAGTTAAAAATTTAAGTTCTATTCATATTCGTTCATAACATATTCAATAATTTATAATTAATTATATTTACTGTCTATAATTCATATTTTTATTATTTATTATTTATTTATTTTTTTATAAATCATTTTATTTATTTATTTTATTTAGTTTGTTAGCTAGTTTTTTTTATTGATTTATGTTTACATATTTACGTATTAACATAGTTTATTAATTTTAATTTTGTATTAATTTATATTTAATTATTTATTTAATTATTGTACGTGTTTTATTACACAATATTCTCTTTAATTTTTTTTTCTTACTTTGTTATGGGTTTTTTTTGCTTTATGTGCAACTTGTGCAATACTTATACTGTTTAAGTATAAAAATATATAAAAGAAATAAAGACTATATTTTGCGCTCTAGAATAATACATTGAGAACAATGCACAAAGAAGGTTTGGATTCCTCTTATTTTCCCTCTCTTATGTTTTGCAATTTCCTGATTTCAGGTTAATTCTCATACCTTGTCATTTTGCAATTTTTTCCCTATAACAAGAAGTGCTGTAATTTGTTTCAATTGTCTGCTATCCTCCAATAGTCTCAAAATCAGGTGTTCTTTAAGGTTTTTGGATAAAATTTGTTTATACCACACACTATAACCATTATCGACCCATTCTGAAGATAAGTACTAAAGAGTTAAGTGTCATCAGCTACAAAACAGTTCGACTGTTACAGGAAAATTAACTTCTAATATATTACATTCAATTTTAATTGAAATAATCTAAACAAAATTGTAGGAAACAAAGAACATTTTAAGTTTAAATAAAACTTGCATTTAAGTAGAGAACCATAACTGAACACTTAACGTTAATGTTCTTTAAAAAATATTCTAGTTTTTATATGCGGCAACAAACCTTAAAGAACGAAACACAAAAACCCATTTTTCTTTGTAGATTCGTCATTTAAAGATATATTTTCTATGGCTGTTGTCAGAAAGCTAGTAACATCATTTCGGCAGTATTCGATAAAGCCGTTGGTATATCATCTTTAGTGTGAAATGTCAAAGTTAAAATTCTTGAAAATTCATTCATAAAATAGCACGAAAACACAAAATATTTTAATAAAAGTAGTTCCGAAGAGCAAATAAAAGATAAAATCATTCACCATTCCGTTAGCACTTATGTTTATTGCCTAGTATTCAGTATTTTTTTACACGTTTTTTTGTATATGCGTTAGAATTTTTATGTTACTTTCATAAATTTGATGTTGTTAAAAATCATCCATTCATTCGTTATAAAATACGGTACATTATTGAAAAGCAACAGGAGAATCAAAACAATAAAGAAGCAAATATTATTTTATCAATGTAAGTACATACTGCACTTATTTCGAACAACACTGCTTACATATTGCTTATATATGTATATATTTTACAACAAATTTGCTGTTAAATTGTTTTTTAGAATAAGCTTATATTCAAAATAATGGTTTATGTGCACAGATCGAACAACACCTTTATTTGTAAATAAAATATTTCAATTTTAATAATTTATTTATAAGTTATTAAATATAAATATGGTATATGGTATTTCGGTTCCCAAATATAGTTGTATTCCTTCGAGTAAACATGATACGTATACGAGTATAATTATGCACTGTCATCTATAGACACTATAATTAGCACCTTGGCAGTTAGAAACTTACATGAATAAAAACTCCTTAGTTAAAGAAGGTGATAATTGATCCAGCGGTGAAACAATAAAACGCTTATATCACTTGTATATTTCAAAACCGACACAAAAATTAAATTGCAGTACCATATTATGCACTTGACCTATAATTTATTGAAAATAGCACTAAGGGATGCACTCGAATCCAATCTAAAGACAATTATTTGGTACACTAACCAAAATTGTTGGTTTCACTTATACACTAGCCACATAACATCTAAACGAAAGCAGTTATTAAACTGCCGTAAGCGCGTACCGATTTCAAATTGCCCAAATGCGAAATATAATATACGCGTTTCACATCAGGAAACTAAGGAGTAACACATAAGTTATCGAGGAGAAAACAGCGAAAATACTGATGATCTGATAAAACACTTTAGACCAATGTCAGAAAGCTTTAAAGTGCTAAAGAAATTGAGTGCTAAAGCCCCTTAAGATGTTTGTGCGCTCTAATGCGCAGGATTTCTAAGTATGCGGGAAAACGTATTGGAGAAGAAATGTATCAGTAAAAACTTTTAATCCACGTGTTGAAGTCGTGTTATTGTTTTGAATTGAATTTTGTTTACAATGTGAATGCTATTGGTGTGATTTTTTGAATTGAGTTTATTGAATTGAGAATATTGCGATTCCACTCATTCGAGAGAAAAATACAACAGTAGTTGTTCAATGTAGTATCCTTTGCTTAAATATTTCCTTGCTAACGATTGTAGTAGAAGTAAAGTTAGTTTGATTTTGGAGTTTCACAAAGGAGAAGCAGACAAAGAATATAAATTATCACTCTCTCTAAAAAGTCATAAAAAATTAAAATGCATAAGAACAATTGAGGACAAGTTCATATGCACACGAAGCAATATAGCGAGCTGCTAATAATATCCTCACTACTGTACAAGTTGAAATACAGCCTCTTTTTGGCCCCTGTACCATATGTAGCGAACCCTTCTCGTCGGCATCCAAAATTATGAAGATCTGGGCCGGGCAAAAAGAAGATTACTAACTGCGACATCTCCTACAGCCATTGCTATAGGTTGATAAGGCAGGTCTTATTAGTCAAACACTGCTGACGTCTATCGTAAAATTACAACTGTTTGACGTCTGAAGTTTTCGAAATGCCAACATCGACTCGGAAAATTCTTTGTTGTAAGGCTTGAACCCGGAAATTGTTGGGGTAACGGATTCAAGACAAACCAACACAGAAATCTGCAATCGCAATCGCAAAGAGCATAAAATCTCTGACGATGAGATATGTGATGGTAGGCATGAAGTCCAAAAGTATTTCCGAAGTGGAGAGGTACCCATTGGATATAAAGTTTGCACCGAAAACGACGAAAATGTTGGCTTAATTCGATTATAAACTTTATTTCCGCCCCACCGTGACCGAAGTCAATCGAATGTACCTTGTGGATCAGGAAAACGACCAAATTTGACAGATGAGTTAGTGCAACTAGATCATTCTGTTGACAGCCTGTTTGTTCCTGCAGTCTTTGCGCCGTCATTGCAATTTAATAGTGTGCAGAAATTCACTATTTACTCGTCCATTTTTGTCCCGGCAGACTTCAGTTCGAACTTAGTAACCGCTAGATAGCTGCTCTGCTTTTCGATAAGACTTTCGGACTTAATTCTTACCATAATACCTTTCCATCTTTTTGACTACGTTTTTCTTTTCCTTCTAAGCAGCCGTTTCTCTTTCCTTCTTCTCTATTTGCAGAACTTACAAACAGCTCTCTCTGTGTGAAACCCACGACGTCAGTTCTTTGATGAGTTTTTAACTACGTTTTCATTCTAGTCTATCGTTACTCGCCGAGTCTTAAGAGAGGGATATTTGGTCGACAATGGTCCAAGGTAGACGTTGTGTTTGTCGTGATGAAGATAGAAGATGTGATCTTTTCCAAGCTGAGCGTTAAAATCTAGTAGAACGATCTTTATGACATAGCTCGGACTGATCGTTTGTTTTTTCAGGGAGCACGTAGAGGTCATTCTTAAAGTTTTCTCCTCTGTGGGGGCATAACCAAATTTAGCCTTGAGGTGGATTGTCTTCACGGATGCGTTTACGAGGTAGAACCTTAAGAGTTTTTGTTTATTCCTGCCTCGCACAGCAAATCCACATCCAAATAACCGCTGCCGTATAGCAAACTCTGCAGCAGATGTCGCAATTCTTTATCTTCGCCCTGCTCAGTGGAATGCATCTTTCATGTGCAAAAGAGGAAATCATCCTCTGGAAAAAGTGTTCTCTGCTACATTAGGGACACCGCAGAGTGACTGCAATTACTTTTTAACAGTAATAATAGTAATAATATAAATATGATTATGATCATAGTAATATTAATAATAATGATAATAATGCTAATAATAATAATAATAATGCTAATAATAAT